>WNWK01000009.1:0-302500 GCA_009830355.1 Cherax destructor
AAAGGGGGATATGGCACTGTTAGGAGTGCCACAAGGTGATACCGAGTTATACTGCTGAGGCAGCTGGCACAGAGTGACACAAGGGTGGCACTGAGGTGATGGCGCTAGAGGGTTCTACGCTTGGCTGGTGAGAAAATAGCACACTTCCTCCCGAGTCTTCATTTCCTGAGTGTCTTAAGAGACACTGGTGCCTGTCCTCTCACCCGGCACCTGGGAACACTGCCACCCCTCTCCCTTCAGTGGTCAGTGATGGGTGAAGACTATGTGAGAAGGGGTGAGGAGGTAGAGTACGTGGCTAAAGCAAGGAAAAAAGGGATAAATGAATTATTTTATAAAAATTAGATATATTTGCAGTGTACTGCTACTCTTTATCACAGTCACACAGTGGGCTCCGACAGTTTTTCTACTCTCGGAGCCCAGCCATGGGCCAGGCTCGTCTGGTGCTTGCCTGGTCAACTAGGCTGTTGCTGCTAGTCGTCCGCAGTCTCACATATCCATCATAGCCTGGTTGATCTGGCAATTGGTGAAGATATTTGTCCAGTTTCCTCTTGAAGAGTTCTTCACCTGTCCCAGTGTTGAAACATGTGTCAGCCTGAGCTGGGAGACTTCAGTAGCATATCATTAAGAAATCAGTCATACAATCATGAAGAAAATCAGTCATACAATCATGAAGAAAATCAGTCATACAATCACGAAAATCAGTCATACAATCATGAACAAATCAGTCATACAATCATAAAAATCATACAACCAGAAATAAAATCAGTCATTTACATAGCAATGTATTAGGGTCACACTACGCTAGTTTACAAGTGACAGGTATACAGGACACAGTCTCATTTGAGTTAACTTAGCATAACGTAAACTAATTAACCCAACCAATTCTAATCTTGCATAACATTACTAAACCTCACCTAATGTTATATATGGTACAGCTCTCCAGGGGCTTTTAAAGTAATTTATTCCATACAAACACCACTTTATCAAAGAATACAATTTCATAAAGAACACAAAGGTACAATACCGTGATTGGAACAATATACAAAAAAACCCGCACATAGGTGAGTGACTTTGTAAATGGTGCAAGTCGGACCAAAATGTCGTAGTAAACTTTTCCTCTTTCCTATGTGCTGGTTATGTAATGCAATTTCGTTAGGATAAAATCCTTATTGTATAATTCTGCTGTAGCCGCTCATTACAACTAGCAACTAGGGAACATGTGAAAAAAACTCCCTATGAGCGAGACTTCTTTCAAGGTGTTAGCTTATTTTATGACACGGAGCTGAGACTGGCACAAGCTCTCTAGACCAACACTCTTAAGCCCAACTTAAGCACTTATGAAAACATCTGCGAACTTTAATGGCTTTAATTATATGACAATTATATTACAAGTAGGCCCCGTTTATAGAGCAGGTTAGGCTCCGGGCTACTGATGTAAAGCGGAAAAACGCTGTAAAGTGAAGTCTCTCTTTTTTCCATTTCAAATGCATATAAAAACCTGATAACATGTTTACACTATCATATATTAAGTGAGCAACAGAGCTAGGCCTAAAAAAGTGCATATACAGTACACACATTACTTAAAATATTTTTCTCCTTAGCTTATAGTGAGTGATATACTTATTGTAGGAAGTCTGAATAAATGACTAATGTGTATAATTGAAAACAGCTGTATTACCGAAACGCTGTAAAGCGGGGCCTGTCTGTATTTATTTTAGAGAAAATTTTAAATGCTTAACACTTCTTTTGCACTTACGTAAATCTACATGTTTATTTTTGTAGCCCTAATGTCGAGAACAGAAATTATCGAAACTTTGCCAAAACATGACTTTGATCTATTGTTGAGTCTATTCTTCTCAAACTCCAGCAAAAACGATCCCTCTGAATGTGTCTGCTTGGACTTCATCCTCTTTCCTGCAACATTGCAAACTCCTGATGTGTTGATTGCAATACGAAAGAACTAGAGCTATCATTCAACTCCCCCCCACGGCTGTTTTGCATATTACTCACACACACACACACATACACACACATACATACACACACATACACACACACATACATACACACACACACATATATACACACATACACACACACACATATATACACACATACATACACACATATATACACACATACATACACACACACACACACATACACACACATACACATACACACGGAGGAGAAGCTGGGGATTACATAGTAGGGATGCTACAGTCTGGAGGTCCCAAGGTGGTAATTGCAGTGATGTATAACCCACCACAGAACAGCAGGAGGCCAAGGCAAGAGTATGATGAGAGTAACAGAGCGATGATTGACACTCTGGCAGAAGTGGCCAGAAGGGCTCGCGCGAGCAGGGCGAAGCTACTGATCATGGGTGACTTCAACCATAAGGGAATTGATTGGGAGAACTTGGAGCCACATGGGGGCCAAGAAACGTGGAGGGCTAAGATGCTGGAGGTGGTACTGGAAAATCTCATGTACCAACACGTAAGGGACACTACCAGAGAGAGAGGAAATGACGAACCAGCGAGACTGGACCTAGTATTCACCCTGAGTAGTGCAGATATTGAGGACATCACACATGAAAGCCCCCTTGGGGCCAGTGATCATATGGTTCTAAGTTTCGAATACATAGTAGAGTTACAAGTGGAGGGAAGCAGGAAGGGCTGCACAAATGAAGCCAAACTACAAGAAAGGTGACTATGTGGGCATGAGGAACTTCCTGCACAGAGTTCAGTGGGACAGAGAGATGGCAGGGAAGTCAGTAGACGAGATGATGGAATATATGACAACAATTTGCAAGGAAGCTGAGGAGGTTTATACCCAAGGGTAACAGGAGAAGCGAAAAAGACAGGATGAGCCCATGGTTCACCCAAAGGTGCAGGAAGCCAAAACCAAGTGTGCAAGGGAATGGAAGAGGTACAGAAGGCAAAGAACCCCGGAGAATAAGGAGAGCAGTCGTAGAGCCAGAAATGAATATGCACAGATCAGAAGGAGGCCCAAAGACAGTACGAGAATGACATAGCAGCGAAAGCCAAATCTGACCCAAAGCTGCTGTACAGCCACATCAGGAGGAGAACAACAGTCAAGGACCAGGTGATCAGGCTGAGGAAGGTAGGAGGGAGGTCACAAGAAATGACCGGGAAGTGTGTGAGGAGCTCAACATGAGATTCAAAGAGGTGTTCACAGAGGAGATAGAAGGGCCTCAGAAAGGAGGAGAGGTAGGGTACACCATCAAGTGCTGGACACAATACACACAAATGAGGAGGAAGTGAAGAGGCTACTAAGCGAGCTAGATACTTCAAAGGCGATGGGGCCAGATAACATCTCTCCATGGGTCCTGAGAGGGAGCAGAGGAGCTATGTGTACCCCTAACACCGATCTTCAACACATCTATCGAAACAGGGCAACTACCTGAGGTTTGGAAGACAGCAAATGTAGTTCCAATTTTTAAAAAGGAGACAGGAACGTAGCACTAAACTACAGACCAGTGTCACTGACATGTATTGTATGCAAGGTCATGGAGAAGATAGTCAGGAGAAGGGTGGTTGAGCACCTAGAAAGGAATGAGCTTATCAACGACGGCCAACACGGTTTCAGGGACGGAAATCCTGTGTCACAAACCTACTGGAGTTCTACGACAGGGTGACAGCGATAAGGCAAGAGAGAGAGGGTGGGTAGATTGCATATTCTTGGATTGTAAGAAGGCGTTTGACACAGTTCCACACAAGAGATTAGTGCAGAAGCTGGAGGACCAGGCAGGGTAACAGGGAAGGCACTACATTGGATCAGGAATACCTGTCAGGGAGACAGCAGCGAGTCATGGTACGTGGCGAGGTGTCAGAGTGGGCGCCGGTGACGAGCGGGGTTCCACAGGGGTCAGTCCTGGGACCAGTGCTGTTTCTGGTATTTGTGAACGACATGACGGAAGGAATAGACTCCGAAGTGTCCCTGTTTGCAGATGATGTGAAGTTGATGAGAAGAATTCAATCGGACGAGGACCAGGCAGAACTACAAAGGGATCTGGACAGCCTGCAAGCCTGGTCCAGCAACTGGCTCCTGGAGTTCAACCCCACCAAGTGCAAAGTCATGAAGATTGGGGAAGGGCAAAGAAGACCGCAGACGGAGTACAGCCTAGGGGCCAGAGACTGCAAACCTCAATCAAGGAAAAGATCTTGGGGTGAGTATAACACCAGACACATCTCCTGAGGCGCACATCAACCAAATAACTGCTGCAGCATATGGGCGCCTAGCAAACCTAAGAACAGCATTCCGACATCTTAATAAAGAATCGTTCAGGACCCTGTACACTGTGTACGTTAGGCCCATATTGGAGTATGCAGCACCAGTTTGGAACCCACACCTAGCCAAGCATGTGAAGAAGCTCGAGAAAGTGCAAAGGTTTGCAACAAGACTAGTCCCGGAGCTAAGGGTATGTCCTACGAGGGAGGTTAAGGGAAATCGACCTGACGACACTGGAGGACAGGAGAGATAGGGAGACATGATAACAACATATAAGATACTGAGAGGAATTGACAAAGTGGACAGAGACAGAATGTTCCAGAGATGGGACACAACAACAAGGGGACACAGATGGAAGTTGAAGACTCAGATGAATCACAGAGATGTTAGGAAGTATTTCTTCAGTCACAGAGTTGTCGGGAAGTGGAATAGTTTAGGAAGCGATGTAGTGGAGGCAGGCTCTATACATAGCTTTAAGCAGAGGTATGATAAAGCTTATGGCGCAGGGAGAGTGACCCAGTAGCGGCCAGTGAAGAGGCGGGGCCAGGAGCTTTGACTCGACCCCTGCAACCACAACTAGGTGAGTACAACTAGGTGAGTACACATATACACACACATATACACACATACACACACACATACATACACACATACACACACACACACACACACACAGAGCTGCCTCCTGCACTAACTACAACTCAGACTCCCTCCCAGACAATCACCTTTTATCTGCTATAATTAAGTTTATCAATTTAACTTTAAGCAAACTTTACATAATAGGAACGACACAATCATGTCCCTTGTTAGTGGCAGACATGTTCTGCCAACGTTATGTTGACACCGCATGATGAAGCATGATAATGCTGAGTCGTGATGAATGATGAGGGATAATGCTGCACGCTGGTTAATCATTTTGTGCAAACTCATAGATGATGGATACAATTTTTGGGTAGTGATGGATAATGGATGCCAGTTTTTTAAAATGCTGTAAAATTTTGGATATTGATAGATAAGTTTAGAGAATAATGATACAATTGGCTGATAGTGGTGCTTTTCTCACACACACACACACAGGCCAGGAGCTATGAATCGACCCCTGCAACCACAACTAGGTGAGTACACCTAGGTGAGTACATGACACAACATTTCACACATTAATTTCCTGGATGAGTGCGTGGACCCCCAGTGAAGAGCCGCGATAAAACTACATTAAACCAGTCATAAACCACACACACGACACTGTAATGAGCAGCCTAAGGTGGTAGGTGGGTGGTGGTAGGTTGTGGTGGTGGTGATAGGTGGTGGTAGGTGGTGACGGTAGTAGTAGGTGGTGGTGGTAGGTGGTGATGGTAGTAGTAGGTGGTGATGGTAGTAGGTGGTGGTGGTAGTAGGTGGTGGTGGTGGTCGTAGGTGGTGGTGGTGGAGATAAGTTACAAGAGTTAAAAGAATTGCTGGAAAGTGAAGGAAGTTAAACACAAGTACAAAGGTGCGACAGTGACGGGTCTTGGGACAGTGAAGGGTGGTGGGACAATGACGGGTGTAGGGACAATGACGGGTGGAGGGACAGTGACGGGTGGTGGGACAGTGACGGGTGTTGGACAGTGACGGGTTGAGGGACGGGTGGTGGAAGTGACGGGTGGTTGGACAATGACGGGTGGAGGGACAGTGACGGGTGGAGGGACGGGTGTTGGAACAGTAACGGGTGGTGAGACAGTGACGGGTGGAGGGGCGGGTGGTGGAACAGTGACGGGTGGTGGGACAGTGACGGGTGGTGGGACAGTGACTTGTGGTTGGACAGTGACGGGTGGTGGAACAGTGACGGGTGGTGGGACAGTGACGGGTGGTTGGACAGTGACGGGTGGTTGAACAGTGACGGGTGGTGAGACAGTGACGGGTAGTGGAACTTTGACGGATGGTGGGACAGTGACGGGTGGTTGGACAGTGACGGGTGGTGGGACAGTGACGGGTGGTGGGACAGTGACGGGTGGTGGGACAGTGACAGGTAGTGGGACAGTGACGGGTGGTGGAACAGTGACGGGTGGTGGAACAGTGACGGGTGTTGGGACGGAATTCTTTCAAGTACTCACAACTGGACTTAACGACCCTCAAGGTCGCCTTTCCCTCACACACTTCAACAACGACCCTTCAATACCTAAAACTTGAGACAGGTCAGGTATCGCAACTAGAAACTCTCCACTCTACTACACTACTACCAGGATCCACTGACCTCATAAAACAAGGTGGCCTGGGTCACCTGACCATTTCCAAAGTCGCCTCATTCCACGCAGGTAACATACACCTCTGGAAAGTCGTAGTTAGGCTCGGAACATTTCACACTCTTCTGTTTCTCCTGACTGGCAGGACAGTCCCCATACCAGCGGTACAGGCAGGCCAGCAAAACAGCAGATAGTAGCAACAGTCAGGTGACTTCTTGAAGGTTGGTCGACTGCTACCACAACAGCGGGTCTTAGAATATCCTGGGAGGCAGGCCTCCGGAAGGGTGGTTGGTCCCAACAGCTGGAGTCCATCCCCGCGGGTGACGCCTTTTCACATCTCCAAGGAGGCAGCTCCTGGACGGCAGGCAATCCACTCCTTGCACACCAACCAGTATCCCTTATACTCCACACCAACCAGTATCCCTTATACTCCACACCAACCAGTATCCCTTATACTCCACACCAACCAGTATCCCTTATACTCCACACCAACCAGTACCATCCACACACCAGATCCTTATACTCCACACCAACCAGTATCCTTATACTCCACACCAACCAGTATCCCTTATACTCCACACCAACCAGTATCCCTTATACTCCACACCAACCAGTATCCCTTATACTCCACACCAACCAGTATCCCTTATACTCCACACCAACCAGTATCCCTTATACTCCACACCAACCAGTATCCCTTATACTCCACACCAACCAGTATCCCTTATACTCCACACCAACCAGTATCCCTTATACTCCACACCAACCAGTATCCCTTATACTCCACACCAACCAGTATCCCTTATACTCCACACCAACCAGTATCCCTTATACTCCACACCAACCAGTATCCCTTATACTCCACACCAACATACCAGCCATCCATATCCATCAAAAAGCTAAGTAACATCAATCCATTTAGCATCAGCATATCAGCACTCAGCATAGCAGTCTCAGCAGCTCACCCCTAATTATGGCCACCAGCAGGAAAGGCATTATCACGGGCAGCAGATAATGGGATTAATGGCAGGTCAACCACTATGGTGGTGAATGGTATCTAGGCAGCAGGTAGTTGGCAAACTGTTGTTAAATGGTTAGTGGGTGGTGGGCAGCCAGCAGGTCACTGCAGGCAGTTGATAGCAGTGGAGTCACTCATCCCTGGGTGTCTGCTCATTCGAACAGACACGCTTCCTCTAAATTTATTTTCTTGGAATGCCTGCTTTTTCTGCACCACTGCAAGCTTCTGATGTGTTGATTGCAACATGAAAGGGCTAGAACTGTCATTCAACTCCCCTCGTGGTTGTTTTGCATTTTGTATCACTTGTTCGTGATTACTGGATCACCACCACGTATAATCTTGCCAACCAACCACACCAGAGTAAAATAATAACAGTGAAATAAATACATACATTAAAAATATGGGTACCACAAGTGACATTATAAATATGCAAATGTGACGCAAGGTGTAGCAAAGCCTGGAACATTGCGCATTTGTGAACTGATAAAAGTCCCTGGTGGACGAAACGTCTTCTAAATATTGTGTCATAAACCGCATAATGTGCGTTATTAACATGCACATGCGCTAAGACACGAGCAATCGTAAAAAATAACAGGCGCGATTCCACGGCAACTTTGAAAATACGTAATTTTAAAGGTTTGAAAGAATACAATTTCAGACAAATAGGTCCATTCTCCTCAGGGTGAATTTGCTGACGACCACCGAATGTTGAGCTGGACACCTAATATATGCCACCTGAGAGTGGCTGACAAAGTTGCTATGCCCTTGTAGCCTGCCTTGACTTCCTTGATGGATGGCGTGCTCAACCAGGCTGTTGTTAGTGGCACGGAAGGTCTATACAACCATCACAGCCAGGCTGATCCGGCCTTGCGACAGTTAGTGGTTCAGTTTCCTCTTTGGATTATCTTTATTTTCTGTTAAATTTCCTACCTCTGTTGGTCCCAGACCTGCACACCAAAATCACTCCGACTGAAAACAAGACTCGGCAAACAATGCAGAGTATCTCTTAATAAAATCAGGGGCGGCGGGAAGAGTATACAATAGGGAACTTGAAGAATGTCAGAAGTCTCCGACTCTTCAACGTCCTCCCTCCGTGCATACGGGGAATTAGCATCAAGTCTCTGGTGGTCTTAAAGAGGGAACTGGGAAAGTTACTGAAATTAGTGCCTGACCAACCGGACTGTGGTTCGCACGATGGACTGCGTGCGGCCAACAGTAACAGCCTGTTTGATCAAACCATGATTCACCAGTAGGACTGGGCCGAGGGGGCAGTGACCTCTGGAAACGTCTTTCAGGTATCCTTCAGGAACAATGCCTTATATTTACCCTCCTCCCCACAAACACACATTTACCAGTCGGGGTTCACTATGATCTGCTGAGAAAAAGAGTAGGGTAGGGTTTATACACACGGTTGAGAAGGATAAAAGGAGTGAGGCTGGAAATAAAGGCTGACAAGGAAAAGGATATTCAAGCCCAGCACTGAGGTGCTTATGGAGGAGCTGTCACTTCGAGATCACTGGCGTAACTACCGACTGGCGTAGGTGAAGGAGCTACGCCAAGACGAGATCACAGATGTGATGTGAGGCGAGGTAATGGGAGGAGAGGCAAGGAGAGGTGATGGTAGGTGAGGCAAGGAGAGGTGATGGTAGGGGAGGCAAGGAGAGGTGATGGGAGGGGAGGCAAGGAGAGGTGATGGGAGGGGAGGGAAGGAGAGGTGATGGGAGGTGAGTCAAGGAGAGGTGATGGGAGGGGCGGCAAGGAGAGGTGATGGGAGGTGAGGCAAGGAGAGGTGATGGGAGGTGAGGCAAGAGGTGATGGGAGGTGAGGCAAGGAGAGGTGATGGTAGGAGAGGCAAGGAGAGGTGATGGTAGGGGAGGCAAGGAGAGGTGATTGGAGGTGAGGCAAGGAGAGGTGATGGGAAGTGAGGTAGGAGAGGTGATGGTAGGGGAGGCAAGGAGAGGTGATGGTAGGGAGGCAAGGAGAGGTGATGGGAGGTGAGGCAAGGAGAGGTGATGGGAGGTGAGGCAAGGAGAGGTGATGGGAGGTGAGGCAAGGAGAGGTGATGGTAGGGGAGGCAAGGAGAGGTGATGGGAGGAGGCAAGGAGAGGTGATGGGAGGTGAGGCAAGGAGAGGTGATGGAGGTGAGTCAATGAGAGGTGATGGGAGGGGGCAAGGAGAGGTGATGGGAGGTGAGGCAAGGAGAGGTGATGGGAGGTGAGGCAAGAGGTGATGGGAGGTGAGGCAAGGAGAGGTGATGGTAGGGAGGCAAGGATAGGTGATGGTAGGGGAGGCAAGGAGAGGTGATGGGAGGTGAGGCAAGGAGAGGTGATGGGAAGTGAGGCAAGGAGAGGTGATGGTAGGGAGGCAAGGAGAGGTGATGGGAGGTGAGGCAAGGAGAGGTGATGGGAGGGGAGGCAAGGAGAGGTGATGGGAGGGGAGGCAAGGAGAGGTGATGGGAGGTGAGGCAAGGAGAGGTGATGGTAGGGGAGGCAAGGAGAGGTGATGGAGGCGAGGCAAGGAGAGTGATGGGAGGGGAGGCAAGGAGAGGTGATGGGAGGGAGGCAAGGAGAGGTGATGGGAGGGAGGCAAGGAGAGGTGATGGGAGGGAGGCAAGGAGAGGTGATGGTAGGGGAGGCAAGGAGAGGTGATGGGAGGTGAGGCAAGGAGAGGTGATGGGAAGTGAGGCAAGGAGAGGTGATGGTGGGGGAGGCAAGGAGAGGTGATGGGAGGGAGGCAAGGAGAGGTCTCGATGGGAGGGAGGCAAAGTGAGGTGATGGGGGGAGGCAAGGAGAGGTGATGGGAGGGAGGCAAGGAGAGGTGATGGGAGGGGAGGCAAGGAGAGGTGTTGGGAGGTGAGGCAAGGAGAGGTGTTGGGAGGTGAGGCAAGGAGAGGTGATGGTAGGGGAGGCAAGGATAAGTGATGGGAGGGAGGCAAGGATAGGTGATGGGAGGGAGGCAAGGAGAGGTGATGGGAGGAGGCAAGGAGAGGTGATGGGAGGGAGGCAAGGAGAGGTGATGGGAGGGAGGCAAGGAGAGGTGATGGGAGGGAGGCAAGGAGAGGTGATGGGAGGGAGACAAGGAGAGGTGATGGGAGGGAGGCAAGGAGAGGTGATGGGAGGGTTAGGCAAGGAGAGGTGATGGGAGGGTTAGGCAAGGAGAGATGGGAGGGAGGCAAGAAGAGGTGATGGGAGGGAGGCAAGGAGAGTTGTTGGGAGGAGGCAAGGAGAGGTGATGGGAGGGAGGCAAGGAGAGGTGATGGGGAGGAGGCAAGGAGAGGTGATGGGAGGGAGGCAAGGAGAGGTGATGGGAGGGAGGCAATGAGAGGTGATGGGAGGGAGGCAAAGAGAGGTGATGGAGGGGAGGCAAGGAGAGGTGATGGGAGGGAGGCAAGGAGAGGTGATGGGAGGGAGGCAAGGAGAGGTGATGGGAGGGTTAGGCAAGGAGAGGTGATGGGAGGGTTAGGTAAGGAGAGGTGATGGGAGGGGAGGCAAGGAGATGTGTTGGGAGGGGAGGCAAGGATAAGTGATGGGAGGGGAGGCAAGGAGAGTTGTTGGGAGGGGAGGCAAGGAGAGGTGATGGGAGGGGAGGCAAGGAGAGGTGATGGGAGGGAAGGTGACAAAAGGGAAGACATTTTTTTTAAACAAAAGTGGATACATGGGCAGTATGCTGCCACAACTGTTCTATATGATAATTACACAGTAGGAAGAAAAGATACGTTTCCCTGCCATATTCCATCAGGCAGGATGAGGTTCATAAAAGGTACTGAAATGTGTCAGCCTGAGCTGGGAGACTTCAGCAACACAATGAGGATATCGTCAGGTATTCCAGCTACGACACCTTCAAAGGTGTCGTTCCAGCAGAGCTGGAGTTACTATCACTTGGGAATTACCATTTCTCAGTTGTTGTTGTAGATTCGCCGGTACTCACCCGGCCCGGGTCTTTTCCAGATGGTGACCCGGCCTTCGCTTCCTGTTGCGGGAGTGTCTGAGACCTATGTCTCCCATGGGAGGAGGTACAAGTACCTCACGGGGCTCGTAGGGAGAAGCTAGGCCTCTCTCTGGTCTGCCATCTTCCCCGCCCCAGGGAGGCTGACGGAAGGGCAGTCTTACGAGCTGCAGATGGTAGCAAGCTCCAGCTTTGGTACCTACCCTGCCCTAAAAGGGCTGGGCATGGTCACCGACCCATTTCTCAGGATACCCTATTACATAAACAGGAGAAACGGATAAGAAAAATTATACACCTGGGACAAAGAAAATAAATCCGAACATAACAAAATATATATAATTGATTTTACGTAATTTAAAATAAATTTAAACTGCTCTATGATATACATATCAGAATTTAACTAAAAAAAGGCTAATTTAAGTTAGGTGATGTTTCTAAGTTAGGGTTGGTCCAAAAACAAAGCATTTTATATCACTGTCAATGCAAAAATATATCAATTCATAATTTTTGGGGGGAAGGTCCAAATTTTAAGGGAGTTCGGCAACTTCGTTTTTTATTAATATATATATATATATATATATATATATATATATATATATATATATATATATATATATAATTAGTAGATAACAATTTAGTCAATATAAACCTAGGAATATACAGATGGTACTAAGATGGGAGGCGCCGCGAAGGAAGGGGTTGTGAGAAGACACAAGGGAGAAGGCAGAGGTGGTGAGGGGAAGGCGAGTGGGGGGGGGATGGAGACGGGGTGGGTAAGGGGAGGGAGGTAAATGGAGGGTGCATGGAGTCGAGGAGGGGGAAGCAACTCAGTGTTTATGACCTAATAACTACGACTCCAGATGTTGCATAGTGAGCACCACCATGCTCATTTGAGATCGTTTCTGTGTGTGTGTGTGTGTGTGTGTGAGGGAGAGCAGGGGATACCAGTCTTTCCCCTCACCCTTTCCTTCATCCTCAAGCACCCATTCCCCCCTCACTCGCCCCCTTCCTATTCTAATTTATTCTCCTCCCTCAATCCTCTCCCACTTCTCATCCTTATCCAATGTATCACTCATCCGCTTCTCTTCTTTTCCCTTACCCACCCTCATCCTCAACCATCTTCTTCCTTCGCTCTCTCTCTCCATGAACCATCTCCCTCACCCATCCTTCTCCCTTTAATCTGTAAGACAGATGGGCTGGTAGGTTCAGAAATGAGAAGGGAAGAGGGAGTGAGAGATGGATCACACACCCACCTATTAATTGATTAAAAGCTACACTACCTGGCAGCTCTAAAGCCACACACACAATATTTAGTGTATTATATATATATATATATATATACACACACACACAGCGTCCAGCTCTGTCCTCACAAAGAAAATCTCACAAGAGAAAATCAAGCAGAGGATTTACAAGCAACAGGGTAAACAAAGCTCTTGGTCTCCCCAGATGTGGATGATTCGATGCACCACCTCTCACATTTCCCCAAAAATACTATGGGAGATGTTTCTATCATTAAACCTTTATGCCAGGGTACGTTTCGCTCTGTGGAGAGAGATATCAAGTCATGTCTTGATAAAGCTATATATAGAGCGAACATACGATAAAGCTCCATAGATAAGTAAACACAACTAGTTAGAGCTTCACACAAAGCTAAGAATGACTAGATAATGTTCTGCAAAGAGGTAAAGCTCTATACAGAGTAAAATGCTTTGATAAAACTCTACACAGAACGAAACATGACATGATAAAAAGCTACACAGGACGAAACATAACAGAGAATTAAACCTGACGAAGAAGCTTTGCAAAAAGCGAAACATGACATGATAAAGCTCTGCAGAGTGAAACACGACTTGATAAAGCACTACACAGAGCGAAACATCACATGATAAAGCTCTGCAGAGTGAAACACGACTTGATAAAGCACTACACAGAGCGAAACTTTTTTATCACAAAGTTGTTCTAAACCAAGGTTAGCCTACCATACGTGTTTAACGCTTTTTTAACACAATAAATTAAACGTAGAATATAAAAAAAAGGAAAAAACTCAGTGTTCACAATATTCAAAACAGATTAAAACAGAAAAAAACACAACACTAAAACAGGACTGAAATATTAAAAAAAAATTGTGTAAATGATAAACGTGACACTTAATTCACGAGGTAAATGACTGGATAATTAAAACACCAATAAAAAACAAACCCAAAAAAACAACTTTTGCAAATTGTGTTTTATAGTGTGACTTAATTGTTTTGTTATTGGCAACACTGGTTACTATTAACTAGGTCAGCAGAACTGGTGGCAACACTGGTTACTAGTAACTAAGTCAGCAGAACTGGTGGCAACACTGGTTACTAGTAACTAGGTCAGCAGAACTGGTGGCAACACTGATTACTAGTAACTAGGTCAGCAGAACTGGTGACAACACTGATTACTAGTTACTAGGTCAGCAGCACTGGTGGCAACACTGGTTACTAGTACGTATCTAGGTCAGCAGCACTGGTGGCAACCCCCACTACCAGCAGCACCACCCCTACCACTACTATCACCACGATCACTACCACAACCAACACCACCACTATTACCACCGCGATCACTATCACAACCAACATCACCACGATCACCACCACTACTACCGCCACTATCACCACCACCACTACTACCATCACCATTATCACCACCACCACTACTACCATCACCATTATCACCACCACCACTACTACCACCATTATCACCACCACCACTATCACCATCACCACACCCACTACTTCCACCACCACCACTACCACCATTATCACCACCACCACCACTACTACCACCACTATCACTACTTCTACCACTATCACCACCACCACTACTACCACTACCACCACCACTACTACCACCACCACCACTACTACCACCACCACCACTACTACCACCACCACCACCACTACTACCACCACCACTACTACCACCACCACCACTACTACCACCGCCACTACTACCACCATCACCATTAAAACTATACTTACTGAAATTCGGCTTGACGACTCCGTAGTTTTTTCTTCAAAATATTTAAGTTTCGTTGTAGTCTCCAAGCCCTCGGATCAACAGCCCTTAGGTAACGCGCCTCCATGCAGGGTGTACGGTACACAGTACCGATGCCAGAGTACCAACGGTACACACTATGAGTACCGGAAGTTCAGTCAAGGGATTAACGGCTTCCATAACTACCCTCCATTATCAGTTATTACATACACTCGACAAACACGA
This sequence comes from Cherax destructor, assembly GCA_009830355.1. Taxonomy (NCBI): domain Eukaryota; kingdom Metazoa; phylum Arthropoda; class Malacostraca; order Decapoda; family Parastacidae; genus Cherax; species Cherax destructor. Next base: position 14,689 of record WNWK01000009.1, read on the forward strand.
AACGTAATGCGTCGCAATGCTCGTGTCGCAATCTGCGTGTCACAATGTGCCTGTCGCAATCTGCGTGTCACAATATGCCTGTCGCAATCTGCGTGTCACAATGTGCGTCGTAATGTGTGCGTAGCAATGTTTGTGTTTATCCCGATATATACACTACTAGTCTATCAAGATTTATACACTACCAGTCTATCAAGATGGTCCTTCATCTCAAGCACTTGGTTGCTAACACGTGTGGTAGGGACTGCCACCGTGTCCCCCTGAAGTTGTGGACCACCTGCTGCTGCTGTTGTTGCTGCTGCTGTTGTTAAGGTGGAGAGGTAAGCCAGGGAAAGACCTCTGTCTCATTACCAACAACTCCAGTTGATGGGTTATCACAACACTAAGAGCAGCGTCAGACAATATTGGTTTGTTTCCTGGCAAACATTATCTAACCTAACTTAACCTTACCTAAACTCAGTCTCATCTAACCTGATCCAATCTCTATCTTGTTCTAAACTATTACACCCTAATATTATATTACATTGTGCTAAAAAGACCTTTAAAATATCACATTATGTTAAACACAACCTTTAAAATATTACATTATGATAAAAACGACCTTTAAAATATTGATAATTCACGAATGTTTGACTTTCGTGTGCAGTGTACATTTAGGGAAGTCTTAGGAGGGAGGTGGAAGAATTACAAGTGTTTCACAAGAGGGAAATGGAGTGAAAAGGTAAGAATCATTGCCCTATAATAGTCTGTGGATGACAGATTCAGACTGGTTATAATTATAACCTTAATTTGTAAAGGGGTGGAACTGTAAGCCAGCGGAAGGTCTCGGTCAGATGACCAAAAGGCTCATCTTCGGGTCATCATATGACTAAGACCCGCGTCAGAAACTACTTGGCCTGTTTCCTGACGAATCTTACCTCACCTAACCTGGGGATGAAAGGACGAAAGTGCACTTAAGACATCTTTATTGGATACGTTTCGCTCCCGGAACCTTGGTCACTCCAATAAAGACGTAGTAAGTTATGCACTTATGTCTTTTCGTCCACATATTCGATATGGTTATACTTTGTACCATGTATCCCCCATCTGAACCAACGAACAGCAGGATACCCCGGCGTATTCCCTCAGCGCTACAAACAACACAGTCGTTAAATAAGCTAGGCCATTATGTACAAGTCTGCTATTAATGAAATCCAGAGGGTTATTTATGAGGCAGCATTCGGCAAGTTACAGCATTAGCGCGATACAACGCACTACACAACAACTCAACGTGATTAAACTAAGATGAACGAGCCAATAAAACACGTTTGAGCGTCCCTCCGACAGGCAGCGAGAGCTATAATGGTGTCGCCAAGTGGAATTGACCGCTCAGTTGGCGCTGGATGCCATAATAAAAATAAAAAAGAACATCAACAGCGTCGATCTAAATAATGCCATTTGCAGGGACGCTGATGGCTTCAGCGTGACGGGTAATGGATCCATTAACCAGAAGCACAAACACACGCATGCACGAAAGCATACGCACACACGCACGTGAGCGCGCATACACGTACGCGTGTGCGTAAACAGAACAAAATTCGAAGACAGATAAGGAAATTAACAGCTACTTAAGAATATACATTAATTAAAACAGCGAGAGGCATTCAAGAAAAACAATTTCTTGCTCTTAATAAACAATAATATTCTTCGAATTGTTTGAAGTGTGAAGAATCATTAAAAATTAGTAAGATTAAGCACTTTTACTCTAAATTAACGTTTTTTAACCAAAACATTGAGTATTGGTAGTAAACTTACTGTACCCTTGTTTACTGTCAGCAGGGAACCTGCGAAGCCTCTTAACAAGGCTGTAAGAAACATGGTACAAAACTCTTCTCTAGGCTGAGGGACTGACCCCTCAAAACTACGTCTTCAAGGGTGATGGACTGATTACATCATCTTCACATCTCTACTGCTTATTCTTCTATACTCGACTGAAGAAGCCTACTGTGTAGGCGAAACGTTTCGGAATATAGATATCTGACTGGAAAATGTGTCTTAACTATCAACCTGTCGGAATTGTATACCATTTAGATAGTTGAACAAGACTACAAGTTCATGGAAACAGTGCAGCTGCTAGACAACTGCAAAGCTGCAAATGTAATTCTAAAATACAAGGGAAATAAAGAGGAAACACTTAACCTTGGACTAGTGTTGTTAGGAAGTAGAACCAGATGAGAGCACGTGGTGGAAGCAGAGTTCGTACACAGTTTTAAGAAAAGGTATGCCAGTGCACATGAGATCAGGAAGATGTTTTAACAGGAAATAGTGAGAGGCGGGTACCAGGAGCTAAGACTTGTTCGCATCCCCCCTCCCCCCCACATTCACCGCAAAATAGATAATACAAAGAATAAAATACCACTGGAACATTCATCAATAACCCGCACTTAGAAGATGCACCTTATGACGACGTTTCGGTCCATCCTGGACCATTGTGACTTGAAAATGGCGTAGGACTGACCGAAACGTCGTCATGAGATTTCTATCCTACGTGTGGGGTTTTAATTGAAGAAAAGTACAAACTAACACAAAGAGATCACCTTGACCCCACCAGACAACCCTACCCACCACCACTCATACCCTAATATACCCATATCACTGTCATCATCCATCAGTCACGGAGATTCATCTCTTCCCTTCTCCTCCTCTTCCTCCATTCCTTTCTCTCTTTCCCCCCCCCCTCATCCGCCCTCACAACCCCTGCTGCTTGACACATCAAAGCCGCCCCAACAATGGATTTTTTTATCGTCAATTACGTTGCCAAGTGATGTGTGGTCGAGGCTGTGGCTGTCCCAACATTACGCCCCACCCCTGGCCTCATGATAAACCCACAACTACAAACTATTATTACCACTACAAATACCACCAGTACACCATCACCACCGCTATAAACCTCCCCTGCCACCCTATAAACCGTCACCAGGCAGAAGGTTGGTTGACAGAGACAACCAAGAGAGGTATTACCCTCCTGTTATGTGAGTAAAACATACACAAACATACACACCAGACACGATGGTAGACGAGAGGTACTTTCTCCTGTCAAATAAGTATAACACACACACACACACATTAATAGATTGGTAGACAGCAGGCCTACTGGCCCATACAAGATAGGTCTTTCTCAAAACCATTCCCAAACCCCTGTTTGTCCAACCTTTTTCCAAAGTTACCGATGAATTTTCATCAATATCTCAGGTACTAATCAAACTCAGCCCTTTTCCCTCGTATCTAATTTCTTTTTAAAACTACACAAGGTTTTAGCTTCTATTACCATACATATGTGGGTGTGAAACGTAAACCTGATAAACGTTTACACACTTGCAACCTTACTAGTACTAGTTGACAGGAATATTTTACAAACTTCTACTTAAATTTAGAATACAAATAGATCACTCTCCCATGTCTCTATTTACAGTTCTTATTCCTGTAATATTTTTCCGCAAGTAGGTTTCATTTAGTTTAGAAAAAACACGTAACCATACACTAGGACATATTTATTAGAAAACGTTTCGGTCCTAGGACCTTGATCACTTCTAACATAACGAGGTTAAAACGACAGTATATACAGGCGGATATATACTGTCTTGTTATTATCTTTATGTTAAGTGATCAAGGTCCCAGGACCGAAACGTTTTCTAATAAATATGTCCTAGTGTTTGCTTACGTGTCTTTCTAAGCTAATTTGTCTATATCTATTACCAAGGTTTATACCAGGCTTGATGAAGCCAAGCCGAGGAGCAAATGATCTCTGGAAAGAATAGCATATAACAAGACAAATACTTATAATACACTGTGTTACGCCTGGTCAACCAGACTGTTGGTGTTAGCGGCCTACAGGCCAACACAGCCCTCACAACCCTGTTGATCTAGTTTTATCGTTAAAACTTTGTCTTTTTTGCAATATTTTTGATGATTTATCTACCATTATCTACCGTAGCTAGATCACTTGTGCACTCAGCTCACACACTGAGGTCCGGGGATCGATCCTCTGGTACGGCTGGAAAACATGAGGACATGTTTCCATAAGACACCTGCTGTCCCTGTTCACCCATCAGTAAAATGGGTACCTGGGTGTTAGTCGACTGGAGTGGGACAAAATTACCTAATTTGTCCGAAATGCTCAGCATAACAAGGGGCTTTCTATATAGTAGTATGTCATTGATGTCAGCTAGACCTGTATACCTTGTACATGTACTTGTAGTAAATAAAGATTATTATTATTATTTTTGTATATGATTTATCTATCATCTTATGCGCTCACGAGACACAAAGAGAAAAATCAGCAATCCTGCCAGAGTGCACAACTTTTAAGAGGTTTCCATTTCACCCTCATTCAGCAGGACGGTAGTACGTCCATGGGTGGCTGTGATCAACCAACCTCTGATGAATATTTGTGGTCAAACATTTCTGCGCTGTTAATCTTTGATGCGTGTTAATAAACAGCTCATTTGATATCTATGTTAAATAGTAGAGCTTAATTATAGGTAGATTTCTCATTACGATATCGCTGCAACGGCTCCTGTTATACACAATAGTGGAATTACTTTTGTTTGATCATTATTCATCCAAAATAATGTCATTTGTAGACCAAACAAATGCTTAAATATAAATGTACTATTATTTATGAAGGTATTATAATTATTGTTAATTAATAATTATAATGTTATATTATTATTATTAAGTAAAAAGTGAGAGTCTTTCCAGGTTATAAGAGGTACGGGTTTCTCTCCATGTATAACATAGGTGTCATTCCTGTGTTCTACACTGATATTGGTGCTCCGGTATCCTAGCTGCCGGACGTCGTCTCACCTAATTAATTTTTGCAAGGTGATGGTGTCCACTCTTGCATTGCCCTTGCATTTGTGTGTGTGTGTGGGGGGGGGAGGTGTTTATGGTGCTCGGTGTTGAGTGGACGCCTACCTTATTCCTGTAGAGGGTTGGTGTGATGTATTTCCCGGAGTGGCCTGAAGGGTTGCTACTGGTGTTGTGCTTTTCTAAGGTCGCGGCGAGCTTGTGTAAGTACGAGACAATAAGGTGGTTATGCATGTTAGAAATCTGTAAAGTCCATGATGGACGAAATATCTTCGTAAATAAAATATCATAAGCCACATATTCTGTCTTGTTTACATGCTGTCGGTATATTCTGCCATTTAGTTACCTGTATTTTCTGTGCTCTCGGACGATGAGTGCGGGGAAATTTTGGAGTGCCATGAAGATATGCTTTTCAAGATGTCACATTCTTCAAGATATCTGGGGCTGCAGATCTTGCAGACTCTAAATAAAATGCCGAAAAGTGAGAAAGAATTCATCGTTATATTCTCAGGTCATAGTACATAAGACAAATTTTGTGTGGGGTTTGTGGTATGCTTTGAACCTGACGTAGAATACCTTACCTACCTTTGATATACCTTTGATGAGTTCCAAGAGTTTTTCTGCTCCCATGGGCCAGGCAACTTTTTTTTTTTTTTTTGATGGGGAGGTCGTCAAGGACAGGAAGGGAATAGTCTGACTTTTTGTTTCAAGAGTGAATGGTATAGAGGGTTGGACTGTGTGGAGGTTATTTTTGAGGTTGTCCAGACTGAGTCTTCTCCAAGCTATGATCAGAATATCGTCTACGTAGTGTAGTTATGAGATTGTTTTCGGGATGAGGGAGATGTTCTTCTTGTTCCAAATCTGTGTTGACCTGGGTTGTGCAACTCATGATTTTCCATATAATCAGTAAACTGGTGTTTCGTTTGTGCTAGTGAAATGTTTTGCCATTATTTTGCATCCTGGTTTGTGAAGACGGGTTATGTCCGCACCTTCTTAAACCCACTGCCACTTCATCTCAATCTCATCTTCGCAAAAAACAAACAAAAAAATACAGGGAGTAATTGTCCTATTTATTTTTCTAAGTCTGTCAGAAGTGTGTTACTGTCAGTTATATAATTTGAAGAATAGACAGTTAATGGAAAGTCCACCACAAACCACCGTCATCACTGACTCCCAGGTACTGTTCATTATCCATTATGGTAAAAATATTATGTGATAAGAACATAAAAAAGGAGGAACACTGCAGCAGGCCTACTTGCCCATACTAGACAAGTCCTTCTCAAACCCAAACCAACACAAATGTATGCCCAACACATTTTCAATGATAAGAATAGGTTGTTGGGACCTTGGTCACGCAAAATGTAGAATGAAACGTTTCCAATAAAAATGTATTAATGTATACATTGTGTGTTTATTATATACAAGTTCACCCCTTTCCTTCCCTAGGTGGTAATTCGTCTCCATATGCTTTCTAATTCCTATTTTCTATTTCCTAAACATCAACAGCCCCTTGTAGTAGTATATTATAATAAATTGTTAATCACACGTGGATCTTTTACTACAGAATCAGTTTTCAGACAACACAGGAAGCTCTACCCTTTACGGGAAAACACTGATATAAATTAGGAACAGTAGCGCCAATAGTACAGATGCTTGAGGGACCCCACTCAGGCACTGCCTCCTCCCTTGCCAACCTTCAAGTGGCAGTAGGACAGTTACGGTTTACTGCTTCCCAAGAATACTTCTACTACTTCTACTACTAATAATAATAAACCCTGGCCATTACTCTGTTTCCTGTCTTTCAAATACTTGCTTAAGCGCTGTAATACTGTTCTTTCCATTTTATTCTAGTCTGTAAATAAGTTTTAGTGGGCTACCTTTTCAAAAGCATTGTTGCACTCAATGCAACCTTGCCTTTTCTGTTTTATCTCGAACTCCGACTGAAAAATCCAAAAGGTTCCGGAGACAGGACTTCCTGTTCCTGAATGTGTGTTGAGTTTCTGTGTGAGAGAAATTCCTTCATTTTCTCTCTTTCTCACTCTGACAAAACTGTCAAAGTAATTTACTACAGACAAAAACTGTTCGCATGAACGGAATATTAATTGCGTTAAGCAAGGTTAGTAGAGAGAGTTGTGTGGATCTACCATTACACCTCTCAGCTCCAATTGTTTTTATTCTCTACACAAATGTATATAGAACGATACATACATTTGTGTAGGGTAAAAAATGTATATATCGTTCTATATACATTTGCGTAGAGTAAAAACAAATGTATATATACACTTGTGTAAAAAATGTATATATCGTCCTATACACATTTGTGTAGAGTAAAAACAAATGTATATAGAACGATATATAAAATGCTCACATATAAACAACGACACGAGACGACAGTATACGTAGACGACGGTACCTCGGAACATGTGTAAGTTATAACAAAGTATACATGTAAGCTATAACAAGATGTACGTTGTAACAGGGATACACATGAAATCCCAATCCATTTCTGCAACTGAACGTAGTAAACAGATTATACCAAAACACTCATTTTAAAAAAAAACGGATATATTTACACTATTGTCAAGCCAAGAGGCTAAAGTCAAGTCAAATACTGTGCAAATTATGGACAACAAATACATACCACTCATCTAAACTAGATTGAATTTACTTCCGTAATTTTAAAGATAATTCAAGATACTATGCTGGGAAAGAGGTGTAGGCAAACATACAATACTGTTTTTCAGATTGGTTCCGAATCTGCACACACAAATCACTCCCTACGAAAGTAAAAGACTGGGCAGGCGATGCAAAATACCCCCAATGAAAAGTAGGGGCGCCATTGGTACACTAAGAGAAAACACCATAAGTGTCCGTTGCCCAAGACTGTTCAACAGCCTCCCACCATGCATAAGGGGAATTACCAATAGGCCCCTGGCTGCCTTCAAGAGGAAGCTGGACAGATACTTCAAGACGGTGCCGGATCAGCCGGGTTGTGGTTCGTACGTTGGACTACGTGCGGCCAGCAGTAACAGCCTGGTTGATCAGGCCCTGATCCACCGGGAGGCCTGGCGTTGATCCCCGGAATACCCTCCAGGTAGACTCCAGGTAGGTAGACTGTCGCATCGGGAAAACCAACAGAACTGCCTTCATGAAAACAACGGAAGTTCTTCTTTTGCTAAAGAATTAGGGATGTGCCAAAGCATCGGTATCGGCCGGTTTTAGTGGTATCGGTATCGGCCTAAAATTGAGTATCGGAGGAAAAATTGGTAACGTCCCATCGCTTGTAAAAATGGTATGTGATATCGACAGCAAGTCGATATCACATACTATAAAAGGCAAACGCTAAAGCATTTAAATTTTTAACAATTTGGTCCTGAGACCTTGAGTGACCGAAGTCCCAGGACCGAAACGTTCCAACAAAACGGTCTAGTAATACGAGGTACCAGGAGCTCTACACTACACCTCCTACAAGGGAGAACCTTCATGCTGTTAAAGGGTTCTTGATCCAAAGACCTGGAGCTCTACACTTGCAACAAGGTACAGAGGAGCCTTGATGCCGGTAAAGGGTTCTTGATCCAAAGACCAGGAGCTCTACACTACGCCTGCAACAAGGGACGGGCGTCTTGATGTCGGAAAAGGGTTCTTGATCCAAAGACCAGGAGCTCTACACCTGCAACAAGGGACGGGAGTTTGAGTCTCCCCGAGGTCCCTACAGGCACCTCGGTAATTATAAATACCATGACAAAGGCGGAATGGCCTAAGATGTGGGCAAAGTGTTTGATAAGATCGAGAGTCAGCAGCACGTCAGAGACTACACACAGGGAAAACAGAACACCTGTGAACAGGTGGCTATGGGCGAAGGGAAAAGGAAGGTAGGTTAAAATTCCTACAATCAATAGACTTTCATTCCCTTGAGGGTGACGCTCGCCTACTGTCTTGTTTGCCAGTTCTTTGGCCAATTCTTCCCTTCTCTCTCTCTCTCTCTCTCTCCCTCCCTCCCAGTCTCTATTTTCTCTCCATTACTGCCATTAACTCCTCCTATCCCTATTTTAAGCATCTTGATCTCTCTTTCCATGGCAACCATTCATCTCTGGCCGTCTCTCACACAGCAGTCAGGTGATAATTAATCAGGGAGAATAATATTGTATAGCTAATGGTAAGTAATCCTCGAGCCCTGGCTCCCTGGCGCCCTGGCAGTGGCTCAGCCTCACACTACACAAACTTCACCCTTATTATCTCTCAAAGTTATCAGCATCTAACAAGCTCCTGACTATTCTCTCTCTCACACAGAACCTTACTCTCTCACCTCACCTCTCACCCTTTCTCTCTCTCTCTCTCTCTCTCTCTCTCTCTCTCTCTCTCTCTCTCTCTCTCAGGCACACAGAGTAAAGTTACTATACTTTCCAATGTGCCAAGTTTAGATGAACCTAAGCTTCCTTAATGCCACCTATCCCCAGGAGGAATAAATTAACTATCAATAATCCCTTCTTTCCTGCCTCCTGGGGGATTACAAGTCAACTTGCCACTTCTCCCCACTGTAATCCCCAAAAAGAAAAATCCTTGTAAAATTTGTTTATATATTTTGAAATTACAACTAAGAGATTAAGCTGAGATTTAAAGCTAACTATGACCTGTTGTATAACCCAGAGCTCTTCTCAATATAAAAATAACAGTTCTCTGTTAGTGTTTTTGGGGACCATCTTCCCCAGGTCCGGGTCTCAGGCCCGACCTGTTAGGCTGGAAAGAAAATATTACAGGACTAGGAACTGTTTAGAAATATACGCAGGAAAGTAATGGAATGTACATATTAACTGTAAGTAGAAGTTTGTAAGACTTACCTGTCACCTTAGGTGTTCATGAGATGGAAAGATCTGCAGTCTTGCCAGGGTACAAAAAACTCAACAGGTTTTCATTTCACACTCTTACATAGTTGTACCTCCCAGGTACAACTATGTAAGTTAAAAATAAAGAAACTAGTACAAACACACATTAATACTAATCACACCAACTTAAACTGCATCAGTTAGGAATTGCATAAAACTGTGAATGTCAAAGGACTCTTTAAAAAAAAGTTTCCCCGAGGTCCCTGCAGATATCCGGGTAATTATAAAATCGGTATTGTATACCATTCATGTACAACGAGAAACAATACTACGTCAGTCTGCCAAACTAGGTCTAAAAGACAAGCGAAAGGGCCACATGCAAAACAATCAAATGAATGTTAAGAAGGACCCTAGAACTGGAGCTCAATACCCATAAATACAAATAGGTTGGTAAATAAGCACACAAACGTACTATTTACCGATCCTCGAGTTTCAACCCCACCGTGGAGCCCACTTAGCTACGATACTAGAAATAGTAGTAAGATGTGCAACAGAGCTGGAACCTGAAGGAAACGACAACTAAGTAAACATGACCTAACATCTGAACAGGAGCGTAGAAGATGAGAAGACATGATCCTGACATACAAAATACTACGGGAGAGTGGGTATACATAACTGAAGCGGTATGGTAAGGACCAGGGAGACGAATGGGTCAGCGGGCCACCTGCAGCAAGAACCTGGTTGACCAGGCAAGCACCAAACGAGCCTGGCCCAAGGCCGGGCTCTGCGAGTAGAAAAACTCTGGGAATTCAACAAAGGTATATCAAACGTGAATGAAAGGTAACACTCATGACCCATATTACATTCTCGCCACTAATGAACGGAGGGTCGAGTCTCCAGCATTCATTGCACTGAATCACTCTTATGGTTTTAGGGCTGCACGTGCATATAAGAATACTACGTTGATATGGTAGGCAAAACAACGTCAGTTAAAGGAAACTAAGAAGGGGGGTCCAGAAGCCAGAGCTCAACGAACAGAATCTCAGCTGGGTAATACATAGATTCCACCACAAGTATGATCAGAGGGACCACCACAAGGATGGTCCCTGTGACCACCACAAGGATGGTCCCTATGACCACCACAAGGATGATCCCTGTGACCACCACAACGGAGGTCCCTGTGACCACAAGGATGGTCCCTGTGACCACCACAAGGATGGTCCCTGTGACCACCACAAGGATGGTCAGAGGGACCTCCACAAGGGTGGTCACAGGGACCTCCACAAGGGTGGTCACAGGGACCACCACACACAACCAGGATCCCAGCAGAGTCATTCAAATACACTAGGTGATATTGATGAGAATAATTAAAAAATGATTGAATTATGAACAAATGAGACGAAAACCAAGAGTAATGAGGTCTGGGGAGGAGGAAGAGGAGGCTGGGGAGGAAGAAAGGAGGTTGAGGAGGAGGTTGGGGAGGAGGTTGGGGGAGGAAGAGGAGGAGATTGAGGAGGAGGTTGGGGAGAGGAAGGGTCAGAGAAGTGGGGTTAAGAGAGATCAAAGTATTTTTTTTTTTAGTAAAATTGTATACATAAGCTGTGTGCTGCTACCCTATTCTATATGATAGTTATAACGGGTGGGGAAGGGAAGGGGAGAGTGGAAAGGGAGGGGAGAGGAGTGGGGGTTGGGGTGAGGAGGGTTGAAGTGAGATAGAGGGGGTAGATAGATGGAAGTGATAAAAACAAGAATAGCGAGTTTCCTCGCTATTCTTTTTAGAGGGGAAACGAGGTGGAGAGAGTGGAAAGAAAAAGATGGAAGAGAAGCGCGAAAGAAAGAAAAGAGAGAATGAGAGGGGAAAATAATAGGGAAAGAGGGGAAGATAATAGGGAAAGAAAGAGAGGGAAGATCAGAGGGAAAGAAAGAGAGGAAAGAGGGAAAAAGAGGGAAGATTGATTGAAAGAGGAGAGAGGAAAGAGTGAAAAAGGGGTAACAACAAGGAGATTCTTGAAGGCCTGACTGAGCGCAGGTTAGTGGCAACAACACTACAAAATAAGAGCATTAAGGATGGGTGTGGGATGGGGAATTAACAAAAGAGGGAATTACCAAGTGGAGGGGAAATGGCAGGGAGGAGGAGACCATTACACATCTGTGCACCGTAATCAAACCTAATTAAGAATAATTAATGTAATAATTACAGCTAATGTTCAGTTCCTTCCCCCTAAGATGGTTTTTCTTTAAGCCCCTCCATCCATCTCTCTCTCTCTCTCTCTCTCTCTCTCTCTCTTTCTCTCCCTCTTCTAATAATATCCTGTATATTAAAGACTTACATAGCCATCAAGACTGAGGGACTGATCACCCCAAACTATTTATTCCCGTCTTCCACAGTCTCCAACAGATTCATCAAGGCTTTAGGGACTGATTACCTCAAACTTCCACACATCTTCCAGCGTTTCCAGCATTATTCTCTGTACTGAACTAATAAAGTCACTAGGGAAACGTCTCCACAATGCACATACCCAAGCACTGCACATGAGTCTTATGCACCTCTCCTACTGTTCTAGATCAATCCCAGGGGGGCTAGATCTTACATCAATCCCAGGGGGGCTAGATCTTACATCAATCCCAGGGGGGCTAGATCTTACATCAATCCCAGGGGGCTAGATCTTACATCAATCCCAGGGGGGCTAGATCTTACATCAATCCCAGGGGGCTAGATCTTACATCAATCCCAGGGGGCTAGATCTTACATCAATCCCAGGGGCTAGATCTTACATCAATCCCAGGGGGCTAGATCTTACATCAATCCCAGGGGGCTAGATCTTACATCAATCCCAGGGGGCTAGATCTTACATCAATCCCAGGGGGGCTAGATCTTACATCAATCCCAGGGGGGCTAGATCTTACATCAATCCCAGGGGGGCTAGATCTTACATCAATCCCAGGGGGGCTAGATCTTACATCAATCCCAGGGGGGCTAGATCTTACATCAATCCCAGGGGGGCTAGATCTTACATCACACCCAGGAGGGTACATCTTACATCACACCCAGAGGGGCTACATCTTACATCACACCAAGGGTTACATCACACCCAGGGTTACATCACACCCAGGGGGGCTACATCTTACATGACACCCAGGGGGGCTACATCTTACATCAGACCAGCAACTAACCTAACTAGATATATTCTGACCGTAATCTAGATGGGTGGGAACCGCGCTATAAAACACAGAATTTCAGTTCTTATAATCTTGGAGAGTTTTACTGTTAAGCTGTATAGATTTTTTTTACACTTTTTTTTAGTTACGGGGGAGCGGCACGAATTTAATTGGGGGATTAAAAATAGTGGGAGGGGATATTCTCCCTATCCCGGAGGGAATTACCCAGCCATCACAAAGAGTTACAGCTCAGTTGAATTATTTGACTTTGTTACTGGCGACCAGCCGATGGAAAATATATATTGTTTATGTACTTATGAAAAAATATCCGATGGGAAATTATGGAGGTGGCAAGATTGATGGCAGGCAGAATTAACGACGTGGGCCAGTGAAACTGATTTTGAGAGAGAGAGAGAGAGAGAGAGAGAGAGAGAGAGAGAGAGAGAGAGAGAGAGAGAGAGAGAGCATAATATCAACGAAATAAAGTCAGTTGATCAAATGAAATTGCTGGTACACCGATAGCTTAAACTTCATCCTGTTCCATATTTGTCTCATAACAATAAAAAGATTTTCAAATAAGCTGATGTAGGTAACAGCTCTTACCTTGTAAATAAAGTTAGGAACCCTTAAAACCTTGTAGAACCCTGTATAAAGAGAGAGAGAAGAGAGAGAGAGAGAGAGAGAGAGAGAGAGAGAGAGAGAGATATCTACCTCAAAGACGTACATGATGTCATTCCAGAGCGCTGTTCATACAATTACATACAAAAACAATTTCTTCTAGAGATGATTTGTGTATTTTTTCAACAAGAGATGTTCACTGGACAGAACCACCACACCAAGTCAGAGCCACACTTAGAGCCACACCAAGTCAGAGCCACACCAAGTCAGAGCCACACCAAACACTAACTTGCGGGTTTCTCTGGCTTGTGCAAGGCAGGGTTAGGTACATGTGTTCATGAGACATCACACGTGTTTCTCTTCACGCTGAGGTGACTACAGGACACCTGCGTTATCACATGACTAATATTTCTTCCTAGTGACGTAACAATGTTCAGTGGGGGACTGACAAAGACCCATCGTCACCTCTGTAATCCTGGGTTTTGCAGTACCTCACAGGATGAGCTGCGGGTGTACAATAAACTAGCCGCTTAGGCGGCACAACCAAGATGACTCATATACTACAGCAGGCAACACGACGTGCACACCCGGGGCCAGGAGCTGAGTCTCGACCCCAGCAAACACTAACAGATTAGTACTTAACTCGGTGTACACGCACACAAAAAATGCAAGTACAAAACAGTAATAATCTTCAAAATAATAAATAAAAAGAACATAACAGCTAAAAGAGTCCATTTGAAAAGCCATATCGTCAGCCTTAACAAAAGTTTTACTTACCAAGGTCTCTATAGACACTCCAACGGGACCTCATGCTACACCAAGAGTAGCGGAGGTTCGACCCTCGGTCCTCTAATCGCGACGGATACACCAGAAAAACTGGAGGAACTAGATACATATCAGCATACTGAACCCTTTATAAAAGGTAGGCACAGTAGACAGAACAAATTATCCCTAATGTGAAGCTCGGGTACACTAAGCAACACGAGTACCCTTTATAAGTAGTTAACACTACCTTAAGTGGCGTGTCTGTCACGCCATGACAGACTGAGGACTCTGCCTCCACCTGTCCTTGTACTAAATGTCCTACACGAGTTATGCAGACGGAGACTCGAGCCTTCACCGGAGCAGTATCAGAGAGGAGTAATACAACTCACCGGAAGATGAATGTGTGACTTACTACGTAATTTCTTCTGTGACTCACCTGTGGAAAGAGAAAAATAACATTACTTAAAGTGCAGAAATATTGCGGTAGACAAGGAATGAGAAGTATTGGTGGGGTTATGATCTAGGGGATGGGTGAGGGAGTGGCAGTGGGAGATGATGTGAGATGTGGGTGAGTGAGACATGTACAAGAAGTAAACACCTATCATACTTAAATCCATAAAAAAAATATTCCACACATACACACACACACACAATAAAAGCAAGAATAAAATGAACAAACAACAGAAAGAAAGAACATTCTTCTGAGCGATGGAACAACATGTTCACCAGTGACCATACCCAAGACAACGGTCGCAGTTCATCTTGTTCACTAGCTGAACAGCCAGAATGGGGACATGTGTCAACTGTTCTAATGAAGATATTTTTTAAGTCAATAAGTGCGCTATCGACAGCGTGTAGCATCAGTTCAGTTCAATTCGGTTTAATTTACTGGCGTAGTCCCTGCCCAGGTCTTGTCCACTGAGATGACCAGACTCTGGCTCGCCGTTGACGGAGTGTCGTCACATCGTCCATTTTTACGATGTAGACAGCTTGTTGGACAACAAATGCAAACAATAGGACTTTTTGGTCATTTCAGGGTCTCACGACCGAAATATTTCCAATAAATGTCGTAATGTTTACAGTTTATGTCTTCCAACATCATCATCCTAGTGGCCACCAACTCGTGTTTACATTGTGGTAGAACGTCTACATTTACAGGTCCGCTAAGCAGGATGTTGTTTCCATCGGTAATACTACTGTGTGAGATATGGATGAAGTATAGGTGGCGAGGAACTTAAAAAAATAATAATCCTGTCTACATTGACTCTCATAAAAGCTCTTCAGTTTTAAGGCACAATCTTGTGTCCTTCAATTCTTGTACTAGTCTTATTTCCTCGTTTGCTTTCAATGAGTCACCCCTGTAGATACCAAACACATCAACACTCTTGGCCGAGTGCTTGAAAATGTTCGTAACAAATTCTGTAAATTTTTAGCCTAACTACCAAAAGTCAAGTGTTGCTCTGGAGGGACCATGTTTGCTGCTGCTGATCCATCAACAGTGATGAGATCGAAGGTTGGGTACAAGTCAACGTTGTCATCGTCCGTAAGGAACAGCTCTTTAAAGTAATGCATAACACTTAATGTGGTCTTGTAGTAGAAAATAAAACTAGTACAACCTAAAAATTGGGAAATATCTAAACACCAACAATAAAACAGTATATTCATCATCAGAGGCAAGGGAAACACTAGGATGTTCATTTTAACAAACCACTGCAGCAATAATAATAATAATAATAATAATAATAATATAATAATAATCTTTATTTCTACAAGTACATGGTACAACTAATACAGACCTAGCTGATATCAATGACACACTAGATAGGAAGTCCCTGGTTACGCAGAACATTTCGGGAACTTGTGTTAATTTTGTCCCCCAGGATGCGACCCACATCAGTCAACTAACACCCAGGTACCTACTTGCTACTAGGTTTCCACCCGTACAGGGGATTGAACCACGGACACTCAATGTGTGCTCTACCAACTGAGCTACAGGACACCTCAACAGACATCACTGCACCAACACAAGCAGTCAGACCACGTCGCAACTCGTGTAGTCATCGGGAGAAGGAACCTTGAAGTGAGCCGCAGGTACCCTGAAGAAGTGGTCTTGCAGAACTTTATTTCATGTTTCCTGAGCAAGGTAACATTTATGAAGGGATTCGGGGAAACCGGTTAGCCCGACTTGAGTCCTGGAGGTGGGAGTACAGTGCCTTTACTCTGTAGGAGGGGGGAGGGCATGTTGTAGCTTGGATCCTTATCTGAACTGTAATGTCAGCACGCCTCTGGCAAGATAGTGATAGAATGAATGATGGTTAAAGTGTTTCTTCTTTTTCGGGACATCCTACCTCGGTGGTGGACGACCAGTGTTAAAAAAAAAAGATAAGAACTATCGTTTATCAGGGATTAACGATAAGAAATATTGCCCTGCTGGCATCAATAACGTGCTGAATCACTGCCACTGACTTTGATGCATCCGGAAACGACGGCAAAATTGATGTCGTTCTAATGGGTTGGCTTGTATATTGTTCTTGCCCATGATGTATGATGGCCACAAATTAATTCTACAGACTTACGGTTACCCATGATAGTACTGAACATTTTCCACCATGTGTTCTCGTCAGCAATAAATTCTTGCATGGTGCTCGCTGAAGGGATGGCAGGACCCACTAATCAAGTACAAGTAACTGCTGTAAAACACACCTCAGCAAACACTAAAACATGTAAATTAGGAAATGTGAAGTGATCAAGTTCTCCGGGGCGACACGTTTTATAATAAATATGTTCCTGGTGTTTGCTCACGTATTTGCTTAAACCACATGTCGGTACCTACATCCATGGTTTATACCATGGAAATTAGATACTTGTGCAACACTTAGGTATCTTTATTATAAAATAAAGTTACTCAAATATTGCAGAAATATCTCAGTTATCAAGTGTTGTCTACAAGGCATAACAGGAGGTGATCTTGACAAACCGTATATTAACTTTCATCCCAGTTTTTTGAAAGGTATCTTGTCTTGAGAACTGTCCTGGATGCCACTGTCGGGGTGTTCAAGAAAGTACCATGAACCACATTTTAGAAAGTTGTTGAACTAAGAGTGTGGTCCATGTTTTCCACGACTTAAGTTGTGAAAACACACAATTTAACTGATGAAGAACACACTGCAATAACTTTCTCAAAGTTACCGATCCCAGCTGAAATACCAACGACACTTAGTTCCTTTAACCTGGTTCTAGAATGAAAAAATACCGAGAAATACCGATGTGGAATATCCTTTTGTCGGTTTGTCTGTTAACAGAATTTGATCTCAGACGCTCACAAGAATTTAAAGCCAACAATTGTGATAGTTGCTATTACATTTATTACTATTAGTATCATTATTATTATTATTTCCACTACTAATTATCACTGCGACTTGACTGGCATATTGTCGCAGACTTGGACTTGCGTGGCGCAAAAAAACAGTCATGGTGGGCGCAGGGGTTGAGAACCAGAGTAGTTACAATCTTCTTGATAAATCAGACACATGTGCAACACTTTGGTATCTTTCATGTGGAAACGTTTCGCCACACAGTGGCTTCATCAGTCGAATACAAAGAAGAATGGTCAAGATCAGAAGGAGTTTGAGGTAATCAGTCCCTCAGCCTGGAGTCGATGTAATCAGTCCATAAATATTGAAGATTGATGGACTGATTACATCGACTCCAGGTTGAGGGGACTGATAAAACCCATCGAAAAAGTTACATGGTCTTATCACAAAATACAAGAACCTTCTGAGATTATGCACAGATCTGCCAGATTAACGGCACGAAATGTAGTTTTAATAAAGACTTCCTCTGTCCCACGTGTCTATCTACTGTGTGTTGATTTAGCGTGTGTTGTTACTGTCTGTCTTTCAGAGGAGTGTCAGGATAATGAGAGGTACCATGTGAATATTTACATAACAATGAGACAAGAGAGAAGGTGAGTCTTCGATAGCCTTTAATGTTAAAGTAGGAGGGATAAGTTAACAATGTTTTAAAAATAGGTTAGGCAGCTGCTAGGAAAATGACGGGATGGATAATGAGAACCTTCAAAACTAGGGATGCCAAGCTCATGATGATACTCTTCAGGTCGCTTGTTCTATCTAGGCTGGAATATTGCTGACCTAGAAAGTGTACAGAGAACCTTCACGGCACACATAACTGTGATAAAACACCTCAATTACTGGGAACGCTTGAAATTCCTCAACCTGTACTTACTAGAACGCAGGCGGGAGAGATACATGATAATACACACTTGGAAAATCCTAGAGGGATTAGTACCAAACTTGCACAAGAAAATCACTCACTACGAAAGCAAAAGACTCGGCAGACGATGCAACATCCAACCAATGAAAAGCAGGGGTGCCACTAGCACGATAAGAGACAACACAATAAGTGTCAGGGGCCCAAGACTGCTCAACTGCCTCCCAGCATACATAAGGGTGATTACCAATAGACCCCTGGCTGTCTTCAAGCAGGCACTAGACAGGCACCTAAAGTCAGTACCTGACCAGCCGGACTGTGGTTCGTACGTCGGATTGCGTGCGACCATCAGTAACAGCCTGGTTGATCAGGCCCTGATCCTCCATGAGGCCTGGTCACAGACCGGGTCGCTGGGGCGTTGACCCCCGAAACCCTCTCCAGGTATACTTCAGGCAAGTACATGAGTGGGTGTCTAGCACTGAGTGTAGATGAGGTATTAAGACAGCTTGAACATCGAGCGAACACATGTTAATGTATTACACTCTAACGAAGGAAAGTGTTCCTTGAGATCTGCTGTGCAACTGGAGTGTGAGGAGAGTAATATCTATGAAGGGATCAAGGAACACTAACTAGCTAGTATTGGGTTCTGGAAATGGGAAGCTATTATTATTATTCTTATACGAGTATTCAGGGTGGGGAGAGAGGGTCGCAAAACCCTTACGTCATCTGTCATCCAGTGAGATGCAGTGCTGAGAACAATAAGAAACTGTCGGTATAAAGAATCACCAACTCCAAGGTTGAGGGACTGATTACCTTGTCTTTTGTATACAGTTCTACAGTCTTCCCATTATGGCCTTGAGTTTGTATTGATAAAGCCACTGGATAGAGAAATGTCTACAAATAAAGCTACCCAGATGTTGCAAATGTGTCTAATTCTTCATCACTACTAGAAATATGTGCAGTACAATATTATTTGACGAAAATAAACACCAGAAAGACTGACCTATAGAATAAGAAGCTATGCTGAAATAAACGTATATTTTTGAGGAATAAATTGGATAGCAACCCTGGGTTTAGGAACCCCCTGCAGTCCTGACCTGCATAGTGTTAATAATTTATGTAAACGACTTAGGGAAAGGAAAAAAAACAAATTATGTGAATATGTTTGTAGACGATAGACAAAATATATGCAAAGTAGGATTTGCATAAATTTAGAAAATGAAGCGATACATGTTTGATGGAATTTATTAGTATAAAGACACAATACTCAGTAGCACTACGTTTCAACCCTGGGCGAAACACTCCCAATATAACTTTGTTTTGCATATTGTTTTGATAGCCAGTGAATCAAGAATATATAAACAAAGTCTTCGAGTGATCTCAGATGTTTAATGAGGACAAGTTTCAGTTGCTCCGCTATGGAAGAAAGGAGGAAATAAATACAAGCTCAATCATTCAATAGTGCGATAGTTGCATGTGCGAGACTTGGGAGTAATGATGACAGGACATCTCACATTCAAGGATCACAACAATGTTGTAACTGTTACAACAGGGAAAATGATGGGCTGGATAACTAGAACTTTGAAGACAAGAGATGCTGACCCATTGATGATACTCTTTTAAGTCACTTATTCTCTCCAGTCTGGAGAGAATAAGTGACTGGAAGAATATTATCAATGACTTGAGGGTTGCTGCCTCAAGTCAGGCGAGATTGATGAGTTAGAAAAGGTACAGAGAACTTTCACTGTCTGTATAGACTCAAGCATCTAAATTACTGGAAGCGCCTGAAATCCCTTCAACTGTATTCCTTGAAACGTAGGCGAGAAAGATAAATTATACGTCACACCTGGAAAATCTTTGAAAGACTGGTCCCAAATGTGCACATCAGAATCCCTCCACGCGAAAGCAAGAGGCTTGGCGAACGGTGCACAGTATCGCAATAAAAAGCAGGGGTGAGGCGAGTACACTAACAGAGAACTAGCCGAGTGTCAGAGGTCCCCAACTCTTCAACGCACTCCCTCCACGCATACGGAGAGTTACAAATAAATCTTTGGCTGTCTTTAAGAGGGAACCGGCCAGGTTCCTCAAATCAGTTCGTGACCAACCGGGCTGTGGTTTGTGCGTTGCACTGTGTTCGCCCACCAGTAATAGCCTGGTTGGTCAGTCCTTGATTTACCAGGAGGCCTGGTTTTCAAAGGGGTTGCGTTGCACCGCCTGCTAAGTCTATTACTTTCATAGGGAGTGATTTGAGTGTGTTGTTCCAAATCTGTACACAGAAATCACTCCCTTCAAAAGCAAGAGACTCGGTAGGCAGTACAACGTACCCGCTTTGAGAAGCAGGGGGTGCTATGAGTACACAGAGAAAACACATTGAGTGTCAGGGGCCCAAGACTGTTTAACTGCCTCCCAGCATATATAAAGGGAATTATCAATAGACCTCTGGCTGCCTTCAAAAGGGAACTGGACAGATAATTAAAGTCATTACCCAGTCAGCCGAGCAGTGGTTTATACGTTGAACTACGTGCGGCCGGCAGTAACAGCCTGGTTGACCATGCTCTGATCCACCGTGTGACCTAGTCACGAACCGGACCACGGGGGCGTTGACCCCCGGAACACCCTCCAGGTCGGCAAACTCTAAATATATAGCCTCAGATATCCTAGGCCAGGCTTCGTGATCAGCCAGGCTGTTGGTAGTAGCCGCAAGCTTTCAAACGTTAAACACCACAGCCTGGTTAACCAGGAACTAACTAGAGGAACCTATCAAGTTCTCAAAGACAGCTAGGGAAATCTGCTGCTAGTTCCTCTTCTCTGTCTTCCCCTCTCTTACCTTCATCCCATTCCTCCCTTTCCCCTCACATCTCTGTTCCATTAGTGGGTTAGGTGCCAGTTGCTCCTAGCTGCAACAGGTACCCTTTCCCCTGTCGTTACACCTATCTTTTCTATCTACCTCTCCCCTCAGTCCATACGTTATCCCTCCCTCCCTCTCCCCTCGTTCATTTCTTTGTTCCTCTTCCTATCTCCTTCGCACAGTTATTTAATTTCTATCCTCCATCCTTTAATGTCTTCCTTGTATCATATTTTCTCCTGTCATTCCCACGTCTTCATTATTCTTCTTTGTTTCTCACTTCTTCTCTTCGCTGAATAAAGGACACGCTGAAGAACAAGCTTTAATTGGGTAACTTTTCGTTCATTTAAGAGCTTTATAAAGTCAAGTACGACTGGATGAAACTGTACAAAAAAATTATTTGATAAAGCTTTACGAAGACTGAAACAAGACTCGATAAGGCTCTACACATAGCGGAACGTAACTTTATAAAGCTCTACACATAGCGAAACGTAACTTATAAAGCTCTACACAGAGCGAAACGTTGTCCAATTAAAATCTTGCCCTGCAACCTTTCAATACTGCTGTCAGTACCATTGGTACTGTGTCAACCTCCTTAATGCATCTACCATCCCCTCAGCTCCTCGCAACCCTTCCTTCTTCACACAATGCCAGATCAACCAGGCTGTGATGGATATGTGAGCCAGCGGGCCTTCAGCAGCAACAGCCTGGTTGACCAGACTAGCACCTGGCGAGCCTGGCCCAAGGTCCAGCTCCGAGAGTAGTGACACACTCGAAACTCAGAAGGGGACCGTGATGGGGGGTTGGGTGAAATGGGGGTTTTCAACGAGTTCTACTCTGTTCAGGAGCTGACAGGTCTGTTGCCATCTACCCATTCCTAGACCCATTATTACACCCATTCCTAGACGTGTTCAGATGGGTGACGGGTTGGCCCCATCATTACACCCACTCCTTGACTTGTTCAGGTGGATGACAGGGTATCCCCATCCCCTATTCCCCTTCCCATTCCATAATCCAAGGCACTCACGAGGTAAATGGTGCCATACGCCTTGCTGTCACATCAGAAAAATGACAGCTAAACAATGACTGGCTTAATGGCACAGTTTTTCTCCCGACTGGTTCTCCTAGTGACTTGATCCCCCAATGATTGGTTCCCATAAAGAGTGGTTCACCTGGTCCAGCCAGTAACTGGTTCAGGCATCGACTGGTACAGCTAGGGACCGTTTCTGCTGGAGATTGGTTGAGTTCGACCAAAGACTGGTTGACTCTGTGGGCCAGTTACCGCCGCTACTAACGACTGTCTGGAGCCATTACAGGGTTGTCTTAATGACGGCCTCATCAACCAACGAGTATTATAATTACAGGATTAAGTTCTGACTGACTTCAATCACACTAATTTGTAACAGGCAATTAAGAGAGTAGCCAGTCAGCACTCCGCCTCGTCACGAGTGTGAGTGCAGCACACGCTGCTGAGTGCAGCACACGCTGCTGAGTGCAGCACTCTCTGAATGAAGAGTTCTCATCCTGTAACTTAGTCATAAAATCCCCTCAAGGGAGGTTCCTTGATGCTGGTGAGGGGCTTTTGATCTAGGGAATTGGATCTGTGTTCCAGTTCCCTGAATTTAGCCTAAATGCCTTCCATCCCTCCCCCCAACAGGTGCTGTATAATTCTTACAGGTTTAGCGCTCCCCATCATAATAACATTAGCAGTCATACAACATACCCTCCAGCTGCGGGTCGTGACTAAGACCCGCGTCAGGAAGCACTTGTTTCCTGACAAACCTAACCTAACTTTACCTAACCTAACTTACCTAACCTAACTTTACCTAACCTAACTTTACCAAACCTAACCTAACTTTACCTAACCTAACTTTACCAAACCTAACCTAACTTTACCTAACCTAACCTTACCTAACCTAACCTAACTTTACCTAACCTAACCTAACTTTACCTAACCTAACCTAACTTTACCTAACCTAACCCCCATCTCTATCTTCTTGCTTCTCCCCCTTTCTCTCCTTCCTCCTCATTATCTCTCTCTCCTTCCACTAACATCTCTAACTCTTTAATCATCTCCCTCTCTCTTACTCCATCTTTTCCATATTCTTCTTCCCTCTTGCTGTACACCAATTCTTTTGTTCTCTCTCCTTTTCTTCTGTTTCCTCCTTCATTCTCACATCCTTCACCTTTCTCTTCTATTCCTAAATCCTATCTTTTTTCTTTGTGTCTTCCTTACCTACTGCCTTTCTTCTCTTGTCCCACCTCCCACAATTTCCTACCTACACTTCTCTCTTCCCCTCTTCCACTTTTATCTCCGTTTCATCAACTCTTTCCTTATTTTCCTCTTTCTTTCTTTCCCTACGCCACCTTTCTCAACTTTTTCCTTCCTTCCCTTTTTCGGTCCTCCCTCTTGCCTCCACACTTCTCTTCCCTCCCCTTTTCTCTTGCTTCCCCTCTTTACTTCGCTTGCCTCACCTCTCTTCTCTCGTCTCCCCTCTTCTCTTGCCTCCCCCTTCTCTTCTCTTGCCTCCCCCTTCTCTTCTCTTGCCTCCCCCTTCTCTTCTCTTGCCTCCCCCTTCTCTTCTCTTGCCTCCCTCTTCCATCAGCATCAGTTCAGTTTTTGCATCAGCTTGCATCATCTATTTAATAGCTTGCAATAGCTAATCTGGGTATGTATGTTTATATATCTGCATCTGGATGTCTGCTTGCCTGTTTCGTGTGTGTGCTCACCTACAAGTAGCTGCAGGGGTCGAATTCCAGCTCCTAGTCCCGCATCTCCGCTGGTCTCTACTGGGTTCGCTATCTCTCACACACAATACACTCCCTTTCCGAGAGAGTCTCAGTGAGGCCTGTTAAGAGAAAGCCAGTAGCGGGATTCTCGTTGTATCGCCAGTTAAATAAACTGTCGGGTCGGCTTTAAAAGAAAATGGAGAAAAAATCTCTTGATCCATATTGAAGACGAGGCTGACTAAGTCACTGAAGACCAGGCTAAGTCACTGAAGACCAGGCTAAGTCACTGAAGACCAGACTAAGTCACTGAAGACCAGGCTAAGTCACTGAAGACCAGGCTAAGTCACTGAAGACCAGACTAAGTCACTGAAGACCAGGCTAAGTCACTGAAGACCAGACTAAGTCACTGAAGACCAGGCTAAGTCACTGAAGACCAGGCTAAGTCACTGAAGACCAGGCTAAGTCACTGAAGACCAGGCTAAGTCACTGAAGACCAGGCTAAGTCACTGAAGACCAGACTAAGTTACTGAAGACCAAACTAAGTCAGTCCACCACCATCACTGACCTGCCCACTACACAAACAGTCTGATGAACCACAAACACTAATATACCATTGACTCGACACCTCAAGACTCAAAAATATAATTCTTGATAATATTCCAAATGCAGTTCACTTCCTCTTTATTACCAATAAAAATAATCCGTATTTTCTTAGAAAAGTTTTATTAATGCTGTTCCCAAATTATTATTTTTAATATTCTTACTTATATATATATATATATATATATATATATATATATATATATATATTATATATATATATATATATATATATATATATATATATATATATTATTACTATTATCACGGCACATGTATTATATATATATAGATGTCGTGCCGAATAGGTAAAACTGGTCAATTAACAAGAACTCGTATAAAATTAAGTCCTTTCTAAAATTTTCTCTTATACGTTTAAAGATATATTTTTTCATTTATGTTAATGTAAAAATTAATATTTTTGTACCAAAATAACTTTAGGAAACTTACTTAACCTTATTATAACAAGCGCAATTTAATTTAGCCTAATACAACTAAATATATTTTAGATAAGTTTACAATAATTTACTAATAAACAAACACAAATAAAATATTTGTTTTCATTAGGTTCAGAATAAGGCAAGCGAAATTATTGCATTCACAAATTTTCGCTTGCCTTATTCGGAAAGAATAAGCCAAAATCGCAAGGATTTCCTATTCAGTACGACATATATATAGCCTTGAATCCTTGAATGTATCACTAATATATCTAGCAACGTCCCTTTCCTTGGATCAAATTACCTCTAATACCTCACCCGCTGTATGACCCGTATGGGTCAACAATAAAAAAAACTGATGTTAATGTGATAATAATAATAAAATAATAATGTTAATGTTGCAGTTTTGTAGCTGTAGTGTGGGCGCGCCTCTGCCAAGACAGTGATGGAGTGAGTAATGATGAAAGTTTTTCTTTGTCGGGCCACCCTGCCTTGGTGGGAAACGGCCTATGTGTTAATAAAAAAAAATACTAATAATAATAACAAATTCCTTTTATACACAGGTTTAGACCCTCTGGACTACACGAAGGTCATTAAGACTATAATTAATCTGTATAGCAACACCAAGAATAACTTAATCCTTAAACTAGGGATTAAAGTATACTCGCAGTGTATATACACAGATATACACCTCAGTGTATATGCATATACAGCTCAGTACACACACACACACATACACAAAACAGACCAAGTGCCTATCGACAAGTGCTTTTGACAATTGGCAACACACATTCACAAACACAGTCCTGGAAGAACAAGTGGGTCAGCCTGCCCACAGTCCTGGAAGAACAAGTGGGTCAGCCTGCCCATAGTTCTGGAAGAACAAGTGGGTCAGCCTGCCCACAGTCCTGGAAAGACAGGGGACCATCCAGCCCACAGTCCTGGAAGGACAAATGGGTCAGCCTGCCCACAGTCCTGGAAAGACAAGGTCATCCTGCCCACAGTCCTGGAAAGACAAGGTCATCCTGCCCACAGTCCTGAAAGCACAAGAGGATTATCCTGCCCACAGTCCTGGAAGAACAAGGGGGTCATCCTGCCCTCAGTCCTAGAAGAACAAGGGAGTCATCCTGCCCTCAGTCCTGGAAAAACAAAGGGGTCATCCTGCCCACAGTCCTGGAAGAACAAGAGGGTCATCCTGCCCACAGTCCTGGAAGAACAAGTGGGTCATCCTGCCCACAGTCCTGGAAGAACAAGTGGGTCATCCTGCCCACAGTCCTGGAAGAACAAGTGGGTCATCCTGCCCACAGTCCTGGAAGAACAAGAGGGTCATCCAGCCCACAGTCCTGGAAGAACAAGAGGGTCATCCTGCCCACAGTCCTGGAAGAACAAGTGGGTCATCCTGCCCACAGTCCTGGAAGAACAAGAGGGTCATCCAGCCCACAGTCCTGGAAGAACAAGAGGGTCATCCTGCCCACAGTCCTGGAAGAACAAGTGGGTCATCCTGCCCACAGTCCTGGAAGAACAAGTGGGTCATCTTACCCACAGTCCTGGAAGAACAAGAGGGTCATCCTGCCCACAGTCCTGGAAGAACAAGTGGGTCATCTTGCCCACAGTCCTGGAAGAACAAGAGGGTCATCCTGCCCACAGTCCTGGAAGAACAAGTGGGTCATCCTGCCCACAGTCCTGGAAGAACAAGAGGGTCATCCAGCCCTCAGCAACAAAGAGTTTCACCAACACGACACTCTTCCTGCCCAGGACAGACATCTTTGGTGGCTTCTCACCACAGAAAATAACAAAATTCCTGGCCACAGTTACCGCCAAAATGGAAGCTTTGAAGTCCGTCTCAAATTTCCTCTGATAACTTAACAACTTCACACGCCGCTGAAAATTACCAAACGGGAGAGAAAGTCTCCCCCAAAATTCCCATTAAACATGAAAAGTACATTAGAATCTTAAACATGAAGCCCATTAAGACATTTTTCAACGTATAATATTTTTTTAATTTAAGTTGAAAATTCGAAATATCGGAAAATTGATTATTAAAATGGTATAAATTGTTTCAAAAACCTAAAGAAATTTAAAAATATTGCGTCTTAAATTACTTTTTTCTCATGGAAAATATATAATTTTCGGAGTTTTAGGGATAAAACTAATTATAAAATGTTGGGGGAGAGAGACAAACCCCAAAGTTGGTTTAATTTTTTTAACGTTTGGTAAAACCAAGCTTTACTGAAGGTTTTAATAGGTCTAATTGTCTGGGTTTTCTTGGCCAGCAAGCACGGAAGCAACGAAAACTGTGGAAAGAAAAATTACGGAAATCCGACAGGTGGGTAACACCGTGTGGTGGGAAGGGGTGTATATCACCGTGTTGTGGGAGGGGTGGGTAACACCGTGTGGTGGGAGGGCGTTGATAACACCGTGTGGTTGGAGGGGTGTATATCACCGTGTTGTGGGAGGGGGTGTGTAACACCGTGTTGTGGGAGGGGGTTGATAACACCGTGTGGTTGGAGGGGGTGTATATCACCGTGTGGTTGGAGGGGGTGGATAAGACCGTGTGGTTTGAGGGGGTAGATAACACCGTGTGGTTTGAGGGGGTGGATAACACCGTGTGGTGGGAGTTTTGTTTGTTACAGTAGTTAGTGCCTAAGACATCCACTGTTTATTCAGTGAAACTTGTTCTTCACAACACTGAAGATGGAACAGTAATGGTTTGTAAATGCCGACAAATTAGCTGCAGGCAGGCAGGTACAAGTAACATTTACTCCAGTGTTAATGTATTCTCTCTCTCTCTCTCTCTCTCTTTAACTTAACACACATGTAAAACTTTCAAGTTAAGTCAGTCAGTGATCCATCTATCATACCTCAGGTTCCGTCAGAAGTTATTTCACTGCGCAAATTTGAAACCAGTTGTTCTAGTATTTTTCAGGTGTAAATCGTGATATGTCTTTCTCGTCTACCACTGTAGGGATTACTTCTGAGGGCCTTTAGACATTTCTAATGTATAACTGTGTGAAAGTCCCCTTTACATTCTTCTAGTCATTACTATCACAACAGCTTTCGTAATATATATATATATATATATATATATATATATATATATATATATATATATATATATATATATATATATATACAATTTCCAATGTTATTAAGGTCTCAAAATTCTTTTCAGTGGCTGTGTTTGGGTAATGATTTCAACATTAGTTATACTGTTCTCAGCCCTCACTGTTATTCACTTAGCCTCAGGTGCCACCTGTTTTCTCCCTCCTACATCCACTCCCACTTTCTGTCTTTCACACACACACACACACACACACACACACACACAGTTAACGAAAGAGCTGAAAGAATGAAAGAGGAAAAAATGAAGAATATAGAGAAAATGAAGATAGAAAGGGCAATAATATTTAAAGGGGAGGGACAAAGTAAGAAAGTGATAACAGAAATAGTCTCAGGAGTCCAGGAGACACAGGTGCTGACAGGAGACAGGTGCTGACAGGAGACACAGCAAGGAATCTGGTGACAAGACACAAACACATCTGGAGGGTAAGAAACTGGGAGGACGAAAAAGGGAGGTGACTTATGATCTATGGAGTTGACGAGGCTGATGGTAGGTCAGGAAGGAGATAGGAGGACACACATGACAATATACTGAACACAGAGCAAAGGACAGGAGATTTTAGATTAGACTTTGCCGCCAGAGCGGCTAGTTTATTGTGCACTCCATAGCCATCCTATGGATATACCAAAGGCCTATAAACTAGGCCCCCAAAAGATTATCTGAAATGCATCTGGACTTACAGTATATCTGCAGCAAACTTAGTAAATTGGTAAACGATTTTTTTTTTTCAAAAATAAAATACCTTGGCATTTCACACAGGTTATTAGACTATTTCTTTATTTCTCAGTAAGTAGGAAATTAACCGCAGCGTTCAAGAAAGTGACCATAAGGCTGACCACATACACTACATTTAGCCTGATCAACTGTGCGTCTACCAAATTGTCAGAGATGTTTACAACCAAGCCTAAGCCTGGCTACATCTACGTCAATCAGTCTGTTTACACTGCAAGTGGCTCCCTAAATATGATTATCTCGTTCAATAGATCTACTCAGGCTTCTAACTTGCGTATAGCATTCACTTCTTTCTTAATATTATTCCTAATGCTAGTCACAGATTTACCAAACATATTTTCTATTTTTTTCCTTCCATGTGTGAGGGAATCCGTAAAAACTGTACATTAATTTCATTGTCTCAGATTTTTTAATATCGACTGTATACCGGGCTTTTCCAATGAGTGTTTTCAGTGATGACACAGAATCAGTAATAATAAATCTCTACGTGTCATAAGTTAACTTTAATGTCATTAGGATGGCAAACAATTATTTTTGCAGTGGATCTGTAAGTGTGAATATGATTTATGATATATTATTGCAAAGAGATAAGCGAGAAATTTCTTCTTGAGGTGTTTTTGCAAGTGATTTAAGGAAGGGAACGGTGGAATCAGAGCGGATGGAAAATTTTCAAAGGAATGGGAACCATTCCCAGGGCAAACAAGGCCCAATCAAACTAATCTTCTGATCACAACTCGAAACAGGATCTTGAGACAATGATATCCAGGTATACAGTGTATACTTGGATCGAGGCGGACAAGAAATGAGAGAAACAGTTCAGAAAGCACGTAAAATGTCGTCAGATACAGAAGAGAGAAGCAGCGGAGATGGCAAGAGAACGTCCAGCCTCAAGATGCATCTCTAAGAAAGGAGGAAGAGAGGTCACAAGAAACAAGAGAGGCTGTGAGGAATTGCATTAACGATTTAAAGAGCTGTTCTCAGTGGAAACAGAGGCAGCACCGGGAAGTCAAAGAGAAGCCACATCAATAGGTACTAAGCATCATATACACAACATGGGAAAAGGAAAAAAACTTCTGAGTGAGCTGGCTAGATCAAAGGCAATGAAGCCCAACAAATGTGACCATAAATTCTGTGAGCGGCAGCAGAAGCACTGCCTGAACCACTGGCTAAAATCTAAAAGTACTGGACAGCTGCCAGAGATCTATAACACAGCGAATATTATTACAATATTTAAGAAAGGAAATATTCAGGAAGCGTTATATTACAGACTAATAACACATGCATGTTATATAAGGTAATGGAGAAGATAATATTAGAGGGTGGTGGAGCATTCTGAATGAAGTGGCTTCAATAACAACTAGCAGGGTTTAGAGACTGCAAATATTGTCTCCCAAACCTGCTCGAGTTCTATGGCAAATTAACAGGAGAGAGAGAGAGAGAGAGAGAGAGAGAGAGAGAGAGAGAGAGAGAGAGAGAGAGAGAGAATGGGTATGGATTGCATATTCTTTGAATACAAAAAGGCCTTCGATATTGTATTTCACAGGAGACTGTGACAAAACATTGCAAGAATGACAGAGGATCAAAGAGTATCTTAGGGTAAGGAAACAGTGTGACTGTCAGAAGTGGGGTTCTGCAAAGATGGGTATTAGGACTAGTACTGTTTCCGGTATACATGAATAACATACCGCGCTTGCAGATGCAAAATTAATGAGAACAAGAACCGATGAGAACAAGGCTACAAATGGATCCGGACATATGCTCTTGAGAAATGTGTCCTCAGGGATGTGTGTATCCGGCATAGTGTGTCCTCAGGGATGCGTATATGTCCTGGGCAGCGCTGAGTGCTTCACTACATGAGTAGGATGCCAGCATACATTACAGCAGTGGAGGCCGTGTCAACCAGGAGAGGGCCTGGTTGGCACCGTTTACATTACTCAGAGTCCAGAGCCAGCCAGGAGAATGCAATGGAAATTCCAATACCTGTGTAGGGAAACCAATCAAATATCGAAACGCCTTAGTAGAACACCATTACGAACTTGCAGTTCGGCAGCCAATCACAAATCGTCGATTCATCGTCTTGATGCAATCTTATGTGCTTCCAGTCTATCAACCAATCACAAACCGTCGATTCATCATCGTCTTAATGCACTCCATTGTACATCCAGTCGAGCAGCCAATCACAAATCATCGTATAGCGTTTCCACATGGCGCTCGCACACACTACGCATCTAAAGAGCCAATCACAAACCGTCATATATCTACCTCTCACTCAGACTTGAAAATGCTTAATTAAGCCCCATCCAGCGGTAGTTAACCTGGGGGTAATTTACCGAGCAAGAAGTAATTCTGACCTTTTTTCGGGCGGGTAACTAGCGGGCGGCACTGTTTACCATCATAATTTTTTGTCTAATACAAAGTCTTGGAGCAGAGCAAGACTACTGAAACAAAGACTTCGCTCACGAAAACCTCTATCATGACTTAATAAAGCTCTATCATGACTTAATAAAGCTCTAATATGAGCTTTATCATGACTTGATAAAGCTTTATCTTGATTTGATAAAGTTCTATCATGAGCTTTATTATGACTTGATATAAGCTCTACGTCAGCGAAACGTTGTCTTAAATAAGCTCTAAGTCTCTCTGAATTATCCATAGTCGCCAGAACTCTGCCTCCCACCTTTCATGTGTATAGATTTAAAAAGGAAGAATGCGAGGAGAGGCGGGGAAAATAAAAAGTAGTTGTGCATAAATAGTAGGGGGATAATTACCGTTTGTGTATAAACAGTAAAGGGATAATTACCGTTTTGGTATAAACAGTAGGGGTAATTATAGTTTGAGCATAAACAGTAGGAGTAATTACCGTTTGGGCATAACTAGTAAGGATAATTACCGTTTAGGCATAAACAGTAGGAGATAACTACCGTTTGGGCACAAACAGTAGGGGATAATTACCGTTTGGGCACAAACAGTAGAGGATAATTAAGAACTGGGCATAAACAGTAGGGAAATCATTACCGTTTGGGACATAAAAAGTAAGGGGGATAATTACCGTTTGGGCATAAATAGTAGAGAGATAATTAATGTTTGGACATAAATAGTAGGGGGAGATAATTACCGTGTGGACATAAATGACAATGGGATAATTATAATTATTACAAATAAAAGAGGGTAATTACAACTCTTCTTCCTACATCAAAAGACAACAAGAGTCAATAAAAGATTAAATGGCGGCTCACCAATAAGGATAAGTTACGAAAAAAGTTTGCCGCTGTCTCGTTCGTTATTTGTGTACATCTATAACCTAGTAGTAACTAGCTGCAGTGGGTCCTATCAACCTTGTATAACATAGCATCGTTTGTGTACATCTATAACCTAGTAGTAACTAGCTGCAGTGGGTCCTCTCAACCTTGTATAACATAGCATCGTTTGTGTACATCTATAACCTAGTAGTAACTAGCTGCAGTGGGTCCTATCAACCTTGTATAACATAGCATCGTTTGTGTACATCTATAACCTAGTAGTAACTAGCTGCAGTGGGTCCTATCAACCTTGTATAACATAGCATCATTTGTGTACATCTATAACCTAGTAGTAACTAGCTGCAGTGGGTCCTATCAACCTTGTATAACATAGCATCGTTTGTGTACATCTATAACCTAGTAGTAACTAGCTGCAGTGGGTCCTATCAACCTTGTATAACATAGCATCGTTTGTGTACATCTATAACCTAGTAGTAACTAGCTGCAGTGGGTCCTATCAACCTTGTATAACATAGCATCGTTTGTGTACATCTATAACCTAGTAGTAACTAGCTGCAGTGGGTCCTATCAACCTTGTATAACATAGCATCGTTTGTGTACATCTATAACCTAGTAGTAACTAGCTGCAGTGGGTCTATCAACCTTGTATAACATAGCATCGTTTGTGTACATCTATAACCTAGTAGTAACTAGCTGCAGTGGGTCTATCAAGCCTTGTATAACATAGCAGAGTTACAGTAAGACCTAAGAATAGCTGCAGGGCACAATTGTAATAGAGAAGAGAGAGAGAGAAGAAGAAGAAGTAGAAAGAATGAGAGAGAGAGAGAAGAGAGAGAGAGAGAGAGAGAGAGAGAGAGAGAGAGAGAGAGAGAGAGAGAGAGAGAGAGAGAGAGAGAGAGAAGAGAGAGAGAGAGAGAAGAGAGAGAGAGAGAGAGAGAGAGGAGAGAGAGAGAGAGAGAGAGAGAGAGAGAGAGAGAGAGAGAGAGAGAGAGAGAGAGAGAGAGAGAGAGAGAGAGAGAGAGAGAGAGAGAGAGAGAGAGAGAGAGAGAGAGAGAGAGAAAAAAGAAATCTTACACAGGAAAAACAAGTGGATGAATGCACAAAGGTGTACTCTCGACACTTATGAAAGACAGATGCAGAATACGCTTTTATTGTGACAACGTTTCGCCCATGTATGGTTTAATCAAGATATTGATTCGATAAAGCGCTACATAGAGAGAAACGATGTCATAAAATAAGCTTATTTTGCACTTATACCTTTTCTTCTTCACTCACAACAGAGGAAGGAATTAAAAATGGATCACAAAAGTCGGTTAAGAAATAGAAACAAATATTTTTTTATAAGAAAAATTTAATTAAAAACTTCCATTATTGGGATCCACGTACAGAAGGACGTACACTCACTAAAGACAACCACGGCATCCTTCAAGACTGTGTTCTCACAGACATCCTTCAAGACTGTGTTCTCACAGACATCCTTCAAGACTGTGTTTTCACAGACATCCTTCAAGACTGTGTTTTCACAGACATCCTTCAAAACTCGTCTGTTCTCAAGGCACCGACCCAGCAACACCTTACTTATGATACCAGATATATATTTAAATCTACACACACCGAAAAAGAAACTGGCACCATGGCCATGCGTGCAGTGCCAGGAATGGCACTACATAGAATGCCATAATTTAACAAAAAGCAAAATACCCGAGGACGCTCAGTTTACTCTGGAGGAAGAGTCTACACTCAGGTGATATTCCAGAGGCATTAAAAACTGTGGACACAGTTCTACTTCAAAGAAGGCAGCAGAGCGATGATAAAAAAAACTACAGGCGAGTAGCACTACTGTTAAACGTCATGAAAGTCTTTGAGGTGGGGGGAAAGAGGGCAAATTAGCACTTACTTACAAAGACATGAACTTGCAAATCCAGGTCAACATGGTTTTAGTGAACGAGGGTGCTGCCTATCGCAACAAGTAGAACACTATTATGTTATCTGCTAGTGGTTCTGGAGGGTTATATTCCCCACGACCCAGTTTCAGACAACACCACCTAGGCTGGAAAGGATATATTATAGGATTAAGAACTATAAAGATGCACATAGGAAGGTAGAGTTACTGGTATAGTAAATGTAATTAACAGATTACAAGATCACATATACACTGGAAGAAAGTGCAGGCATTGTACTCGGGGATTCAGGAAAGACATTTGACAAATGCGATCACAGTGGTATTTTATACAGTGAAGTCAAACCAATAACACGTAGGAGAATGGATATTTAAATTTCGAGTAAACGAAAGTCAGAGCAAAAAAAAAAAATCACTACCGCGAGGCACTGTCTTGGTAAGAAACAGTGAAGGTGCCATCACAAAAGATAGCTTGGTATCTCTCTTTGCGGAAGAAACCAAAATATGAATGGAATTCGCTTCACTGGACGATTAAAACGACAGATACGAACCAAGTTACTTTCAAAACAGTA
Source organism: Cherax destructor (assembly GCA_009830355.1). Taxonomy (NCBI): domain Eukaryota; kingdom Metazoa; phylum Arthropoda; class Malacostraca; order Decapoda; family Parastacidae; genus Cherax; species Cherax destructor. Next base: position 49,326 of record WNWK01000009.1, read on the forward strand.
GATGTACAGCCTGGAGGTCCTGGTCTCAAACCTCAACACCTATATCGCTCTACATGACAAATTACCTTCACTAAAAAACAGGGGTACGACGAGTACACTAAGAGAAAACTCGATGAGTGTCAAAGGTCCACGACTTTTTCAACTCCCTCCCTCTGTACATACTGAGTCTTTCTTCTAGACTGATGGACTGAACACATTGATTCCAGGCTGAGAGACAGATTACCTCAAACTACTCCTCTCCTTACACCGTTCTTTGTGCTGGACTGATGAAGCCACTGTATGGAGAAACGTTTCCTCAATAAAGATTCCCATATGTTGCGTAAGTGTCTCATTCCTCATACGGGGTATTACCAACAAACCTTTGCCGGTCTTCAAGAGGTAGCTGGATGAGTTCCTCAAATTAGTCCCTGACCAGCCGTGACCTGCGTGAGACAAGCAGTAAGAGTCTAGCTGATCAGGTCTTGATCCTCCGGGAGGCCTAGTCTGGGGCCGGGCCGCGGGGACAGTGACCTCCAGAAACGTCCTTGAGGCATCCTTCACGTATCAGGTAGCATCAAATGAATCACATCTAGATTACTCTGAGTGTTTAAAAAACTTAGCATGTACTCTGTGCAAAAGAGAGAAAGATACTAAAAAAAATATATATGAAAAATTCTTGAAGGCCTGGTTCCTAATCTGCACAATACAATAACATCTTACCAGCAGGAGAAATACGGAAGCGTAGAATAACTAGTGAAAAGCCGGGTGTCATATACATAATTATAGAACACTGTTTTAACATCCATGATCCAAAACTCCTTCCTTATTCTGAACTAATAATTAAATTTCACTGGCCACAAGGAAACTAGAAGATAAAAACATGTGAATATACAACCAAAAAGTCACTTAGAAACTACAAACACTGCGAAGACAGTTCCCTCAGGCGATGGAACGTTGTCCACAGTATAGACCAGGCGGACGCTCCTGTCTACACAATAGGCCAAGAAGACGCTCTTGTGTACATAATAGGCCAAGAGGACGCTATTGTGTACAGAATAAGCCAAGAGGACGCTACTGTGTACAGAATAGACCAAGAGGACGCTAGTGTGTACATAAAATACCAAGAGGACGCTCCTGTCCATAAACTAGGCTGGCTGGATATTCCTGTCTGCTTTCCCTTTTTCCATGTCACTATCTCCCCTCAGTTCTCCGTAAATTCCCCCACCACCAGGGAGGTACGGCACGGACTGGGATGAGTGTCCCCACTTCAGTCTGCCAACACCAATGGTGTACTTGGAACTGTGTAAATACCTCATCTACACCTGGGTGCTTGAGGATATCCTCATTGTCCATCCTGAATTTGCCAGCTCTGTTTAGTAGCCCAGTGGCACTCCCGTTATATGCGAATGCATACAGTATAAATTAAATGTAAATATGTAACCCTATGCGTGTGATATTATATATATATATATATATATATATATATATATATATATATATATATATATATATATATATATATATAAGAAAGAAAGAACACTGCAGCAGGCCTACTGACTCCTGCGAGACAGATCCAATTCACCCACCGGCTTAAGGTAGTCAGATCGTCACATTCACTAAGGAAGGAGCTAGGAAACTGACCTAGTAGCACAAAGCAAATCAGGTTCAACTCACACCCAACCACTCTACCTATTTTTAAAACTACACAACGTCTTAGCTTCTATGCAAAACAACCATGGGGGAGTAGAATGATAGCTCTAGGCCTTTCGTGTTGCAATCAACACATTAGGAGCTTGCAAAATTGCAGAAAAGAGGAGGATGTCCAAGCAAGTACCTTCCCAAAAGGACGTCGTCACTGGATCACTTAGTTTGCGATATTTGCATAACGTGTGTGTGTGTATATATATATATATATATATATATATATATATATATATATATATATATATATATATATATATATATATATATACACATTCAACGAACCGGCCGTATCCCGTCTAGAAAGGGTATACCTGGAGAGGATTTCGGGGGTCAACGCCCCCGCGGCTCGGTGTGAGACCAGGCCTCGTGGTGAATCAGGGTCTGATCAACCAGGCTGTTACTGCTGGCCGCACGCACACTGACGTAAAAACCACAGCCCAGCTGGTAAGGTACTGACTTTAAAATTTAGTAATGTATTCAAGAGAAGGGGTTACGAGCCCCTTGCTCCCGGCATTTCAGTCGCCTCTTACGTGGCGTATATACAAACACTTCTCAAAGAACATCCTGAGACTAGCAGAGTATAACTGAGCAGATTCGTGTTGCCTTAGCTTACCACACCACATATCACATAACGCTGAGCCAACTGTGGTATCACTAGTCATATTTCTTTGGGGACGAAAGTATACATGTGTTTGCGTATATGTACATTTATCATAACTACCGTCTCTGTTACTTAACTACGCCACTTGTGTTAATGTTAACAATAGTATATGCATTCCTCCCACATGTGCCTGACGTGTTGTATATAGTAAAATGCTAAAATACAGATAAACAATATATACTCCCCTGTACTTTGCTGGTATAATATATACTTAGTTTACTTGTGCCATTATTATATATACCGAACGACTAGCCGATTTTTTTTTGTCTGGAACGTTTTCATTTATAACTTAAGAATGCATCATCCGATAAGCTTGAAATTTCCAATGCTGGTGCACTTTAAAAAAGGGAAAGGTTCATGCAACTACTGTCATGTGCAGGTGTCCTCTGGTCAATGTTATATAAAGGTTCATGCAACTACTGTCATGTGCAGGTGTCCTCTGGTCAATGTTATATAAAGGTTCATGCAACTACTGTCATGTGCAGGTGTCCTCTGGTCAATGTTATATAGAACATTAGCAGATTGCGTCGCTGAGACAATCTGAGAAAGAGTTTCCTCACAGCTTCAACAGGCTGGGACTGTTAATGGAATTAATATTTTAGTTTTAAGATGATTCAACATTGTTCTCCGTAAAATAACCTCAAGTGTCTTGTGAACGACTTCAGTGTTTAAAGTGTGACAACTTATGAACAGGATGACACCCTACAAGCTTACGCTTTATAAATGTCAGTGTTATCATTTTTTTAATATAGATTACTAAACTTGGTAAGTGTTGGATTCCTAGCAATAATAGAATAATTCTTGTGAGTGGCTTCAAGTTTTCAATACCGACAAACTGAGACTGCAACTTCTAGACGGCTTCAAACTTAGTGTTGGTAAATTCTAGGATATTGGTCTCTGTGTAATAACTAGAATGTCTTCTGACTCTCTAAGTTTCTGAAGCTAGGAAGGTTTCAATTGGTTTTGGTCTGTATAGATGAAAATATGCAAATTTTACTGAATAAATTTGGATACTAGGTTCCATACAATAACATGGGAATGCCTCTTCTGTCTTCAACTTCTCAATATTGATGTTTAACTGCATTACAAACTAAAGTTGCAGTCTGTACTATTCTTTCCGCGTGCACTGTGGTAGAGGGGGCTGGCATATGTAATACTGGCATATATTTCTCGGGCTGCATAGCAACTGAAACATCCAGTGTGTGTGTGTGTGTGTGTGTGTGTGTGTGTGTGTGTGTGTGTGTGTGTGTGTGTGTGTGCATTTATGTATTTATGTGTGCATTCCGACTGTTGAGCTCTGTAAGCAATTACACTATGTAAATTAACGTGGTGTGCAAAATATTTTTTACCAAGCTAGCCTAGCGACCTGGTGCCTCTGACAAATTAATACAGTGTAAATTAGCCCTTCCCAACTTACCCAGGGTCAGCTTACATCTGGGTGTTCAGGCTGGTTGTCACCAGGCTGGTTGTCACCAGGCTGGGGTATGTATTCATTGACACTACGTAGTTTTAAAATGTCGAGAGGCTATTATAACAGTGAATATAATGTTTTATATATTTATTCTTAATTTACAAAGTACATACTCGAAATTTATTCACACCTACATTTCCTTTTGCTCTCTACACATAGTTTTTGTTGCCCTGCTCTGTAATACGAGATTTTCATTAAAAAATCATATCTCCAATGAATGGGATTGACCATAATGAGAGATGGTAATTCTCAAGTAATAACAACTCCAGTTCTGCTAGAACGAAACCCTGGAAGTTGCCCTAGCTGCTAAACCCTTAATTGGAATGCTTTGGTTATATCTTCATTGACCTACTGAAGTCTCCCAGCTCAGTGTGACACATTTCAACACTGAAACCCATGCTGTGTGATGCAATATGACATGGAAATTGTTCAGTATTCTTCCAAATAGAATAGGGAAGCAGAAATTTATAATGTATCCAAATTGTGTTAAAAAAAATCAATACCTTGCCCCATTCTCTCTCTCTCTCTCTCTCTCTCTCTCTCTCTCTCTCTCTCACACACACACACACACACACACATCGCGGCTCGTGCTATCTTGGTCTCAAGAATAATGGCATCCAACACCCTTATCTGCTTACATAGCCAACTCAAACACTAACATATATAAAGGGAAGAAGATAATAACTTATCTAAAAGGAGAAGAGAGGCGCGATTACAGATATTACAGAGCCATATACATGGCAGGATATACTATGGTATACTATTCTTACATATACATGGCAGGATATACCATGGTATACTATTCTTAAATATACATGGCAGGATATACTATGGTATACTATTCTTACATATACATGGCAGGATATACCATGGTATACTATTCTTAAATATACATGGCAGGATATACTATGGAATACTGTTTTTAAATGTGAATGGCAGGATATACTACGGTATACTATCCATAAATATGCATGTCAGGATATATAAAGGTATAATAATTTTTAAATACGAGAAAACTAGCATCATAATGGTTAGATAACATTATGTGAAGCATTAAACCAGTGTGGGTCCTTGAGCACAAAGAACTGTGGAGGCTTTATACTACGTTAGTTAAGCAAGAGAAAAACTATATTTAAATAAAGTTACATCGTCCAGAGCACTTTATTATTACTATTACTGTTATCATTATGTACTACTATTTCTATTATTTTTATTACTAACATTATTAATATGTTCACGGGAAGCGCTAAATTCGTAAGGATCTAATAGTATTTGGGGAATGCGAGATAAATCAGGATTGGTCCAAGGAAATAAAGAGTAACCTCAATTCCCTGAATCAAGAGCCCTTCACCAGCGTTAAGGTCCCATCCCCTTCATGAATTAGATGACACAAGCGTGCGTGCGTTCGTGTGTGTGTGTGTGTGTACTCACCTAATTGTGGTTGCAGGGGTCGATTCACAGCTCCTGGCCCCGCCTCTTCACTGGTCGCTACTAGTGTGTGTGTGTGTGTGTGTTTACAGCATAAAATTACCAAGCACAACAGGAGGAAGAGGAACAAATATAATAAATACAAAGCATAAATATAAATTACATTATATACGTATATACATACATGCATGCATAGATGCATACATACATACATACATACATGCTGACAAGCACTGAGACACCTACACATATGATGAAAGGAGCCAAACAAAAGAAGAGATAAAATAAAATATGCCCCAAGGTGCAGAAAACAAAGACAGAGAGAAGACGAAGATTGAGAAGGTGAGGAAGACAGGAAACAACCAAGATAAGGAAGGTGGAGGAAAATTTTTGAGACAAAATAGAGGACAAGGCGGAAATTTTATTAGTACACACACACACACACAGGAGCTATGACTCGACCCCCTGCAACCACAAATGGATGAGTACAAATAGGTGAGTACACACACTCTTAGGAGAGAGAGAGAAGGATGAGGAAGAATAATAGAGTAACAAGAGATGAAAAAAGGAGAAAAATAAATTACAAGATACAAAATTTAAAGAGGAGGGCGGGAAGGAAAGGGAATGACCCCAGCTGGCAGGTCATTTACATGCATCAGCAATAGTAGTGGCTAAGGTACTGACCCTTGAGGGACTACACTTGTTACCCTCACTCCTGCAGTTCAGCTAGACATGGGACAACTGTGGGTCGTCTGTTTTACTTAATTACACTCCCTGTCGTACTGTCACTGTCTTCCAGCATGCTAGTGTTCTTTTTGATCCACTGGACATGTTATCTTTATAATCCGTTTCTTCTAGGTATGGATTAGTGTATAGTGGAGCGACAGTGTCAAAGACTTTACTGCAGTCCAGAAAGATGCCGTCTATCTATCCGTCTCTTGCTTTAATCTCACCAACTGCCGTGGAAATGCTGTGGGCTCGAAGACAATCTATCTAATTTCACTGCTGAAACTTCTCCACTACAGGTGCTACATTATCCACCTGACACTTTCCTCAGTTACTTTAAGTATGCACGTCACTGATACTGCCTTATAGTAGTAGTTTTAACATTAGTCCAGCAGCATACAGCTTGAGGGATGCCCACCACCGACGGGCATATACCGGCTTGTTCAACTCCCTTCCAGGTACAAGGTAGTTGTCCCGTCACAAGCGACATAGGTAAAGTATGTCAGGTAACAGGACAAGTGTTTCCTGACGCGGGTCTTAGTCATATGATGACCCGCAGCTGGAGCTTTGGGTCATCTGACCGAGGCCTTCCACTGGCTTACCTGTCCACCCCTTTAAAAATTACGTTTATGATTATAATCATTAGATCTTAAAGGAACATAATGAAGATTCTTGCTATGGGGTCATGCTGGTTCAGCTCCGCCCCTCAGAACCCACGTTATCAGGTCCCACTGTTTCTGCCCTTTCCATTTGTATTATCTTTGTCGCTTCCTCCTTTGTTATTCGTATATTTTCCAGGGTGTTACTCTCTTAATATTACTGTATTACACGACATTATTTCTTATTCCTTATTAGTGCTAGTTTGTGAGTGCGCGTTACCGCACACGCGCACGCGTTCCTACAAATGCATGTGAAATTGGCTTTGGAGTACTGTCTGTACTCACCTTTTTTGTACTCACCTATTTGTGGCTGCAGGGGTCGAGTCATATCGAGCATGTGTGCGCGAGCATGTGCGTGCGAATTATAGTACCCAGAATACAAAATTTCCATCTATTACAAGCAACGAGAATATTATAACCCCAAATTTTATGGCCTAATTTTATGAGGCCATTTGTTTTACGTTGTAGCTTATTACGTAGATCTTTGACGCCAACCTTGCTTTTAAAAGACCTGCGCGAAGACCTGGAAGACCTGGGTGAAGACGTTCCGTATATTAATGGTATTATATTCCTCGTTTCCCAAGGAATAAAAAAAATTACATATAATGGATAATTTATTATGGAAGAGAAATAATATCCCACTTTTTATATATTGAAATCTTTAATATCTAGCTCTTGGTGGAACGGAATTTAAGAGGATTTCCGCGCTACCCGGCAGGCGGAGAAGCGCCGTCGTAACCCAAGGATTAACTGGGGTACTTCTCTCCAGCTTCCAGACGCTCATATCTAGCAGGCGGGGGCCCACATCTGCCAAATCTGCCGTAGTGACTTGGGAGCCAGCAAGCTGGGGCCCACATATGCCAAGTCAAGAGAGCCACAAGCTTGGGCCCACATCTGCAAAGTCTAGAAAGCCGGCAGGAGGAGCTAGCATCTTCTAAGTCTTCCATAATGACTTCAGAGCTAGCAGCAGCTGATGCTGCTTACCATTATACGGTATAACCTCACACGTTGCCTGGGAGGGGAACTCCAGCGTGATGTAAGCCAGGAGACGCGGTAGCACTGAGCTACCACCACATTACCAGCATATGATGCAGCAACAACTACTTTATTGCTTGATAAGTGTCTAGGGCAAGATATGCAGGGAGGACGCCCTCTGCATCCAGGTCCAACATATCCTGCTAGCTTAGGTTACCGCCTCCTTCCGCTGCCTTAATACAGATGACTTCCTTTCACCAGTAGCCATCCGCAGACTTCAGTCGACCTCTTACCGCCAACATCCTTCCACCGACTCCTTTCCACTGGCATCCTTCTGATGACCGTCCACTGGTATCCTTCCACAGCAATCTTTCTAAGTTACTGGTATCCTTCCACCAGAATTTTTCCGGCGACCTTCCATCGGTATTCTTCTGCTGACCTTCCACTGGCCTACAACAAGTAAGTATCCTGCCAACCTTCCGCTGACCTCCTCCCACCGGCATCCATCCTCCGGCCTCTTCTCGCCGACATCCTCAGGCCAAGTTCCTCCTCCCACCGGCATCCCTCCTCAAGATGAACTGGACGGCTCCGGTCTTATTGCTACCGTGGCCAGTCCACCACTCAGAAAGTTGGCGACGTGAGCTCAATTGATCAGTGCCGCGGGGAGGTTTAATGTTCCTGTACTGCTACACAGCCTCGCCGTTTTAATCTTACGTAAGCTAGTTTAACCCGACACATAACTTCACCTAATGTCATGTATTCAGGAATGGATGGTCAGGTATATCACTATATGTGACTTTTCGAAGTCGAGGCGTAAGCTAGAAAGAAATCTGTTACTTCGCCTCAGTGGAGGTAAGTCACTACAGGAACGTCCCCACTCGCTCCGATTGGGAAACCAAGTCAACACATGAACGTTCCCATTCGTTGCGAGTGAGAACGCAAGTTTCCACAAGAACGCCTCCACTCCCTGCGAGTGGAAACGTAAATATCCACAAAAACGTTCCCACTCGCTGCCAATGAGAACGCCAAGTCTTCAGAAAAATGTCCCCCACTCCTTGCGAGTGAGAACGTAAGTCTCCAGAACGTCCAAACTGGCAGTGGAGGTAAGTCTCCACAGGAGCCACGATAATCGGATGTTAAAATTGGTGTAGGTATTGGTGAGAGGCTTAAGTGGTTGAGTCCTTCAAGGTCTGGAGGATGGAGTCCTTGATGCTGCTGATGGCATCCTGATTCAAGTAATAATAATAATAATACAGGGAGCATTGCTTGCCCAGCAAACAATATGATTACGAAAATATAAAAGGAGAAAAAAAAAAAGAGAGAATATCTGACAGAATAACAGGGATAACCGGAGTTCAAAGAGTGTGTGAGTGTGTGTATATATTTCAACAAGTCGACCGTCTCCCACCGAGGCAGGGTCATCCAAAAAGAAAGAAAATTCCCAAACAGAAAATACTTTCATCATCATTCAACACTTTCACCACACTTATACATAATCACTGTTTTGTGGGATATATATATATATATATATATATATTTGATTATTATTTTTGAAGGAGACACCAGAGTACCTGTATCTCCTGGAAGGAGCAGCACCTGCTATCCCTGAAGGAGATACCGCAGCACCTGCTATCTCCTGGAAGGGGATACCGCAGCACCTGCTATCTCCTGGAAGGAGATACCGCAGCACCTGCTATCTCCTGGAAGGGGATACCGCAGCACCTGCTATCTCCTGGAAGGAGATACCGCAGCACCTGCTATCTCCTGGAAGGAGATACCGCAGCACCTGCTATCTCCTGGAAGGAAATACCGCAGCACCTGCTATCTCCTGGAAGGAGATACCGCAGCACCTGCTATCTCCTGGAAGGAGATTCATAGTAGTGGAAAATTTCAATCATGGATTCTAACTCCAACAGAGACAGACACAGCTGATGAGTGAGAGAAACGTGCAGCACTTGAGCATCTTTACTACTGACGAAACGTTTCGCCTGCTCAGCAGGTTTCATCAAATACAAAGATGAGAAATATTATGTACAGAAGAACAAGCGACATGTTTGTTTACCGCAACGTCTTGACTTCTAAGAGAGGTTCGAGGCGTTTTCTAACATATTAGAAATTATCGCTACTATATGCATGTAAATACCAGATCTGATGTTATGTGGAGACAGTAAGAAGTGGAGAGAGTTTGAGGGGATCAGTCCCTCAGCCTTGATGGAAGATGGTTCTGAGAGCAACTCACGTTTATCGAGAGATTAGAGCCGGGAACAAGATAGAGCTCGACCCTCCTTCCTCCCCCCCTCCGCCGCAAAACTCAAACTGAGTAATTAGGCACCCGTCACAGACACATGATGCGACGCATAATGCTGCTTAATATGGCACTATGTTGCAATAATTGAATAATTATATATATGACTCAATTAATGGCCGGGATATTGCAGCCATGGCAAACTAGAGAGGCACCTGCCTCAGCTGTCCTGCTCAAGTGCCTCTACCAAAGACAGAGGAGAAACAATATATATATATATATATATATATATATATATATATATATATATATATATATATATATATATATATACACAAACAATCGCAGACAAGCGATCTTAACTATGCAAGACAAGCCACGGGGGTTCACACTTCTCAGTGCGTCATCAGGAGCTATGCAATGTTGCAAGACAGCAACTGAAGGGGAAGTTTTCTCATGGTAGCGCAGTGCGGGTCTGACAAACGCTCTTACCCACACTTGTGGGTAAAACATAGCTTGTGCGAGACATCGACTGTCTGCTAAGGTTCTATCCAAATGATCTATTGTCGACAATAGCAAAAAAAGAACACGTTTAGCTCTCTAGAGCAAAACGTTGTTGCAAATCTGCAAGTCTCCGAACACTTGATACAGTAGAAATATTAAAGTATAAAGTTTGTACACTATCTGCTACTTGATGCTGAGGGTTTCTTGATGCAAGGAAGTGGAGCAGAACCTGATTACCTCTCATTATACAGGTTCTGTACGCCCCCTACGGGTTTACTCGTCTGCTTAGAGTTGCTTGCAATGGATGTTCGTTATAACCCGATCAGCGTTAGCGGTGACCTGTGTAAAATAATTTTCTTATTACATCGTTCGTTATCTTACGTTACTGACAACGTCAATTCTGAACGCTTCCCCCAATGTGACTAAGGTAACATATAAGGTAACATTAAGGTAACTCCCTACTAAGGTAACAGGTAACTCCCTACTAAGGTAACAAAGTTAACATGAAGGTACCATAAAGGTAACAGTAAGGTACCATGAAGGTAACAGTAAGGTAACATTAAAGTAACAGTAAGATACCATGAAGGTAATAGTAAGGTAACATTAAAGTAATAGTAAGGTAACATTAAAGTAATAGTAAGGTAACAGTGAGGTACCATGAAGGTAACAGTAAGGTAACATTAAAGTAACAGTAAGGTACCATGAAGGAAACATTAAGGAAACAGTAAGGTAACATAAGAGTAAGGTAACATAAGAGTAAGGTAACATAAGAGTAAGGTAACATAAGAGTAAGGTAACATAAGAGTAAGGTAACATAAGAGTAAGGTAACATAAGAGTAAGATAACATAAGAGTAAGGTAACATAAGAGTAAGGTAATATAAGAGTAAGGTAACATAAGAGTAAGGTAACAGTAAGGTAACATAAGAGTAAGGTAACAGTAAGGTAACATAAGAGTAAGGTAACAGTAAGGTAACATAAGAGTAAGGTAACATAAGAGTAAGGTAACATAAGAGTAAGGTAACATAAGAGTAAGGTAACATAAGAGTAAGGTAACATAAGAGTAAGGTAACATAAGAGTAAGGTAACATAAGAGTAAGGTAACATAAGAGTAAGGTAACATAAGAGTAAGGTAACATAAGAGTAAGGTAACATAAGAGTAAGGTAACATAAAGAGGAAATAAGGTAACATAAGAGTAAGGTAACATAAGAGTAATAACATAAGAGTAAGGTAACATAAGAGTAAGGTAACATAAGAGTAAGGTAACATAAGAGTAAGGTAACATAAGAGTAAGGTAACATAAGAGTAAGGTAACATAAGAGTAAGGTAACATAAGAGTAAGGTAACATAAGAGTAAGGTAACATAAGAGTAAGGTAACATAAGAGTAAGGTAACATAAGAGTAAGGTAACATAAGAGTAAGGTAACATAAGAGTAAGGTAACATAAGAGTAAGGTAACATAAGAGTAAGGTAACAGTAAGGTAACATAAGAGTAAGGTAACATAAGAGTAAGGTAACATAAGAGTAAAAAGTGTAACATAAGAGTAAGGTAACATAAGAGTAAGGTAACATAAAGGTAAGGTAACATAAGAGTAAGGTAACATAAGGTAACAGTAAGGTAACATAAGAGTAAGGTAACATAAGAGTAAGGTAACATAAGAGTAAGGTAACATAAGAGTAAGGTAACATAAGAGTAAGGTAACATAAGAGGAAAAATAGGTAAAAAAGTAAGGTAACATAAGAGTAAGGTAACATAAGAGTAAGGTAACATAAGAGTAAAGGGTAACATAAGTAAGGTAACATAAGAGTAAGGTAACATAAAGTAAGGAAAGTAACATAAGAGTAAGGTAACATAAGAGTAAGGTAACATAAGAGTAAGGTAACATAAGAGTAAGGTAACATAAGAGTAAAGGTAACATAAGAGTAAGGTAACATAAGAGTAAGGTAACATAAGAGTAAGGTAACATAAGAGTAAGGTAACATAAGAGTAAGGTAACATAAGAGTAAGGTAACATAAGAGTAAGGTAACATAAGAGTAAGGTAACATAAGAGTAAGGTAACATAAGAGTAAGGTAACATAAGAAAAGATAAGGTAACATAAGAGTAAGGTAACATAAGAGTAAGGTAACATAAGAGTAAGGTAACATAAGAGTAAGGTAACATAAAGTAAGGTAACATAAGAGTAAGGTAACATAAGAGTAAGGTAACATAAGAGTAAGAAAAGTAACATAAGGTAAATAAGAGTAAGGTAACATAAGAGTAAGGTAACATAAGAGTAAGGTAACATAAGAGTAAGGTAACATAAGAGTAAGGTAACATAAGAGTAAGGTAACATAAGAGTAAGGTAACACTCCCACACAAAGTTCTACCTGGACTTTATCAGCTATAAAGTGGAAGGCAGACTTTTATAAAACTTAATTACATGGAAAGTTTATGTGCATCAATTAGCATGCACTAAATATTCCTGGGAAAAAAATTACTCAAGTCAGGCTGGCGAATACTATATAAAAAAAAAAGATGGAAGCACTGTGATTTTTTTTGGGAAAAAGAGGCAAGAGGAAATTTAAATTACGCTTGAAAGAGAAACTCACGACTAGATTTTTACGTAATACCTTTTTATATATATATATATATATATATATATATATATATATATATATATATATATATATATATATATATATATATATATATATATATATATATATATATATATATATATATATATATATATATATATTATTGTGACCACGAACAAGTGGTATTGAATCAATAACACTGCGACTAGCCGAGGATTCGAACCCATATATATAATTTTTAAGCATGATTAAGTAATCTTTAAGCATGATTAAAAAAGTAATTTTAATCACGATTAAAAAAATAATAGTTAATCATTATTTTATATAATTTTCAATTAATTTTTTTTTTACAAATTTAAAGATTAGCAATGCAAAAAAAATCGTAATTTTTTTAAGGTTTCGATTTTTAAGGCCATTTGTTTTCGATTTTAAATAACATTTGTTTTCGATTTTTAAGACCAATTATTTTCTCTAATCTTCAGGCATCAGACATTTAAAATTCGAGGTTCTCAGATTAGACGAAATTAACTTTTGCAGCGGCCAACATTATTAAGTCTCGTCACGGGCGCACGAGAGAATTATTATTTGGTTGGGTAAACGAACACAAGTGCAACTAATGTGACATTTTATTGTGGCAACGTTTCGCTCTCCAGGAACTTTGTCGAAGCTCGTGGAGAGTGAAACGTTGCCGCCGCAAAAAATAACATACATGATTAGTTGGATCCATATTCTTTACCTTAATAATTTGTCAGTAATTTTACAATTATTATATTCGCAAAAAAATGCGATACCCGTATGGGACATCCAATGCAGGCGCACAAGGCCAAAAAAATCTAACAAAAATAAACAGAGTGACTGTTAATAAAAGTTAATTAAACCAAGAAATTTTGTTAAAAGTGAGACGTCGCCTGTAAGTTGCTTAAGGTTGCGCAAGTCACGTGTAATTAACAGTGCCGCTGCCTTACTAAATACTTCCTGGAGTAATTACCACGAGCGCTACTTTAAGATCGGGGAAAGGATGGGGGAGTCAGGTGAGGTAATGTAGGAGCCATGTCTAGTGACTTAACAGACGAGTCAGGTGAGGTAATGTAGGGGCCATGTCTAGTGACCTAACTAACGAGTCAGGTGAGGTAATGTAGGGGCCATGTCTAGTGACCTAACTAACGAGTCAGGTGAGGTAATGTAGGGGCCATGTCTAGTGACTTAACAGACGAGTCAGGTGAGGTAATGTAGGGGCCATGTCTAGTGACCTAACTAACGAGTCAGGTGAGGTAATGTAGGGGCCATGTCTAGTGACCTAACAGACGAGTCAGGTCAGGTAATTTAGGGGCCATGTCTAGTGACCTAACAGACGAGTCAGGTCAGGTAATGGAGGGGCCATGTCTAGTGACCTAACTAACGAGTCAGGTGAGGTAATGTAGGGGCCATGTCTAGTGACCTAACAACGAGTCAGGTCAGGTAATGTAGGGGCATATCTAGTGACCTAACAGACGAGTATCAGTATGTCAGGTAATGACTAAAGAGGTCAGTCATAAAAATCTATGACCTAACAGACGAGTCAGGTCAGGTAATGTAGAGGCCATATCTAGTGACCTAACAGACTGAGTCAGGTCAGGTAATGTAGGGGCCATATCTAGTGATCTAACAGACGAGTCAGGTCAGATAATGGAGAGGCCAACCCTGTTCAACTGAAGGTGTGTTGGTTCTCCCTTGCCATGAGGGCTTGGTTGATGTACCTTCCTTTCTTGGGAATTTTGGTATCGGGGTTGTATTTGGGAATCTTGATACAGTGAAAAAACGTTTGATAGGGGATTTCCCCCAGGGTGCTGACGGATGTCTGTGGGATTCCTTGTAAAATGTGCGATGGGGTTTATTGAGGTCAAACTGCTTCTTATTTATGTGTTCTTGTGAGTGAGAGGGGTTGGATTTGAACGGGACTTGCACAATGGTTGGGGGAGGGGGATGTTGTCGGGGCTTGTTGCTTGGATGAGGATGGGTTGGACAAATAGTTTGTTGGTGGGTTGGTTTTGACATGGACCTGCCAAGTGTGGGCCAGTAGGCCTGTTGCAGTGTTCCTCCTTTCTTATGTTCTTAGTGACCTAACAGACGAGTAAGGTCAGGTAATGAAGGGGCCATGTCTAGTGACCTAACAGACGAGTCAGGTCAGGTAATGGAGGGGCCATATCTAGTGACCTAACAGAAGAGTCAGGTCAGGAAATTTATGTCACATAGGCAAACTCATGACAATAAACCACAAATGTTTTTTTTATACTGAGAAGACGTTTTGCCCACTAGTGTGAATTAATGAAACGTCTTCAAGAAACTGCCATAAACCGCATACAGTGTCTTATTTATTGAGGAAGAAATCACAATAAAGTGACTGAAAAATTAAATACCACAGTGACAAAAATAAACCAGAAAAACCTGAACGCTTTTTTGTGTTTACAAACACATCTTAAGCGGAATAGGAAGAGACAAGAGAAGAACGTGATGCGAAACCTCACTCTGGTATCACGCAAGTAAGATGAAACCTCACTCTGGTATCACGCAAGTAAGATGAAACCTCACTCTGGTATCACTCAAGTGACATGAAACCCCAACTCATGTATCATTCAAGTGAGGTGATACCTCGGTATCAGAATGTTATAAGGAAGATATATACTACAACTCGGGAAGTTATCGAGGATATAAGTCACAACACTGGCTGAAACAATTTACAAATGTTTTGAAATATCGAGTAGAGGTTTTAAAAGTTAACTGTGGTTCATCCTGGGCCACTGTCAGGCCACTTTCGACTTGACATTGGTCCAGAACACCATGAGCAACACCAACAACATCAACATCCAAACAAACATCAATATTAACAACACCAGCAACATCAATCGTCCCTAAAACTGCGAGTTGGTTTTGAATCACGTTTATCTGCCCTGGCACTCCAGCCTGAGGCCAGAGCAACAAGGATAGTGCTGTCTGAAGCCCGTAGACAAGGATAGTGCTGCCTGAGGCCCTTAGACAAGGATAGAGCTGCCTGAGACCTGCAGACAACAACAAGGATAGTCCTGCCAAAGGCCCGATGTTTCCTGATAAGGTCAAGTATCATCAGCAAGAAGATGGTTAGAAAATGGAGAGAGTAAGTCATCTCAGGTCGAAGAAGGTCATAAGAGAGTTACAGAAGCAAGTCACGCCACAGGATCACATCATGCCAGAGAGAGAGAGAGAGAGAGAGAGAGAGAGAGAGAGAGAGAGAGAGAGAGAGAGAGAGACTGTTAAGAAAGTAACAATAAAAAACATATCTCCTTCCAGCTTGACAAATGAGGTTGCAAAACTATCGAGGAAGAAGTGCACTCTCACCTTAAGTATGCACCACTTTCTTGGATTGCCTGTCCCCCATCTTACCTGCGACAGAACAGAGAAACGTGCAAGGCGACTGGAACCAGATTGGTTGAACCTGAA
Organism: Cherax destructor; assembly: GCA_009830355.1. Classification (NCBI taxonomy): domain Eukaryota; kingdom Metazoa; phylum Arthropoda; class Malacostraca; order Decapoda; family Parastacidae; genus Cherax; species Cherax destructor. The sequence goes on from WNWK01000009.1 coordinate 65,709, forward strand.
ATTTCAGCAATGGAGAAATGTGAGTGGCCTTACTTTCCGGTCAGTCAGAATACAGCATGTATACCACAAGACGGGCAGTGAACAGCAACCACACACTGTACCTTTCTCAAGAGGATCACATTATTCCTAAAAATGACTCTGGTCTGGAACATGTTTGAACATCGTTAAAACATTAACGAAGTAAAACAAACTAATGAAATCTTTGTCCATACAGCTTCGTGTCCCTAAATAAAATTTGTTTAATATATGATGTATATAGTCGTGTTCATAATTCACTTCTGGTTGTGAGGAAGACGAAATTCTCCACTAGTATTATTTTATTATTATTTCTACTTTTAGTTATGTTGATTATTACATTTTTAATGGCGAAAGATATATATTTATTGCTGGAGAAGTTATATCTGTTTCTGCAATGTAATATAATACATAAAATTATAGCCACTTGACAGATAATGTTAGGGAAGGCCTTTGAAGAATCACGTGGTAAATCTTGCAACCAAGACAGCCAAAAAGCTAGTATAACCAAGGTGAATCATGCAATATTGTTCTCTCCAGGCTAAGATGCTGCTGCAAGGTAACGGCTCTCTTCAAGGCAGGAGAGACTGAAGCGCTGAATGAGGTATAGGGGAACCTAAACTGCCTATATAAATTCATTAAAGTATCTGAACTACTGAGTACGCTTGAACTCCTTTGAAATGTACGTCTTGCAACGTAGGCGAAAAAAGTACATCATAATATACACTTGGAAAATCCTGGAGGGACTGGTCCCAAACCTGCACATAGAAATCACTCCGTATGAAAACAGAGACTTGGCATATGGTGCAAAATACCTCTAAAAAAACAGGGGTGCAATGTGGACACCAATAAAGAACTAAAAATATTAAGAAGTCTTCGACTTTTTCAACGCCCTTCCTTCGTGCATAAAGAAATTACAAATAAACCTCGGGTTGTTTTCAACAGAGAAGGTGACAGGTTTCTCAGATCAGCCAGGCTGTGGTGCATCCACTGAATTACATGCGGCCAGCACCAACAGCTTGATAGATCAGACCATCAACCAGATCTAGTCTTGACCCAAGCCGCGGTGGCGGTGACCCTCGGAAGCGATGTAAAGTAAACGTAATACAAGGTAAACTACACCTACCTAACCAAAGACAAATATAAAATTTGCTGTTATTTAGAAATGGCAAAAAATTCTCTATGGGAAATCTGTTTACAATCTGAATTATGACTCTTGCTTAAGAGGAAGAGCTGTTTGAAAACAAGTTGTGGAAACTGTGGGCTAAATGTTTAATAACAAACGAAACACTGAAGAGGGGAAACCATTCTTTCCCAAGTGAAGAACGAGGAGGGTTGTACACACAAGGTGCTGATACTGCCTGAGCAACTCGTCCTTAAGTTTAATAACAAGGCTCTAAAGAACTATGTTGTACCTCTCCTCTGGCTCCTGTATACGAGTCTTCACCCTGATGCGCCTGCTGAAGTTCCATCAAAGCAGAGCAACTGATTAACTCTCAAGTGTCTCCAGTACCTAATCTCTTTACTGGATCGTAAAAAAACACTAATTGCCGAAACGTCGTCATAAAGTTACTCAGGTGTTGCACATGTGTTTATTCACTTTAATATGACGTGTCTCATGCTGCCAGATTTAAGCCCTCGCTAATATATCGTTATTGTCTGTTAGTAATATTGAAAGGGTATTTTATACATTAACCTAACTTATCTTCACAGTAACTACAGTAACTTCTGTAGCCATTTAGGTTCTACCTTTACAATAATTACTGTAACTTTTGTAGCCACTTAGGTTGGAATAAAATACGGACTGTAATGCGTGGCAAAACGCCCGTTCTATCTGAAGGACAAGAAGGTCTGAGGCGATATTTGGCTTCCGTTCGTAAAACCATCTCATCATGGCCAAGGTTCCTGGAAAGCAGGTTAAGGAGATTGGACTTTTGATAAGAACGAGAGGAGGGAATGAGGGGCGAGAGGGAGAAGGATGCTACAGAGGGTGAGGGGACGAAGAGGAAGGAGTGTGGAAAAAGAGGGGGAAAAGAGTACAGGAAAGCAGAACGAGAACTGGGTAAGACTGGAGGAAGAGAGGGAATGAGAGGTTGGAATGAGAGGCTGAAGAAAATGGGTGAAGAGAGAGGGTAGAGGGAGAAGGGACCTGGAGTTTACCTGGATTTTTACCTGGAATGGCTTCCTGAGGTCACTGCCCCCGAGGCCCGGTCCCAGACCCGGTCCCAGACCAGGCCTCCTGGTTGCTGGCCTGATCGATCAAGTCCTTAGTCCCCGCTATCCGCAGTCCAATGTATACACCACAACCCAGTTGATCAGAGAGAGAGAGCAGAGGACTTAGTTCACATCGAGACCACCTGCTAAGAAGTACCTAGTTTAATCTAAACACTATTGTGTTCTAGATGTTTAAGACAAAGGATAATAATAAGTAACAGTAAGTAAGTTTATTCAGGTATACACAAATACAGTTACATAGGTAAGGGACAGTAACTCTCTCTCCTATTCTCCGCTCGCCCTTTCACTCTCTCTCTCCCTCTCCTCAATCATCTTTTTCCCCATCTCCCTCCCTTTCTCTCTTTCCCTTCCCTCTCTCCCTCACTCGCATCTATTTCTTAGCTTTCTCCAACCCTTCTTTTCCCCTCACCAATACTCATGTTTACCGCGGCTTATCCTTTAATTATTCTCTCGTATATTTCCCATATTTCTTTATTACTCCTCTTTTCTATGGTGAACCTTTCTTTCTTAATTGCTACGAAACATTTTCTTTGTCTCTACATGTTTTCTTTGTGTACCGGAACCATTTCCCTTTTTTTTTAATTTTCATTGTTTTATTTTTTTCACGGACTGGGTACAACCATTTACGAGAGAGACGCGAATTTGGAAAATTCGTGAACACGGCCTTTGCGATTTTTGTATATAAAAAAAAATAAAAAAAATGGAAAATAAGTATTACATTTTTCCGTAAAAGAAATTAGTGGGTTCTGTTCCTGGGTTAAATAGTGAGAAAAATATTTTTTTTTTAATACAGACGTAGTCAACTCTGACGTCAATCTTACGACAGACGTAGCCAGGACTGACGTCAATATTACGACAGACGTAGCCAGCACTAACTTCATTCTTACGAACAGACGTTATCACGAAGGTACTTCCACTTACTCCCACTTCCAGAGAAAAGTACCTCCACTTACTATCACTTCCAGAGAAAGTACTTCCACTTATGAAGAAGATACTTTGACTTCCTATTACTTCCAGAGAAAGTACTGCCAATACGGAGAAGATACTTTCACTTCCCATTACTTCCAAAGAAAGTACTTCCACTACCAAAAACTGTACTTCAATTTATTACCACTTCCAGAGAAGGTACTTCCACTGCCAGTGACGGCATCCTCCGCCCCATCCTGGATGGGTGCCTCTTCTCTCTGGTATAATAACCTTTTCTTCCTGAAAAGGCCTCACTTCTTCCTGGTAATGTACCGTATGCTTCCTGTAAAAGGGTCTTCTTATTCCTTTTCTAAAAAGGTACTTCCTTTTTCTTCCCAGACGAGTGCCTCTTCTCTTTTCCCTTCCTAGAAAGGTACCCTTCATCCCTTGCTAGAAAGATACTACTCATCACTTCCTAGAAAGAAAACTCTCTTCTTTTCCTAGAAACTTACCTCCTCCAACTGGAAAGGTAGATAAGCTTCTTAGAAAGGTGCCTCCTCTACTTAGAAAGATACATCTTGCTAGAAAAGTGCCATATCCACTTACAAAGATACCTCCTCCCTAGAAAGTTCCCACGTCCTCCTAGAAAGGTTGTAATAGTACTGATGGTAATAGTAGTAGTAGTAGTGATGGTAATAGTAGTAGTAATGGTAATAGTAGTATAGTAGTGATGGTAGTAGAAGTAGTGATGGTAATAGTAGTAGTACTAACATTTATGGAGAACTTTGACCACGTAGATCACTCTGTCATTACCATTAAAAAATTGTACAACACAACAAAAGCAAGGATGAAAGTAACAAGCAATAAAAGCAACGAACATAAACACCGAACACAAACAAATACTATCATACCAAGTTAAAATAACCAACATCATTAAAAAAACAATTAAATAATTTGTCAAAAGACGCTCCTAATTGTTCACCGAGGTCCCTACAGGCACCTCGATAATTATATAAAGCCATGACGAAGACTGGATGGCTTAAGTCGTGGGCAAATAAGTAAAATATGATTCACAGTCTCCAGTATGTCACAAGCTACACAGGAAAACTAACCTGTGAACAGGTGTTTATGGGAGAGATGTGTGTCCGATCCTTAGTCGACAAAAATTCATTTCAAAATGACGCTGAACCCTGTATAACTTGTTCCCAGTCTGCAGGGCCCACTAGGCCCGCCACTGAGACAAAAGTCTAATGTAACAGTAGAGTGGGTTCGCTACAGCAGCCTAAGCCCCTGCACTCGCTCGTTCATTTCCCAGGAGACCAACATGGCTCAGGTACCTACAAAACTCAACATCCTTGCGTGGAGATGCATCAACCACTCCTGCATCTTTTGAACCATAGGGTGGACGGAACTATATTGAGCCAGGACATGCAAAACACATCTGAGTGCGCAGCGAACTTATAACCAACTATTCCTAGAAAGATACCTCTTCCACTATGAAAGGTACATCCTTTTCAAAGAAAAGTGCCTCCGTCACTTAGCCAGGTACCTCCTCCTCCCGGAAAGGTACCTTTCCTCTCCTTACACGGTATCACTTTCTGGTAAAACACCTCTTACCATATCAAAGTACGTACGTATGTTCGTAAGTACCTACCTATCCTCCTCCTCTCCCTTCTCTCTCTCTCTCTCTCTCTCTCTCTCTCTTTCAGGCGGCAAAAATGCTATCACCAACACCACCGTCATTACTAAAAAACTTTAGGACTCCCGCAGCTGTCTTCAAGGAAATCATTCTTTGTGTGGAATTAAAATACTGCTCACGCTGATGACTATCTTCCCAGACTACTTGACAAAAGAAATACGCCGAGAACGTGGGCGTGTTGAGAAGATGGGCGTGCTGAGAAGGTGGGCGTGCTGAGAACCTGGGCGTGCTGAGAACCTGGACGTGCTGGCGACCGCATAAAATACCCTCTCCTCTTATTACACTCGGGACTTATCACCAACTTAATTTTTGTAAGGTATTTTTTCTGCTCTTACCACACCGATAAATATCGAACTTTTAAAATAAAACTGACTCCATATTTAGAGGATTTTTACTATGTTCTATTAATCAGAAAGAGTCAGTGTTGCGAGAATACCAAAAGATTCATAGAATGGTTTATACAGACCACGTTTCGCCAAGTACTGAGCTTTATCAAGATTTTATGAAGTTGAAGCGGAACGCTGCCTTTAAGTCTCGCTCTGCATTACGTGTCTGTAGACCCACTTGTTGCTCCAGTCACCACTAAGAATATTAGGGGTTAAAACCCCTTACATGCATGGTGCGTAAGATGAGAAAAATAACAGAGAAAAATACTTGGAGAAAATGTACCTTCTTAAGAACACAAAGAAGTGTTGACATCTGACAATTCTTGCCCTGCAAACTTCACGAATACATGCACAGTTTGACAGCAGACAAATCGTGCAACGCAAACCTTCTTAGGAACACAAACAGGGGTTGCCAGTTGACAAATCCTGCCTTACAAACCCAGCAGTTCTATGAGGCACCAACATAAGTCAGGCAAGTCAGAGAAGGAAAGGTAGGCTGCATTATTATTTGACTTACAGAAGGCCCTTGGCACTGTGCTCCCACAGGAGATCAATTTATAAGATACAGAAGACTCGTACAAGAGAGATACGCCAAGAGATGAGTGAATACTTAACAAATAAAGGAACTGATGATGATGAGTGAATACGTACTTAACAAATAAAGGAACTGAGTCAGTGTGAGAGAAAACGTGAAATTTTATGAAATAGGATTTCCCAATGGGTCACCCACTGGACCTATACTTTTCCTGATGATCTATAAGAATGTTAAAAATCATTTTAAAGACGGCACAATGCTGGTAAGTAGGACACTAACGAGGCGACGCAATGCTAGTGAGCAACACAAAGTAAACGCAAGTGTAAGAAACTGCAAAAAAAACTTAATTAGTTCCATGAATTGTTTAGTAAGTAAATGTTAGATTTCAACCCCCAATAATTTCAGACTAATGAAATGAAAGCCGGACAAGGAACCCAAATGCATTGTCCATATGCAGAAGACACATAACTGATGACAATTAGTAGCATCTGGGTATCTTTAGACGTTTCGCCATCCAGTGGCTTTATCAATACAAATTCAAGGACATGAATGGGGGAAACAGTAGAACTATATACAAAAGATGAGGAAATCAGTCGTGATCTTCACGACTACGGTGTGAAGATCACCGTAGTCGTGAAGAATCTTCACAACTACGGTGCTCTTCACACCAACACCAAGGCTGAGGGACTGATTACCTCATATTTTGTATATAGTTCTGTCTTCCATTATGTCCTTGAATTTGTATTGATAAAGCCACTGGAGGGCGAAACGTCTACAATAAAGATACCCAGATGTTGCACATGTGTTTTAATTTTCATCTTCTTGGTATTGTATACCATTCATCTACATAACTGCTAAATTAACTGGTAAAGTTATGATTTCAACTTATTCTCGTAACCAACGTTTGTACATCACTTGGCTAAGAGCGTCAAATGTGTGACTGTGAAATAAAAACCCGTATGGACCAAGCATCTCCTCGGGAATAAGAGTTAATCAGATTCGGTCCAAAGGAAAGGGAGAGTAGTTAAAATTCCTTGGATCACGAACCCTTCACCGGGTCACTGAGTGAAGAAAAATGACTTAGTGTTTAGAAGGAATATTTTAGTGTAAATCATCAAAACATCTCACCTACCTAATTTCATTTCTGATTATGCCATGATAAGAACCACGAGCAATAACCACAAAATACAAACATTTGAACAATTTACTGGAAATGTTTCGCTCCTGGGATCCTGATCACTCCAACGCTCCCAATAAAATGTCCCGGAGCTCGTATTTTGTTTTTTTTCCAACAGTCTGACGATATCACATACCATTTTTACCGCATTTTGTGCACGACGCAGAAGCAAACGAAAATATACACAGATGGAGGGCAGAATACACTGAATGTAGTATCTCCCACGAAGCCTGGTACATACAGGGAACGAGTTTGATAAGACCATGCTTGGGGATTCACTGGTGTGACCGCCTTTGAGGGAAACATGGCTAGCGTTTTGGGTGGCCACCTGAAGTTATGAGGCATCTGTAGCTGAGTGGTTTAAGGCGTCAGTCTGTCAGCTATCTACACTCGCAGAGAGCTGGTGGTCTCGTTCGATTCCTGTTGGCTGAGATTTTTCTTTTCGTATACTGTTGCTTGTTTCAGAAAATACACTGTTCGTTTGTCTGTACTCACCTATTTACAGTTGCAGGGGTCGAATCACAGCTCCTGACCCCGCCTCTTCGCTGGTCGCTACTAGGTCCACTCTGTCCTTGCTCCATGAGCTTTGTCGTATCTCTTCTGTCGTATCTCTTCTTAAAGCTATATATGCATCCTGCCTCCACTACATTACTATCCAGATTGTTTCACTTCCCGACAACTCTATGGCTGAAGAAATACTTCCTAACATCCCTGTGACTCACCTGAGTCTTCAACTTCCAGTTGCGACATCTTGTTGCTGTGTCCCATCTCTGAAACATCCTGTCCCTATCCACTCTGTCAATTCCTCTCAGCATTTTATATGTCGTTATCATATCCCCCTATCTCTCCTGTCCTCCATTGTCGTCAGATTGATTTCCCTTAACCTGTCCTTGTAGGACTTATCCCTTAGCTCCGGGACTAGTCTTACTGCAAACTTTTGTACTTTCTCTAATTTCCTGACGTGCTTGACCAGGTATGGGTTCCATACTGGTGCTGCATACTCCAATATAGGCCTGACATACACGGTGTAGAGAGATTTGAAGATTCCTGACTTAGGTGCCGTAACGCTATTCTTAGGTTTAGCAGGGGCCCATATGCTGCTGCCGTTATTTGGTTGATGTGTGTACTCACCTAATTGTGGTTGCAGGGGTGGATTCACAGCTCCTGGCCCCATGTGTGTGTGTGTGTGTGTGTGTGTGTGTGTGTGTGGCAAAACAACCACTGTGAAAAAATAGTGAACTTCCAAGCGCTTTCGTTATTTCTCACACTGTCAGAGGGGTGAGAAGGTACAGAAAGGTTGCCGACCTGGTTGACAGTTAACTCATCTTTCCCTTCAAAAGCCTTTTAGACGTTTGTCAAAATGCGAGTTAACCGGGTCGAGGGGACTGTTATTAAGTACGTCTCTGTCATTCAGTAGATGCTGTATTTTGTATGAGCACTCCGCCTTATCTGGAATGACAAACGACTTGGAGTTACATGCTATCATGAGATGCAAATTCTGATCATATCTAATCTCTTTGTATGTTTTGGTAAACCGAAGTAGGCAGCTGGGAATCACTAGACGGGGTAATGTCCCATAAACCATCCTTTACAAATATTTAAACTTCCCTAATGCAAATAAGCCACTTTGTCTGATATTTTTGGGTTATCCAAGGTTCTCTACACATATGCTGCTATGTATGATTTTTTTTTGGGGGGTTATCCTAGGTTCTCTACACATATGCTGCTATGTATGATAATGTATGTAACTGTATTTGCGTATACCTGAATAAACTTACAGTGTCAAGGCCCCATGTTTTTCCGCCATGGAGAAAGACTAAAGCCAGGTCTATATAGTAACACCACCAGATGAAGGAGCGAAGCTTAATACAAACCCTAAGGCTGCCTGCTGATCGCTGCCAAATTCCTTACTAAACAGATTGAAAAGAAAGCCCGAGCGCATGTGTGGTCCAGCCACTTTGTAATACAAGGTTATTAAACTTCCTAGTACGAGTGCGTAGTGTTTGGCCTCATTGCCCTCAGTTCACCACTGATATAATCCAGCATGTAATCATGTCAAGCTTGGAAGAATTTTGTTAAAAAGTTCCATCTGTGGTCTCCTCATGTGTAGTTAGTGGACCAGTGTTCTAGCCAGCCTGACCAACCTGTGCACTTCACTGAGGCACTTACGTAAAGACACTAGCTTGATAGCGGCTTTGTGGGCTTTCAGTACTAAGCGTTTGTAGGAGACAACAGAAAAGGTCAAAGGAGAAAAAAGACGACAGAGAAGTGGATGAAGTGTTGGAGGGTGGCATTCATAATGCAAACCAATCGCAAACAGGTGATTTCAACAATGCAAACCAAGCCACTGGCGGATGGAAAACTCTAGCGCAAGGCTTTTCCCACTTCCATGTTTTGCCAATAGTACGTAATGTTGCAAAGGTTGCAACAGGTAGGCTGACGAGAAAGATTCTCTCAGAGGTAGATATGTGTGTCTGGCACATGAGCTATCCCGTGAAAGTGGAGGCTCAGGGCCAGATACCCCCACACGCACCCTGTTCCCTTATCCCGCAACTGAGGTACGGGATACCCTCTAAGGGTTTCAGAAAGCTGAAGACAATGATATGAAACCTTAACACACCGTCCAATATCCACGTCAGACCAAAATATCAACAAGTTCAGTGAAATTTTAAAAGCATATTTATTGGATGGATCTTTCATTATTAACTTAGTTTTGAGCGGAACTTTGGAGTAAACATAAATATATGTTATTCTTTGTTTTCAGAATAGTTCATGAGTCTCTCTCGAGGTTAGCGTCCTGCTTCCTCTAGAAAATTATTCTGGATATTCCTGATCACATACCTGCCAACGCTGCATCACTATAGAAAGTTAGCAATGTGGGTTTACACATCCCTGGGTATTTGAGGATTCTTGAATATTTCTAGTTATTCCTGAGTGTTTCTGAATATTCCTGAGGATAGCTAACCTCACACCTGTCGACTAATCTTTGCTATTGATAATTATCAGGATGGGTTTACGTATCATTCCTTTCCACTGAAGCCTCCTCCTTTAGAATTTAAAACATAAATTCGATACATTTTTAATTTATTCTCACAGTCTACCTTTGTATAAGAAAACGCGAAACGCTGAGGGCAGACTCTTCAAATTACCATGACCAAAGTAGCAATGAGAGTACAAACATTCTCATATTGGGAATTCTCCATGTACGGTGGTATAGAAGGCAAAACGTGTTGTCTGATGGGCAAAACATACAGGACATGTCTTGGAGACGCGGGTCTAACGCCAGACATTTCCTACCTGCAAAATAATCAAGAAGTCACATTGCATAATGAACAATCCAACGATTCTGTGTAGCATCCTTGCTTGAGACTATGTACAAGTGACTCCATCAACGAGGGGTCGAGTTTGTATAACCCTTGACTTAAGTTGTGCAGGGTGTGACCATCATGTTTTAAAAGAGAGGATTCAATTATGTTTCAAAAAGGGAACTGTTGGGTACAATGTGATATACCAGGGAAAGGAAGGTAGTCCCTTACCCTCAATATACAAGTATGTTTAATGAGATGAGTCAGTGAGTAAACCACCTCACCTCACTTACTCACTTCACTCTTACCTTATAAGAATAACAAATTAAAGATGGGGAGAGTATATACATTACTCCACTCAATTACAATTTATTTATACTTGTATAACAATACACTTTGCTAAAAAGAAAGGATCTGATACTATGATAACTGGGGATGATACAAGAATATTGAGAAAGGAGAATGCAATAAAATGAACCTAAATGGAATATCCACCTACAGTATAGGGTCCAAGAAACAGATCACTCCTAGGAGACCAGTCAGCTCCTAGCCACAGGTCCCAAGACTTCACACTGGTGCCTTGGCTATCTCCTCGCATGGACAGATTTCTGCACCCGGCAAAGAGCTCATATCCGACAAAGAGCTGTCCCCTTAACTAGTTCCCCTGAGTTTATAATCCCCTCCAAACCCCTTCCCCATAACTTGAGAGTCGAGGTATATACAACACACATGTATTCCCATGTATAGATGCTACCAGAACTAAGGTGAGAAGATTAGCAGTAAACACTATGTATTATATCAAACTGCGGCAGGCCAGGATTCAACCCCACGACACATTGTCCTGCCTCAAGAGACAACACAACGCAGTGTCACCCTATCCACTACGCCGTAGGATTGATGGCGTAGTGGATAGGGTGACACGTACGTTGGGTTGTCTCTTGAGGCAGGACAACGTGTCGTGGGGTCGAATCCTCGCTTGCTGCAGTTTGGTAAATGTTTCAATACCACTTGTTTCGTGGTTTCATTACTATGTATTATATATATATATATATATATATATATATATATATATATATATATATATATATATATATATATATATATATATAATTACACTACCTTCACAACATGTATTGAAATATTTTGCAATTTCAGTTACACCAGGAAAATGGACGACCACCAATATCATTCAGCACAATAAACCAAGAATTTTTTGTCTCTTTTCTAACGTCGAAATAATTGCTTTTCCTAAATTTTTTATGTTTTGTGCGAGGGCAGTGTTTTATAAACTGAGGTAGATGAGAGGTAATTCAATTTGACGCGGTGTTTAATTGGTATAATGTGTGGGATAACGCGCGCGCGCACACGCGCACTCACTCTCTCACACACACACACACACATTGACATGCTCCATGAGTAACCATTTATATATTAACTGGTAAAGCTACGATATTATTGGCAATTTAGAAAAAAACACCAATTTTCAACTTTTAGTATGTCCGTGTGTGTGTGTGTGTGTGTGTGTGTACTCACCTAATTGTGGATGCAGGGGTCGAGACTCAGCTCCTGGCCCCGCCTCTTCGCTGGTCGCTAATAAGTCCACTCTCTCCCTGTTCCATCAGCTTTATCATACTCAGGGAGGTACTGTCCTCCAGTCATACATGATACTCTCAGAGAGGTACTGCCCTCCAGTCATACATGATACTCTCAGAGAGGTACTGCCCTCCAGTCATACATGATACTCTCGGGGAGGTACTGCCCTCCAGTCATATATGATACTCTCATGGAGGTACTGTCCTCCAGTCATATATGATACTCTCAGGGAGGTACTGTCCTCCAGTCATATATGATACTTTCAGGGAGGTACTGTCCTCCAGTCATATATGATACTCTCAGAGAGGTACTGCCCTCCAGTCATACATGATACTCTCAGTGAGGTACTGCCCTCCAGTCATATATGATACTCTCATGGAGGTACTGTCCTCCAGTCATATATGATACTCTCAGAGAGGTACTGCCCTCCAGTCATATATGATACTCTCAGAGAGGTACTGCCCTCCAGTCATATATGATACTCTCAGGGAGGTACTGTCCTCCAGTCATATATGATACTCTCAGGGAGGTACTGTCCTCCAGTCATATATGATACTTTCAGGGAGGTACTGTCCTCCAGTCATATATGATACTTTCAGGGAGGTACTGTCCTCCAGTCATATACGATACTCTCATGGAGGTACTGCCCTCCAGTCATATATGATACTCTCAGGGAGGTACTGCCCTCCAGTCATGTATGATACTCTCAGGGAGGTACTGCCCTCCAGTCATATATAAAATACACTCAGGGAGGTACTGTCCTCCTGCCAGTGGTCCTGGCAGGAGGGCAGTACCAGTGATCCTGCCAGTGGTCCTGGCAGGAGGGCAGTACCAGTGATCCTGCCAGTAGGGCTGTACCAGTGATCCTGCCAGTGGTCCTGGCAGGAGGGCAGTACCAGTGATCCTGCCAGTGGTCCTGCCAGGAGGGCTGTACCAGTGATCCTGCCAGTGGTCCTGGCAGGAGGGCTGTACCAGTGATCCTGCCAGTGGTCCTGGCAGGAGGGCAGAACCAGTGATCCTGCCAGTGGTCCTGGCAGGAGGGCAGTACTAGTGATCCTGCCAGTGGTCCTGCCAGGAGGGCTGTACCAGTGATCCTGCCAGTGGTCCTGGCAGGAGGGCAGTACCAGTGATCCTGCCAGTGGTCCTGCCAGGAGGGCTGTACCAGTGATCCTGCCAGTGGTCCTGGCAGGAGGGCAGAACCAGTGGTCCTGGCAGGAGGGCAGTACTAGTGATCCTGCCAGTGGTCCTGGCAGGATCCCGAGTACATCCCTTCTGTTCCTCAACATTTGCGATAGCAGAACAAATTATTAATCTCTACAAGCATTTACTACGCATTAGTTTCCGCCTTCCTGTATATCTCTTAACAGTTCTTGATTCTGTAATACTGCAAGAGGTTGCAGCACGTAAACTATCACCAGCTGAAATAGATTCAGTTACTAAAGCAAGAGGCTGTGGTACGAAAAATAATACCAACTTGGAAGAACTCCAGTTAGCAAGACTTAAGTACCAATAGAAAGTCAAAGCGGAAAAAAACACAAATTCTGATACATTTTTTGATCATAGCGCGAGACAAGAAAATGTTATACAGACGTGATAGGAGAAGTGGAATACTGAAGATGACAGTGATGAATGAGGTAGGGAAGGAAAGGGAAGAAACAGCCAGCCAAGAGGGGAAATAATGAAGAAGTAAGAGGGTGAGTGAGGGGAAAGGCAGTGGGGATGTTACGCCGGGAGAGAGAAGAGGGGAAAAAGGGAAAGAAGGGTAGTAAAGGAAAGGGATGAAAGATAGAGAAGAGGATGATAGGAAGAGGTGGTGGTTGTGGTGCTGAAGGAAGGGAAATTAAACGTGATAAAAGAAGTAATGAAGCCAATTACGAAAAGACGGTAGTTACGAAAGCAGTGACAGAAGGAATGAAAATAAATTAGTTACGAAAGTAGCGAAAGCAGAAATGAAAACTTTAATAACTAAAGGAGAAGACAAATGAAAAAAACAGCAGTGCTTTACAAAAGGCAGAAACGAAAAGAAGGAAGCAGCAAAAAACATAAGAAAAACAATAAAGAAACTTAAAAAAGGCAACTGAAATAGGGAGTCGCAGGAACACAGCGATCACACCCAGGGAAAGCCTAACAGATGGTGCAAGAGAACACTTGTGTACACTTCCAGACACTTACAAAAGGAATAGCAGATAAATGGTTCGGAGAACCGACAAATGGATGAATAAGAGACACTTGTGGAACCCTTGGGTATCTTTATTGTGGAGACGTTTCGCCCACCAGTGGCTTCATCAGTCCAATACAGAGAAAGTGGAAGATCGACCGTCATTTATATCTGTACTAGACCGAGGAAACGGCTACCCCAGCCGAGGCTTCATACATGTCCTGAACTGGACACACGTGTCCTTTTCCACAATTTGACGGCATAACCACATCATTTACAACCAAAGGGACAGAAGGGAGAAGAAAAGAAGAATGGAAGGCAGGGAGAACAAGAAATAAAGAACATGTTACAAAAAAAAGAGATGGGTTGACATAATTGCAGACAGGAGAGGGAAAAAGGGTTGAGGTGAGGAAAGGGGAAAGGCAAACAGGTGAGGGGAGGAAATGCGAGGTAGACAGGTGAAGGAGAGAGATGAAATGTATAGTAATTTTTGTCCATAAATAACTCGAGTCTGTCTCATTATGTCCGTCTCTCCAGGTCCGTCTGCTCCAAACTTCAGAACACCCGTGACTTAACCTGATTCCTTCCCCTTCTATCTCTTCCCCCTTCTCCTCTTTCTTCTTTCTCCTCTGGGTTTTCTTTCTTTTGCCTTGTATTTGTCCTTCATTTTATTTTCATTTTTTCCCCTCTGTGTTCTTGTCCTTACCCTATGCGGGCCGCCATCTTTTTGCAGTGCTCCTCTTTCCTAGAATATGACTGACTTCATTACTACTACTTCCACTATTACTCCTCCACCACTTTCTTGTGCCCTCCCCTGTCTGCTGGCCTATATATAACCCCTTCTTCCTGTTCTTTGTGTTAGTGTTACTTTGTAAATGGTCCAAGTCGGACCGAAACGTCGTCGTAAGCTCCTCTCTTCTATGTGCGGGTTGTGTGTGTATTGTTCCAGTCACGGTATTGTGCCTTTTTTGTTATTTATCATTCTTACATCCAAGATCATGATTCTGTCACCCCAGGTCATCATTCTTACATCCAAGATCATCATTCTGTCACCAGAGATCATCATTATGTTACCACAGGTCATCCTTATGTCACCCCAGGTCATCCTTATGTCACCCCAGGGCATCATTATGTCACCCCAAGGCATCATTCTGTTTCCCCAGATCATTATGTCATCCCAGGTCACCGTTATGTTTCTCTCTCCAGGTCCTCATTGTCTGTGTCTCTCCAGGTCATCATTATTTTTGTCTCTCCAGGTCATCATTATTTTTGTCTCTCCAGGTCATCATTATTTTTGTCTCTCCAGGTCATCATTATTTTTGTCTCTCCAGGTCATTATTATCTTTGTCTCTCAAGCTCATCATTATCTTTGTCTCTCAAGTCATCAATATCTGTATCTCTCTAGGTCATTAATATTTGTATCTCTCCAGGTCATCATTATCTTTCTCTCTCTCTCTCTCCAGGTCATCATTATATTTGTCTCTCTAGGTCATCATTATCTTTGTCTCTCCAGGTCATCATTATATTTGTCTCTCCAGGTCATCATTATATTTCTCTCTCCAGGTCATCATTATATTTCTCTCTCCAGGTCATCATTATCTCTGTTTCTCTAGGTCATCATTATCTCTGTCTCTCCAGGTCCTCATCTCTCTCCATGCTGCGGCCGAAAAAATATTTAACTCGATTCTGTGCTATAACTTAAGACCGTCTATTCCGACTGGCTTCAAACCTCGAGTGTCAATAAACTGAACATGTAACGTCCGATCTGCTTTAAACTTTCAAATCTGGAACGTCATAATGGAAGGTTCAAAACTGTCTTTGGGCTATATAGGCGCCAGTCTAAAATATTTAATGAAGAAACTGAGACATTAGTTTCCATGTGATAATTTGTGGCTGCATCTTAAAAATGTTCACTGCTGACGTTTACCAGCATTAAAACACTTATGCTTCAATCTGTACTATTCTTTTTGTGAACACTGAGGTAGAAGGGGCTGGGCTTAAGGGAGAGGGGAAATACCTTTCCCGTATCGAAAACTGAAACATAGCGACTTTCTAATTAACCTCTACAGTTTTACACTAACTTCTCAACCCATATATGTTCCTCCCCTTCCTTATATAACCGTAATTTTTAAAGCGGTGGACGTGTAAGCCAGCGGAAGGCCTCTGTCAGATGACCAAAAGGTCCAGCGGCGGGTCATCATATGACTAAGACCCGGTCAGGAAACACTTGTCCTGTTTCCTGACAAACCTTACCTAACCTAACCTTAATCTTTTAAACCCATCACCACCAAAACCACCTCCTGGTTATCTTTGCCACCCCCTCTCCCCCTCTCTATTAACATCACGATCACCCCCAACACAACTTTGTGACTATAAATGGTCCAAGTCGGAGCGAAACGTCGTGGTAAGTTTTCTCTACGTGCAGGTTATTTGTGCGTAACTTCTCTCTGCATTTCCTAAATTATCTTTCATAAAAAAAAATCATTATCCATGCCCTCTTAAGCATTTTCTTTCTTCTTCCTCTTCCCCCATTTCAATTTTCTCCTGTTCTCCTCTCCGTCACAGCCCACCCCGTCAGAGTCCACCGCGTCACAGCCCACCTCGTCACAGTCCACCGCGTCACAGCCCACCCCGTCACAGCCCACCCCGTCACAGCCCACCTCGCCACAGCCATCCCCACCTCTCCAGCCTATACAATAAAGTCAGCTACGGCTCAATGCTCTTTAGCGATGTTGTTACGGGAACAAATTTCCCCATTCCGGAGCAAACATGAAGATAACTTTAAGTCCCGGTGACTGGTAACACTGGGCTGCTACCCTGGAGGCCGGTGAATGGTAGCACTGGGCTGCTACCCTGGAGGCCGGTGAATGGTAGCACTGAGCTCAGCTGGGTCGCTACCCTGGAGGTTGGTGACTGGTAGCACTTGGCTAAGCTGGGTCGCTACCCTGGAGGTTGGTGACTGGTAGCACTGGGCTGCTACCCTGGAAGCCGGTGAATGGTAGCACTGAGCTCAGCTGGGTCGCTACCCTGGAGGTTGGTGACTGGTAGCACTGGGCTGCTACCCTGGAGGCCGGTGAATGGTAGCACTGAGCTCAGCTGGGTCGCTACCCTGGAGGCCGGTGACTGGTAGCACTTGGCTAAGCTGGGACACTACCCTGATGTCCAGTGATTGGTAGCACTGGGCTCAGCTGTGACGCTACCCTGATTCAAGCATGCATATCTTCTATTATCTACTGGACTACTGAAGGAGAATGAAGCCTTATCCCCTCTGCTATTAGAAGTACTAAGCTGAATTTTATTGCCACAGACTCGACCCTAAAGCAAATCTTACTGGCCTAAAACTCAGTTGTACATTGCAGGAGGTATCTGATTAATTACTTTTAGCTGGGCACAAAGGAACGCAAGTTTTAAGACGTCAAGAAACAGCAGGAGACAGGGAATTTACTGGGAGTCAGAGAGAGAGAGAGAGAGAGAGAGAGAGAGAGAGAGAGCTAAAAGGAGACAAGCTCCTTACTCTAGTTTTTCCTCGTCTTCCTTCTTTTGTTCCCTCGTGAGTTGAGACAGAATCTTCCCTCCTCACTGCCTCTCCCTCGTGTGTTGATACAGCATCTTCCCTCCTCACTGCCCCTCCATCATGTGTTGATACAGCATCTTCCCTCCTCACTGCCCCTTCCTCGTGTGTTGATACAGCATCTTCCCTCCTCACTGCCTCTCCCTCGTGTGTTGATACAGCATTTTCCCTCCTCACTGCCTCTCCCTCGTGTGTTGATACAGCATCTTCCCTCCTCACTGCCTCTCCCTCGTGTGTTGAGACAGCATCTTCCCTCCTCACTGCCTCTCCCTCGTGTGTTGAGACAGCATCTTCCCTCCTCACTGCCTCTCCCTCGTGTCTTGATACAGCATCTTCCCTCCTCACTGCCCCTCCATCATGTGTTGATACAGCATCTTCCTCCTCACTGCCTCTCCCTCGTGTGTTGAGACAGCATCTTCCCTCCTCACTGCCTCTCCCTCGTGTGTTGAGACAGCATCTTCCCTCCTCACTGCCTCTCCCTCGTGTCTTGATACAGCATCTTCCCTCCTCACTGCCCCTCCATCATGTGTTGATACAGCATCTTCCCTCCTCACTGCCTCTCCCTCGTGTGTTGAGACAGCATCTTCCCTCCTCACTGCCTCTCCTCGTGTGTTGAGACAGCATCTTCCTCCTCACTGCCTCTCCTCGTGTCTTGATACAGCATCTTCCCTCCTCACTGCCTCTCCTCGTGTGTTGAGACAGCATCTTCCCTCCTCACTGCCTCTCCTCGTGTGTTGAGACAGCATCTTCCCTCCTCACTGCCTCTCCCTCGTGTCTTGATACAGCATCTTCCCTCCTCACTGCCTCTCCTCGTGTGTTGATACAGCATCTTCCCTCCTCACTGCCTCTCCATCGTGTCTTGATACAGCATCTTCCCTCCTCACTGCCCCTCCATCATGTGTTGATACAGCATCTTCCCTCCTCACTGCCCTTCCTCGTGTGTTGATACAGCATCTTCCTCCTCACTGCCTCTCCTCGTGTGTTGATACAGCATTTTCCTCCTCACTGCCTCTCCTCGTGTGTTGATACAGCATCTTCCCTCCTCACTGCCTCTCCTCGTGTGTTGAGACAGCATCTTCCCTCCTCACTGCCTCTCCTCGTGTGTTGAGACAGCATCTTCCCTCCTCACTGCCTCTCCCTCGTGTCTTGATACAGCATCTTCCCTCCTCACTGCCCCTCCATCATGTGTTGATACAGCATCTTCCCTCCTCACTGCCTCTCCCTCGTGTGTTGAGACAGCATCTTCCCTCCTCACTGCCTCTCCCTCGTGTGTTGAGACAGCATCTTCCCTCCTCACTGCCTCTCCCTCGTGTCTTGATACAGCATCTTCCCTCCTCACTGCCCCTCCATCATGTGTTGATACAGCATCTTCCCTCCTCACTGCCTCTCCCTCGTGTGTTGAGACAGCATCTTCCCTCCTCACTGCCTCTCCCTCGTGTGTTGAGACAGCATCTTCCCTCCTCACTGCCTCTCCCTCGTGTCTTGATACAGCATCTTCCCTCCTCACTGCCTCTCCCTCGTGTGTTGAGACAGCATCTTCCTCCTCACTGCCTCTCCCTCGTGTGTTGAGACAGCATCTTCCCTCCTCACTGCCTCTCCCTCGTGTCTTGATACAGCATCTTCCCTCCTCACTGCCTCTCCCTCGTGTCTTGATACAGCATCTTCCCTCCTCACTGCCTCTCCATCGTGTCTTGATACAGCATCTTCCCTCCTCACTGCCCCTCCCTCGTGTCTTGATACAGCATCTTCCCTCCTCACTGCCCCTCCCTCGTGTCTTGATACAGCATCTTCCCTCCTCACTGCCCCTTCCTCGTGTGTTGATACAGCATCTTCCCTCCTCACTGCCTCTCCCTCGTGTGTTGAGACAGCATCTTCCCTCCTCACTGCCTCTCCCTCGTGTGTTGAGACAGCATCTTCCCTCCTCACTGCCTCTCCCTCGTGTGTTGAGACAGCATCTTCCCTCCTCACTGCCTCTCCCTCGTGTCTTGATACAGCATCTTCCCTCCTCACTGCCCCTCTCTCGTGTGTTGATACAGCATCTTCCCTCCTCACTGCCCCTCCCTCGTGTCTTGATACAGAATCTTCCCTCCTCACTGCCCCTCCCTCACCGGACAATAACAATTTTAAACAATACAAACACAAGTTTCCTCAATTTTCCCAAAATTATCTTCCTCCACCTTTATTTTCTTCCCCATGTCCTCATTCTCCATAAGAATGGAGGAACACCTGCAGAAGGCCTATTGGCCCATACTAAGCAGGTCCTTTTCAAACAAAAACCACTTAATGAAGAATTACACACATGTGAAACATCTGGCTATCATTATTTGTAGACGTTTCGCCAACCATTGGCTTTATCAAGGACATAATGTGAGGAAATATATACAAAAGATAAGGTAATCAGTCTCTCAGTCACCAGGCCACGGGGCACCGTGCACTTGTGTCTTTATACCTAATACTGTTGGTAATTCTACCATTATTGCAATCCCTTTTAATTAATAGAAACATTTTTGATAGAAAAATTACATTTGTAAAGTTATATATTTTATGAAATATATATTATGGAAAAGTTCAGGATATAAAGATACAAAAATAAAATATTACATCTAATGTGAAATATACATATACGTACTGGGACACAAATGTCCAGGGACGACAAGGACCGAAAGGCATTTGACCGGGACACAGTTGTCCAGGACGCAATTGTCCTGTCACCCTTATTAATATCTCCTTTGTTAATGCCAATCTTCCACTTAAACACTTCAGTCATGTCTCCGTTCATTCCTCGTCTTACACGAGAATGTAGTTTAAGGGATTTCAATCTTTCTTCGTATGGAAGAGTTCTTATGTAATGGATTAACTTTATGATTTTTCTATGAATGTTTCCTAGCGAATTTATATCCATTCTGTGATATGGAGACCAGAGCTGAGCTGCATAATCTAAGTGATGCCTTACTAATGATGTGTATTATAACCTCCGGACTCCTGTTACTTATACTTCTTGATATAAATCCCAGTAATTTGTTTGCCTTATTCCGTACGTTTAGGCATTGACGTCTTGGCTTCAGTTTCTTGTTTACCATAACTCCCATGCCTTCCCCACAACCCCCACCCCTCCTTCCCCACAACTCCCACCTCTCCTTCCTGACAACCCCAACCCCTTCTTCCTGACAACCCCAACCCCTCTTTTCTCACAACCCCCAACCCCTCCTTCCGTACAACCCCCACCCCTCTTTCCTCACAACCCCCCCCTTCTTCCTCACAATCCCACCCCTCCTTCCTCACAACCCCAACCCTTCTTAACCACCCTCCTTTCCCACAACCCCACCTTTCCTCACAACACCCACCCCTCCTTCCTCGCAACCCCCAAAACCTTCTTCCTACAACCCCCACCCCTCCTTCCCAGCAACTCCCACCCCTCCTTCCTCACAACCCCACCCCTCCTTCCTCAACCCCCACCCCTCCTACCTCACAACCCCACCCTTCCTCACAACCCCTACCCTCCTTCCCCACAACGCACTCCTCCTGTCCCTAACCAGACCTCAGCTTGAAAAAACAGCACTGTCTCACAGTATTTACCTGAATCTGCCCTGCTTCTTGCCAAACACAGCAGTTATCCCCTCACCTGTGCCTGCCTGCTATTCTCCCAGGGCCTGGCTGCTATCCTCCCAGGGCCTGGCTGCTATCCTCCCAGGGCCTGCCTGCTATCCTCCCAGGGCCTGCCTGCTATCCTCCCAGGGCCTGGCTGCTATCCTCCCAGGGCCTGCCTGCTATCCTACCAGGGCCTGCCTGCTATCCTCCCAGGGCCTGGCTGCTATCCTCCCAGGGCCTGCCTGCTATCCTCCCAGGGCCTGCCTGCTATCCTCCCAGGGCCTGCCTGCTATCCTCCCAGGGCCTGCCTGCTATCCTCCCAGGGCCTGCCTGCTATCCTCCCAGGGCCTGCCTGCTATCCTCCCAGGGCCTGCCTGCTATCCTCCCAGGGCCTGCCTGCTATCCTCCCAGGGCATGGCTGCTATCCTCCCAGGGCCTGCCTGCTATCCTCCCAGGGCCTGCCTGCTATCCTCCCAGGGCCTGCCTGCTATCCTCCCAGGGCCTTCCTGCTATCCTCCCAGGGCCTGCCTGCTATCCTCCCAGGGCCTGCCTGCTATCCTCCCAGGGCCTGGCTGCTATCCTCCCAGGGCCTGCCTGCTATCCTCCCAGGGCCTGCCTGCTATCCTCCCAGGGCCTGCCTGCTATCCTCCCAGGGCCTGGCTGCTATCCTCCCAGGGCCTGCCTGCTATCCTCCCAGGGCCTGCCTGCTATCCTCCCAGGGCCTGCCTGCTATCCTGCCAGGGCCTGCCTGCTATCCTCCCAGGGCCTGGCTGCTATCCTCCCAGGGCCTGGCTGCTATCCTCCCAGGGCCTGCCTGCTATCCTCCCAGGGCCTGGCTGCTATCCTCCCAGGGCCTGCCTGCTATCCTCCCAGGGCCTGCCTGCTATCCTCCCAGGGCCTGGCTGCTATCCTCCCAGGGCCTGCCTGCTATCCTCCCAGGGCCTGGCTGCTATCCTCCCAGGGCCTGGCTGCTATCCTCCCAGGGCCTGGCTGCTATCCTCCCAGGGCCTGCCTGCTATCCTCCCAGGGCCTGCCTGCTATCCTCCCAGGGCCTGCCTGCTATCCTCCCAGGGCCTGCCTGCTATCCTCCCAGGGCCTGCTGCTATCCTCCCAGGGCCTGGCTGCTATCCTCCCAGGGCCTGGCTGCTATCCTCCCAGGGCCTGCCTGCTATCCTCCCAGGGCCTGCCTGCTATCCTCCCAGGGCCTGCTGCTATCCTCCCAGGGCCTGCCTGCTATCCTCCCAGGGCCTGCCTGCTATCCTCCCAGGGCCTGGCTGCTATCCTCCCAGGGCCTGGCTGCTATCCTCCCAGGGCCTGGCTGCTATCCTCCCAGGGCCTGCCTGCTATCCTCCCAGGGCCTGCCTGCTATCCTCCCAGGGCCTGCCTGTATCCTCCCAGGGCCTGCCTGCTATCCTCCCAGGGCCTGCTGCTATCCTCCCAGGGCCTGGCTGCTATCCTCCCAGGGCCTGGCTGCTATCCTCCCAGGGCCTGCCTGCTATCCTCCCAGGGCCTGCCTGCTATCCTCCCAGGGCCTGCCTGCTATCCTCCCAGGGCCTGCCTGCTATCCTCCCAGGGCCTGCCTGCTATCCTCCCAGGGCCTGCCTGCTATCCTCCCAGGGCCTGCCTGCTATCCTCCCAGGGCCTGGCTGCTATCCTCCCAGGGCCTGGCTGCTATCCTCCCAGGGCCTGGCTGCTATCCTCCCAGGGCCTGGCTGCTATCCTCCCAGGGCCTGCCTGCTATCCTCCCAGGGCCTGGCTGCTATCCTCCCAGGGCCTGGCTGCTATCCTCCCAGGGCCTGGCTGCTATCCTCCCAGGGCCTGCCTGCTATCCTCCCAGGGCCTGGCTGCTATCCTCCCAGGGCCTGGCTGCTATCCTCCCAGGGCCTGGCTGCTATCCTCTCAGTAACGGAGATGACAGAATCTTCACTAACACACATGACAATGTTCACTAACACACATGACAATGTTCAATAACACACATGACAATGTTCACTAACACACATGACAATGTTCACTAACACACATGACAATGTTCACTAACACACATGACAATGTTCAGTAGCAATACTGCAAAAACCACCTTCCCAGCTTCAGTCAGTCATCATACTGTCCATCAGTCATCATAGTGTCCACCACACAGGATGAACGTCGAAGACAAAAGGCAGAGATTAAGTTTACCGAGACGTTTCGCCAATGACTGAAGAAGAATGTCCACAAGCGAAACTTCTCAACGTTTCTTTCCGCATTTGTATCGTTTTCCTGACGGGTGTTATCGCCCAAATTACACTTTTTTCACTCGAAACCTCTAATACGAGCACATTTTTATTGAAATAGTAACAGTAGTAGTAGTAACAGTAGTAGTAACAGTAACAGTAGTAGTAATAATAGTAGTAGTAGTAACAGTAGTAGTAGCAGCAGCAGCAGTAGTAGTGGTAACAGTAGTAGTAGTAACAGTAGTAGCAGTAACAGTAGTAACAGTAGTAGCAGTAACAGTAGTAGTAGTAACAGTAGTAGCAGTAACAGTAGTAGTAGTAACAGTAACAGTAGTAGTAGTAACAGTAGTAGTAGTAATAGTAGTAACAGTAGTAGCAGCAGCAGTAACAGTAGTAGTAGTAGTAACAGTAGTAGCAGCAGCAGTAACAGTAGTAGTAGCAGTAACAGTAGTAGTAGTAACAGTAGTAGTAGCAGCAGTAACAGGTAGTAGTAGTAGTAGTAGTAGTAATAGTAACAGTAGTAGTAGTAGTTAGCATTAATAGTAGTAGTAGTAGTAACAGTAATGATAGAATGTGTGGTAGTAGTTATGACAGGTGGAAAGATAGTAGCAACAGTATACAATTCAAATTCTATTAAATACTTTCCAATGAAAATTCTTTGCAAGTTTCTCAATGCTAAGTGATCTTTCTCCGCCCACTTCATTACATGTACAGCAGTGTAGCTAGAGGGAGAGAACCTTCTGCTTTACTGTTCTGACTACACATGTTCAGGCAAAAGAAGGAAGAGTAGCTGAGTGTTGGTGGAATTTCGTTATACACCAGAAATGGGATAATTTCTAACAGGAGTCTTAGCCATATGATGAGCCTATCAGAGGAGCTTGCGGTCATGTAACCAAGACCATCCTATGACACCAGGCTCACTTGTCCCTGGGTCATGTCAGGTCAGGTAGGATGGAAGGCTAGGCAAACAAACAGGAAGGAAGGCAAACAAGAAGCAAGGCCCGGCAAGCAAGCAAGAAGGCAGGCAGGCAGGGAACACCGAGAAGCTCCCTGTGGCCCTGCAACCTACCACGATAATGACACTATTCCCTTATCACAAACACGAGAGCCTGAGATAATATCATACTTGGGGCACGTACCAGAACGATGCCAAATTCAGAGGTTATTTCCTAAGAGCGCATTCGAGTGCCCATCATGGAAAATTGTTGCAAACAAGGCTGTTTTCTCCGTGAATGGTCTTATATTCGTGCTGAATGAAATTATTACTAAAACGTTATATAAACTTAGTGTTTTAGATGAATTAGACATTGACTTTAGCAGTAGTTTATAATTCCGTGTTAAATGAAACAATTAGTAGGTTAAATATACTGTGTGTTTTAGATCTAATAAGAAATTGGCTTTGGCAGTCTACCTGGAGGGTATTCCGGGGGTCAACGCCCCCGCGGCCCGGTCAACGACCAGGCCTCCCGGTGGATCAAAGCCTGATCAACCAGGCGGTTACTGTTGGTCGCACGTAGTCCAACGTACCAACCACAGCCCGGCTGATCGGGCACCGACCTGTGGTTCGTACGTTGGACTGAGTGAGGCAGTAGTTTGTAATTCAATGTCACCAGTGCCAAGAGTAACTAACCTAAGGTTCCCAGCGCCAAGTCACTAAAGGTTTCCAGCGCCAAGTCACCTAAGGTTTCCAGCGCCAGGTCGCCTAAGGTTTCCAGCGCCAGGTCGCCTAAGGTTTCCAGCGCCAAGTCACCTAAGGTCATCAGTGTCATCCCAGTTCATGCCAAGTTATGCAAAGATGTGCAGCAGCATCAGTACTAGGTGCCATAAAGGGAGGCTACACAATATCTTCTCTTCCCCCTCCCCCCTCCCTACCCACCCGATCTCTTCCTCCTCCCCATCCCTCCCTCTCTTCACCCCTCACCATCTCCTCTCCTCCCCGGTCGCCTTAATGACCCGACCATCACATAAAACACCGACCCCCCGATTCTGATCTTAAAAGAGAAAGCTAATGCAAATTTAATCTACACCGGGAAAACAAATTTCCCCCAAGAGACGCTCACGTGTCTGATATTCTGATGGCAAACACCCCAAGCGATGAGATAATAGATATCTTTATGACGGATACAGTTGCATCTTCCTTTTGTACCTTTGCACATCTTTATTCATCTTTTCTTTAGTATGATTTCATCCTTGTCGAGAATTGTGCTACGGATTTTTAATGATGCTTATCTGCGCATTTCCTCTTTTTTATCAAGGGGAGGCAAGAACCTCGCTGTTAGTGTGTGTCTGTGTGTGCGTGCATGCGTGCGTGTGTGTGTGTGTGTTTTAGACGGAACATATCGACTCCATGCTGAGGGACTGGCCACCTCAAACTCCTCCTCACTTCCACTGTTATTCTCTACGTCGGACTGAAGAATCCACTGGCTGGCGAAACGTTTCCTCAGTCTTCAACGTAAGTTGTGTCAATCTCACAGCCAGTTTTACTAACCATTTTATTTACGTCAGACTAGTAAATCTTTCCTAAGAATTTGAAAGTCATGAGTACCCTATGCGACAACACAGTAAGTGTCAGGGGCCCAAGACTGTCCAACTGCCTCCCAGCATACATAAGGGGAATTACCAATAGACCTCTAGGAGCTGGACAGGTACCTAAAGTCAGTTCCCGACCAACCGAAATGTGATTCGAATGTCGGTTTCGTGAGGCCAGCAGTAACAGCCTGGTTGACCAGGACCTGATCAACCGGGAGGCCTGGTCATAGACTGGGCCGCGGGGGCGTTGACCCCCGGAAGACCCTCCAAGTATACCAACCATTCCAAGGGGAACATCAGTAGGAAAGACTCGACTGCAACAAGTGCTTATTATTGTATGACAGCAATTGGGACGAAGACTACAACCCTGGCCTTATTGTGGGGACAGGAGGCCTGAGGTTGCAGTTGGTGGCCACTGTTAACATTTACCACACCAGTATGTGATGGGTCTGAGCCATTCTCACTGAAATTCACATTAGTATGTTTCTTAGTGACTAATAAATTCTTGCCCCCGGTGCCATCCGCTGCAATTCGTGAAAAAGTTACATGTTTATATAAAAAATGCGGCTGTGCGTTTACGTGCGTGTGCGTGCGTGTGCGTGCGTGTGTTTAGCATTTTGTAAATTACTAAAAAATTACGTCCAATGCATTTTAAAGCTGTGAAAATTATACGCTGGAAGAAATGTCTTAATCCTCTTTACCTGGCAGATACCTGAAACTTCAAAGTGAAACTCTCGTAAGGTTGTTTGAGAACCTCCTCTCAAGTACCCTGCAGAACCCTGTCCCTGTCTCATGTACCCTGCAGAACCCTGTCCCTGTCTCATGTACCCTACAGAACCCTGTCCCTGTCAACTACCCTACAGAACCCTGTCCCTGTCAACTACCCTACAGAACCCTGTCCCTGTCAACTACCCTACAGAACCCTGTCCCTGTCAACTACCCTACAGAACCCTGTCCCTGTCAACTACCATACAGAACCCTGTCCCTGTCAACTACCCTACAGAACCCTGTCCCTGTCAACTACCCTACAGAACCCTGTCCCTGTCAACTACCCTACAGAACCCTGTCCCTGTCAACTACCCTACAGAACCCTGTCCCTGTCAACTACCCTACAAAACCCTGTCCCTGTCTCAACTACCGAACAGAACTATGTCCCTATCTCAACGACCTTACAGAACCCTGTCCCTGTCTCAACTACTCAACAGAACTATGTCTATCTCTACACTTCTATCCTACAAAACTCCGTCCTTATCTCATCTACCCTACAGAACCCTGTTCCTATCTGCCTAAGAGACAGACACCTAGAAAGTCAGCACCTACCTAAGAGACAGACACCTGGAAAGCTAGTCCTGTCTAAGAGACAGACACCTGGAAAGCTAGTCCTGTCTAAGAGACAGACACCTAGAAAGTCAGCACCTACCTAAGAGACAGACACCTGGAAAGCTAGTCCTGTCTAAGAGACAGGCACCTAGAAATCCAGCACCTACATAAGAGAGACACCGGGAAAGCCAGTACCTACCTAGGAGACAGACACCTGGAACTCAGCTAATTAGACTCAAACTTGAAGTTACTTCCCAAAAAGTTAGGTGAGAGCTGAGGGCGGAGGAAGGATCGGGGGTGAGTGGGTGTCCCGGAGCGCCTGCAGTAAACTGCTACGCTCCTCTCCAGGCTGACATTACCAAACAATTAGGAGGAGTTAGCCTGGCACTGATAAATGGCACAATGGCGAACAAAGGATAGGCCAAATGGTCCAGAAAGGTAAGCTGGTGGATGAGGGAGTAATGAGTGGGAGGGAAGAAGGGAAGGAAGTGGCCTTGAGGAAATCGTAACGACCAGCCCTTTTCGACAAGATTAAAAAAAAAAACGGTATCTGTAACACCCACTGAAGAGGAAACTCTAGACAACGTTTCGGTCCCTTTGGACTATTAAGTCGCAACTTTGCGAGAAAGTGGGAAGAAAAAAGACATGCCGGTCAAGAGAGGACACGAGAATGTTAGAAAACAGGTCGAGAGGAGAGAAATAAAAGTTACTGGAGATAAATTACATTTCAAGTGGGAGGGAGAGTAGGTGTCTGACCCCACCCGTGTCCATCACACGTACCTCTGGGAATTACAAAAGAAACGTAAGAATAAAGTAGCACTGCAGCAAAACAACTGTTGCAGTGTTGCAGTGATGTATGGATGTGCTTCCATTTTAGGAATTACAAAAGAAAGAACAGAGTAGCACTGCAGCAGACCAACTGTTACAGTGATGAATTCTTATGATATGATGATGATATCCTGATGATTTAGTAATTCTAAATTACGCGATAACTGTCCACCAGTAGGGACAACAAAGGTGTCCCGTGGCTCACTTTAAAATGTACTCGCCTCACACACTGAGTGTCCCTGGTTCAATCTCCGGAATGAGTGGAAACGTTAGGCATATTTCTTTACATCTGCTGCCCCTGTTCACCTAGCAATAAGTAGGTATCTGGGTGTTAGTCGACTGGTATAGGTCGCATCCTGGGGGACAAGACTGAAGGACCACAATGGAAATAAGACAGTCCTCGATGACGCACTGACTGTCTTGGGTTATCCTGTGTGGCTAACCCTCCCCCGGGTTAAAAATCCGAACAAATCTGATTTCATCTCACAACAAAAGAAAGTATGGATCTATATATGATATGGTCATTCACCACAGGGAAAAAATTGAATGAGAAAGGGGGCAAAAACAAAGAGAATGAATGATAGTAAGAGCAAGATGATTAAGTAAATAGCAAAGAGGAGAATACCGCCCTCCCAGGCCCTGAGGAAGACCTCGAGTTTATACAAGTTTTTCTTTCTAATTTTCTCCAGTGATCATCTTCCCGTTTGTCAAGTGACTGAGACGCGGAATTTCCTCCTTTGTGGAGGAGGAAATTCTTTATGCGACTCTTGATACAACGATTAAAACTCAGATTTTCCCTTGTTCAACAATATTAATCTATGATTAAACTCGAAAATAATAATCAATTCCTCATCTCTGTGAAGTATTTCTAATGTGTTATGGTCAGACAAATTTCATTTAATAAATCAAATTACCTGGTGGACACAGCCTGACACTGTCATATCCAGCTTACCAGAAGAACACAATACTCGGGATCACAAGACCTCCGAATAATCTACCATATCTTCCTCTGCCACCAATTTTGAAGTCAATTTTCTCGTGACCTTGGCTAACCTTCTTCATGTGCCAGGGAGCACTTAGGCGACACAGGCACCGGCAAAATATTGGACTCCACATCTGAGAGTCATGGGATATCCGATGTAAAAGACTGAACAAACAAGGTGGTAAATGGACCACTTTACTACACAATAGAAACGGGATTTGAAAAAAGAGCGCATAGCCTTTGTCAAGTCGCAAGCCCCTCGCGTTTGACATAAAAAAAAAACTGCGACTGCCGTTATTTCCTGAACGTTTGCAGATATAATATGGCTGGGGAGGAGTGGCGGTGGGGAGAGGGTAGCTTCTGCAACAGAAATGTAAGTAAGATATGCAGTAATAGCGAACAAGCAATACAACATGCGAAACAACCACGGGGGGGGGGGACTGAATGATAGCTCTAGGCCTTTCTTGTTGGAATCAACACGTCAACACAGATCTGTTGAAGAGAACGACTAGAGTCGTTCCATTGAACAGATCTACCTGGACTTCATACTCATTTCTGCAACACTGCAAGCTCCTGATGATGTGTTGATTGCAACGCAAAAGGCCTAGAGATATCATTCAACTCCCCCCGTGGTTGTTTTTGCATATGTACAATTTGATTGGCTTTTGAAGAATAAAACCGTACATAAACACCAACTACAAGATGTAAGGGCAAATCTCTTAAACATCTGTTGTCCCTGTCATCCAGTAGTAAACAGATACCTAGGAGTTGTGAGTGGCCTCCCGTTGAACCTAGAAAAGGATCAAACCTGGGCTCTGACACAAGCTGAAATAGGATAACAGCTCTTACCCTGTAAAGTTGATTTGTGTAAAACAATAAAAAAACGAAATAAACAGATGTTGTCCATCATTGTTCCAAACCTTAAGGACATTTATATGGTTCAATGGACGTTATATCATGGTGGTAAATTATTGTCCACAGATGACACGGCACACTATTAATTGAGCCCTTTCAGAGGGCACTTCCCACCCAGAGGGCGACTAACACAGAGTAATACTGTCCCTTAAATGAGTATGTTATGGAAAATAACGTCCAGGAAGCTTCTAGGTACCTTCGGGCAAAGAATTCGCTGCCCAAGCAGCAATTCGTTTCAAATAGCACCATGTTAGTTACGTTGAAAACCATAATTAACAACTAACAGCGTAGTGAATATAAGGGATTCACTAAATCCTAAACACTACACGTACATTATAATTAAGACTTACGAATTATCTTCACTAATAACTCCTAACTTGTTTACATTTCAAAACACCGACCTGGAGGTTTGCAATTTTTACCCCAGGGTAAGACTTGTAAATCCTGTAGGGTAAGAAAGGTCCTCTCACACTGGAGACACGTTTCTCCGCACCCTTGTTAGAACCACTGACAATGGTGGCTACAAGACTTGCCAGTCAGAACACCCGCAGCAGACAGGCAGCACTCTACTCACACAACAGAGCACTACAGTACACTACACAACAGAGCACTACAGTACACTACACAACAGAGCACTACAGTACACTACACAACAGAGCACTACAGTACACTACACAACAGAGCACTACAGTACACTACACAACAGAGCACTACAGTACACTACACAACAGAGCACTACAGTACACTACACAACAGAGCACTATAGTACACTACACAACAGAGCACTACAGTACACTACACAACAGAGCACTATAGTACACTACACAACAGAGCACTATAGTACACTACACAACAGAGCACTACAGTACACTACACAACAGAGCACTACAGTACACTACACAACAGAGCACTACAGTACACTACACAACAGAGCACTATAGTACACTACACAACAGAGCACTAGAGTACACTACACAACAGTTCATTACATTACACTTTGCTGTGCTTCCGTTATTAGCTCCTTTGCTGTGCTTCCGTTATTAGCTCCTTTGCTGTGCTTCCGTTATTAGTTCCTTTGCTGTGCTTCCGTTATTAGCTTCTTTGCTGTGCTTCCGTTATTAGTTTCCTTTGCTGTGCTTCCGTTATTAGCTACCTGAGATTGGATGATGGTTTCCCTCGACTACGAGCAGCTATATCTCCAAATGAAGGCGGAATTAACGGAAGCTAGAAGAGAGATTCAACGTTTGAAGGGTATATGCAAGGATTATCCCCGGAACAATGTCGCCGATGATCAGACCAACGAATGGATACTAGTCGAATCTGAAGGGACGAAGCTGAAGTTGAAGAAGGTCCAGGAGACTGCTGTGAAAACCAGCAACTCTTTCTCCTTGTTATCAGACGAATGTGAAGACATCCCAGCGAAGACCATCTCTACAAAGACCGTCGAGAACGTCATGCACACCGCCAGTCGAGGTAAGAACATTGTTTTAGTTGGGGATAGTCAGATTAAGTTTATGGATAGGGAATTTTGTCTTAAGGATAGGAATAGGAGGCAGAGGGTGTGTTATCCTGGGGCTGGGATGAAGGATATTGTTAGCCGTCTGGACGACATCATGAGAGGTAATGGGAGCAATCCTATTATCTGTCTCAGTGCTGGAGGCAACGATGTTGGCAGACGTAGGAGTGAGGAGCTGATTAGCAGCTATAGGTCAGCAATAGACAGAATTAGGAAGAAGGGTGGGAACCCTGTCATATGTGGTATTTTGCCAAGGAGAGGAGTTGAATGAATGGTTGTCCAGGGCAATTGGTGTCAATTGCTGGCTGGACAAATACTGTAAGGAAAATGCAGTAACATTCATTGACAACTGGGACCTCTTCTATGGCAGAAATGACATGTATGCCAGGGATGGGGTTCACTTATCTAGGTCTGGGGTGGGGGCACTGGCAACTGCAGTGGAGGGAGCTGTTAGGGCTTTAAACTAGAAAAGTTAGTGGTATGGGTTATGGGGGAAAACAGTGAAGTCCCAGTGTAGTAATGTTATAAATTCTAGGGAACTAGTAATAGGCAGAATAAGGTGGATATTGGAAAGCCAGTGGCACTAGGTGACAAGGACAGTAATAGGTATAAGGGAAAAACAGAAATGAGCAGGAAGGGTAAAGAGAAAGGAGGGTCTTTAAGTGTATATTACACCAATAGTCGTAGTGCTAGGAATAAGATGGACGAGTTGAGATTAGTTGCAAGTACAGGTAATATTGATGTTTTTGCAATAACTGAAACATGGTTTAATATGAAAAATCGGGACATGCCTGCCGAATGTCACATTCAGGGTTTTAAATTGTTCCAAGTAGACAGAAGTATCGGGAAAGGGGGTGGGGTGGCACTCTATGTCCGTGATCATTTAAATTGTTGCATAAAAACGGGTATAAAGTCTGAAATAACACATACAGAGTCTGTCTGGATACAATTTTCAGAGGGGTGCGAAAAATTGATTTTAGGCGTGATTTACCGTCCTCCAAACTTAAGATAGGGAACAAGGGAGATTACTTTGGGAGGAAATTGTTAAGGCCACAAGGCACGATAACGTAGTAATTTAGGGACTTTAACTTTAGTCAGATTGATTGGAATTTCTTGACAGGGAATTTAGAATCTAACGACTTTTAGAAGTAGTTCAGGATTGTTTTTGAAGCAGTTTGTGACAGAACCTACAAGGGAAATAACCTACTTGACTTAGTTCTGGCAAGCAAGGAAACCCTTGTTAATAATTTAGAAATTACAGAGGAACTCGGTTCAAGCGACCATAAGTCAATTAAATTTAGCATTGAATGGATGTATGATAGTAGGGATAATTCAGTAACGGTCCCAGATTTTCGCTTAGCAGATTATAATGGACTTAGAGAACACTTATCAACTGTGGACTGGGGTAACGAAGAGAGGTATCAATATGACAGTTTTCTTAACACTATACAGGCTGCCCAAAGAACATTTATCCCGTATAAAGAAATTAGATCAAGTAGAAATGACCCAAAATGGTTGAATAATAGGCTCAAATATCTTTTAGGGCAGAAGAAAGGAATTTATAGGCGCATAAAAAGAGGTGAGAAACATCTTATAAATCATTATACTGACATTAAGAGGGACGTTAAAAAGGGTATAAGAAAAGCTAAACGGGACTATGAAATTAAAGTTGCTAGGGATTCAAAAACTAACCCAAAAAGTTTTTTCCAGGTTTATAGAACAAAAGTTAGGGATAAAATAGGTCCCCTTAAAAATAACTCTGGGCATCTTACTGACAAGGAGGAAATAAATGGTATAAAATACCGACACAATGGAAAAATAAACACATAAGCAGTATAATGTGATCCTTTATTGACAACGTTTCGCCCACGCAGTGGGCTTTATCGAGTCACAGACAGATTTAGATCTGTCTGTGACTCGATAAAGCCCACTGCGTGGGCGAAACGTTGTCAATAAAGGATCACATTATACTGCTTATGTGTTTATTTTTCCACTGACAAGGAGAATGATATGTGCTCTATTTTTAATAATTATTTTCTCTCGGTTTTCACGCAGGAAGATACTAATAATATCCCAGAATTTAATTTTTACAGAGGCCCAGAAGAACATAATTTATGTAATATCACAGTCACTAGTGAAATGGTTATGAAACAACTAGACCGACTGAAACAAAATAAATCGCCGGGTCCTGATGAGCTTTTTGCAAGGGTTCTTAAAGAATGCAAAATGGAACTCTGTGAACCAATATCTAATATTTTTAATTTATCTCTTCAAACAGGTGTAGTGTCTGATATGTGGAAGATGGCTAATGTAATTCCTATTTTTAAAGCAGGGGACAAGTCACTACCGTCAAATTACCGCCCAATAAGCCTTACCTCAATTGTAGGCAAATTACTAGAGTCAATTATAGCTGATAATATTAGAAGCAATCTAGATAACCATAATTTGATTAATGATACTCAGCATGGATTCACGAGGGGCCGTTCCTGCCTATCTAATTTATTAACCTTCTTCACTAAAGTTTTTGAGGCTGTTGATCACGATAAAGAATTCGATATTGTTTATTTAGACTTTAGTAAGGCTTTTGATAGAGTACCGCACCAGAGAGTGTTAAAGAAAGTGGCAGCTCATGGCATTGGGGGAAAAGTGCTGTCATGGATCGAGTCATGGCTCACCAATAGGAAGCAGAGAGTGTGCATAAATGGTGTTAAATCCGAGTGGGGACTTGTAACAAGTGGTGTTCCACAGGGATCAGTCTTAGGCCCGTTGTTATTTATAATATATATCAATGACCTTGACGAGGGAATTACTAGTGACATGAGCAAATTCGCCGACGACACGAAGATAGGTAGGATAATTGATTCAAACATAGATGTCATAGAACTTCAGGAAGATTTAGACAAACTTAATTCGTGGTCAGAAAAGTGGCAGATGCAGTTCAATGTAGATAAATGCAAGGTACTGAAGCTCGGGAGTGTCCATAACCCAAGCACTTATAAGTTAAATAACGTAGAACTTAGCCATACAGATTGCGAGAAGGACTTGGGGGTGATGGTAAGCAGCAACCTTAAACCAAGACAGCAATGCCTAAGCGTACGTAATAAGGCAAATAGATTACTGGGATTTATATCAAGAAGTGTTAGCAACAGAAGTCCAGAGGTTATATTACAGCTTTATACATCATTAGTAAGGCCTCACCTAGATTACGCAGCTCAGTTTTGGTCTCCATATTACAGAATGGACATAAATTCGTTAGAAAACATTCAGCGTAGAATGACTAAATTAATACATAGCATTAGAAATCTTCCTTACGAAGAAAGATTGAAGACCCTAAAATTACATTCACTTGTAAGACGTAGAATGAGGGGAGACATGATCGAGGTATACAAGTGGAAAATGGGTATTAACAAAGGGGATATAAATAAGGTCTTGAGGATATCTCTCCAAGAGAGAACCCGCAATAATGGATTCAAGTTAGATAAGTTTAGATTTAGAAAGGATATAGGAAAGTATTGGTTTGGAAATAGGGTAGTTGATGAGTGGAACAGTCTGCCTAGTAGGGTTATTGAAGCTAGGACCTTGGGTAGTTTTAAATTTAGGTTGGATAAATTCATGAGTGAGAGGGGTTGGATTTGAGTGGGACTCGCACTTTAGTTAATAGAATCATCAAAGCTTATTTCTTAGGTAGAATTGAAAATTAGGTTGGGCAATTATTCTGTTAGTGGAATGGATTGTGAAGGACCTGCCTAGTATGGGCCAACAGGCCTGCTGCAGTGTTCCTCCTTTCTTATGTTCTTATTATTATATATATATATATATATATATATATATATATATATATATATATATATATATATATATATATATACATCGGAGCACTGAGGCTTATAACCAGTGAGGATACCATCGCTCCTAAGGATATCATTACAGCACAAGCCCTGAAGGACAAACATCCACCTAGGGCTCCCAGTATCAACATTGGCCCCCTTGACATTCCAGCAGGGGAAGAACATTTAACCTTACGGGACGCCGATGTGTATAAAGCTGCTATGTCTTTCCCACAGGGCTCAGCAGGAGGTTTCACTGGTTTAAGGCCACAACACTTAAAACAAATGCTCAACCCAGGTCTTGGTGAGGTCTCTGAGAGATTGTTGTCTGAACTCACCAAATTTTCCAATGGGTGCCTGGCTGGTAGTGCCTCACTGTGTGCCCTCCGGAAAAAGGATGGAGGAATCAGGCCCATTGCAGTGGGCAACACCCTTCGGCGCCTAGTTGCCAAGGCTGCAGTACGAAGGGTGAGTCAAGATGCTGCCTCAATGTTAAAACCAACTCAGCTCGGTTTTGGTGTTCAACAAGGCTGTGAAGCAGCTGCCCATGCAGCCCGAGTATACATCAACAACATGTCCAATGAAAAAGCTTTAATCAAATTGGACTTTGCCAATGCTTTCAACTCAGTCAGAAGGGATGCTGCTCTCCAAGCAGTTTCTAGGCACTTTCCTTCCCTCTATCCTTTCATAGAATCGTGTTACAGTGTGGCTTCTAAACTTTTGTTTGGGGACCATGAAATTGACTCTTGTGAGGGTGTGCAACAGGGAGACCCTCTTGCTCCCTTTCTATTCTGTCTAGCCATCAAGGATGTCACAGAAGCATTGTCCAGTGAGCTCAATATCTGGTTCTTGGATGATGGCACCCTAGCTGGCACTGCACAATCTCTCCTAGGAGACATCAGGAAAATTAAAGATATGGTAGGTAGCCTGGGCCTATCTTTAAACCCCACCAAATGTGAGATAGTTTCCACCAATCCACAGATGATCCAGGACATTAGGGCTGTTTTACCAGGGGCACGAGCCATCGATCCAGCCAACAGCACTCTCCTTGGTGCTCCTCTTGGGCCCAATGCCATCGATCTGGTCCTGGAAAAAAAAATCTCCGACCTCAGGACGATGGAAGGTAGGATGAAAGACATTGATACACATGATGCCTTCTACTTACTCACCAGGTGCCTGTCAATCCCAAAACTTACATACTTCCTGAGATGCTCCCCAGCCTTCAACAGCCCGAAACTCGAGGAATACGACTCTCTCCTCAAGACCATGCTAGAGAGTGTATTGAATCTTTCCCTCGATGATGGACAGTGGTTGCAAGCCTCACTTCCAGTCAGACTTGGGGGGCTGGGAGTACGCAAATCCTCCCAGATTGCCCTACCAGCCTTCTTATCCTCTTCCATAGCATCAAATGAGCTAATAAAACAAATTCTTCCAGACAACCTCAGTGATTCAGCAGGAATACAGGACCCTAGCTACACCATTGCCATCACTGAATGGGAGACTCTTGCTGCTCCAACACCAAAACCTAGTGAAGAACTGGCCTACAAACAGTCAAGCTGGGACGGCCCCATCGCTGAAAAGATACTTGCCAATATGCTCAGGGCCGTAACATCAGACAGGAGACTGCCCGTCTCCTAGCTGTGAGTGCACCTCACTCTGGGGACTTCCTCCAAACAGTTCCCATTTCGGCCATGGGAACACGCCTGGACCCTAAGACCCTTCGTATTGCAGTGGCTCTGCGCCTTGCTGCCCCTATTCACACGGAATATACGTGTATTTGCAGCGATGCGCAAGCCGACCAATATGGTCTACATGGTCTTAACTGTTCTAAAACCAAGGGTTGGCATGCAAGACACAATGAGGTCAACGACATCATAAAGAGAACCCTTGCTACAGCTGGATGCCCAGCCGAGAGAGAGCCTCGATCACTAGCAGCCAACAACGCCCACAACCCAGCAAACCGCCCCGACGGGATCACCATCTATCCTTGGAAGAATGGCAAGCTCTTAGCATGGGATTATACCTGTGTGTCGACACTGGCTGACACCTACATCCATCACAGTGTTGGGCGACAGGGAGGAGCTGCTGACCACAGAGAGGAGTACAAGATCGGCAAGTACAGGGACATAAGCCAACAGTATAAATTTGTCCCAGTGGGATCAGAGACCTTGGGAGCGTGGGGAAAAAATGCAACACGTTTCCTTAAAGAACTGGGTTCCAGACTCATCGACACCACCAGGGACCCAAGGGCAGCCACGTTCATGTTCCAGCGTCTCAGCGTGGCCATCCAGAGGGGAAACGCATGCTGCATACTTGGCTCGCGTCCGGCTTCGGAGGAACTGGAGGAGATTCATTATCTTTGACATATTGTACCATTATATTCATGTTTGTGTTTTCTATAAATGTATTATGTCTATTAATAAAGTATATATATATATATATATATATATATATATATATATATATAGGTACATTTTATTTAAAAAATGAGGAGTAAGACACCAAACACACGTGTCTTACTTAACACCTTGTCGATACTGTATACCATTATCACATAAAAAAATATTAATTTGATTTTTTTATTTTAAATTCAAGTGAATAACGTAAATACATGGAAAATTCTCAGCTCCAGGTCCTGATCCTCATGTTAATGAATATAATATTATTAATATACATCAAGTTGAAATTACATTTACAGGGGAGTCTCATAAACAACAAATATTTTACTAACAGCTGTTCTGCTATGTTAGGCTGGGTTAGGTAGGCCATGTGCTCGCCTAACCTAACAACAACAACTATTGAGCACAATATTACTTGCACGTGACACCTCCTCCTTATACTTTACGAAAATTCCTTAGGTTCTCATGCCTAAAAGTCAAGTATTAACTTGGTGAAGATTAAGGCACATGTGCAATAGTTGGGTATCTTTATAGATGAAACGTTTCGCCTACACAGTAGGCTTCTTCAGTCAAATACAGAGGCAGCAGGAGTAGTAGTGAAATACAGATGATGTAATCAGTCCATCAACCTTGGAGAAGAGTTCAGTTCCATGATCTGGCATGATATGGTTCCAGACCATGGAGCTGATCTCTTCTCCAAGCTGAGGGACTGACCACCTCAATTACTTTTTCTCCAAGGTTGATGAATTGATTACCTTTGTATCTGACTAAAGAAACCCACTGTGTAGGTGAGACTTTTCAACAATAAAGATACCCAAGTGTTGTACATGTGTCTTAATCTTCAACTTGTCGGTATTTTATACTATTTTCAACATATTAGTGAACATGAAGTAGCAACATCAAGAACATGAAGACAGGTTAGACCAGCGGTAATCAATGGTGTCTCAACTAATCCTTAAATTATCATGTCTAAAAGTCAAGTATAAACACCCTTGAAGTATCAATATCATGAACATGAAGACAGGTTACACCTGGGAAGACAATAGTGTCCCAACTAACCAACTGCGACTCCACGTGAGGGGAAAAAACTATACTGTATACAGGAAGGTGAACGTTCATTCTTCTTAGGTGATGATATGGTCTTGTATTATGACAGCTGCTATGAGAATTCCACACTAAGAGTCAGTATAATCAACCTCCAACCAATTCTTATTTTACATACACCGTTTAGTTACACAACTCAGCGTCTGTTTCTGAAACTTTCATGGCTGTGGAAAAACGAACCCCGAGGTTCCTACAGGTACCCCAGTAATAGTAAGAACCCTGAAACTCCTACAGGTAACCCAGTAATAGCAAGAATCCACAGGCTTCTACAGTTACCCCAGTAATAGTGAGAGCCCCGAGGCTCCTACAGGTACCTCAGTAATAGTGAGAGCCCCGAGGCTCCTACAGGTACCTCAGTAATAGTGAGAGCCCTGAGGCTCCTACAGGTACCTCAGTAATAGCGAGAGCCCCGAGGCTCCTACAGGTAACTCAGTAATAGCGAGAGCCCCGAGGCTCCTACAGGTACCTCAGTAATAGTGAGAGCCCCGAGGCTCCTACAGGTACCTCAGTAATAGTGAGAGCCCCGAGGCTCCTACAGGTACCTAAGTAATAGTGAGAGCCCCGAGGCTCCTACAGGTACCTCAGTAATAGCAAGAGCCCCGAGGCTCCTACAGGTACCTCAGTAATAGCGAGAGCCCCGAGGCTCCTACAGGTACCTCAGTAATAGCGAGAGCCCCGAGGCTCCTACATATACCTCAGTAATAGTGAGAGCCCCGAGGCTCCTACAGGTACCTCAGTAATAGTGAGAGCCCCGAGGCTCCTACAGGTACCTCAGTAATAGTGAGAGCCC
This sequence comes from Cherax destructor, assembly GCA_009830355.1. Classification (NCBI taxonomy): domain Eukaryota; kingdom Metazoa; phylum Arthropoda; class Malacostraca; order Decapoda; family Parastacidae; genus Cherax; species Cherax destructor. Next base: position 105,300 of record WNWK01000009.1, read on the forward strand.
CGAGGCTCCTACAGGTATCTCAGTAATAACAAAAAACACAAATGAAACGTAAAATTTAACCAAGTGTACCAGAGAGGTCATTTTCATGGCCATTCCTGTGTTCAAAGGCATCATCTAACTTCTTTATCATTCGTAAGAAAAGGCACTCACTCTCGAAATGTTATTATACACCCCACGCTGCTGCCGTATATCCCTTTTATGTAAAAAATAAAATAGCTTTTGTCGGGAATTATACAGAAATATAGATAAATATACATTTAAACTAATCAAAGCAAAATTAAGAAAGAGAAGGAAGACGAAATTTCGTGGGTCATTTCGAGTGCGTAGAAATACACGAAGGGAAATTTCGTGAGATTTGTTACCCAACCAAAAGAGTATCTCATGATCTTCACAAAGCTACAGAAAACAAAAGTCAACTCCCTCTATCTTAGATAATACATATTATACACAAGATAAAATATCTAATCACCAAATCCCTTAACCAGGAAGTTCATTCTTGATAAAAAAAAATGTTCACCTCTTCAGGAAGGTGAACATGACCCTCTTCCCCGGCACTTTATTTCCACTTTTGGGAGGCCAAACATTTTTTCCACCTTTTCTCCCCGGCTAAGGTTTCTGCGGCGCGTGTTCATTATACGAAGGGCAAACACGGTCGTCGGGGGCGGCCGAGGAAGCGTTTGACGGCAGGCCAGCCGCAAAACTGCACTTCCGAACCTGCCGCCCACCGCTGCTTTGATGGCAACGACCCCACCCACTCCAGCACCGCCGCCCGACTTCCTGCTATACAGGAAGGCCGCCCGCGATGTAAGAGTCTACAGGAAGGTAACACGAGGCTGGGGAGGAAGGGAATTGCACGGCACTCGACAAGGCACTCGACACGGCACTCGACACGGCATTCTATAAACAAAAACTACTTCCGTGAACCAATTCCTCCTGGAAACCGCTTTCATTTACCCAGCTTCTCTCCCCACTTCCTCTCTCCCTTCCTCCCCAACACTCACCCCATCCTCTGTACTGCCCAAGAAGTTCTCTCTCCCCGAACTTACCACTTCAACAACCATGCCTTTCAACTATACCTTTGTTCAACTTTCTATTCCGTCCCCTTCCCCCACCCCCACCTAAACAAAGGTCATTCATTTCCAAAGTCAATTCTCTAATTACCTGATCTGAATACCAAACCGAAGCCTTTTCTGTGCCTTTCTTTATCCATGACCACAAACTTTGTACCTGACATGTAAACTGCTGGTCCACAGTTGATGAAACTGTTGGTCCAAAATTAGTCTACAGCTGCTGGTCCACAGTTGGTCTACAGCTGCAGGTCCACAGTTGGTCTACAGCTGCAGGTCCACAGTTGGTCTACAGCTGCTGGTCCACAGTTGGTCTAAGGCTGGCAGTGCAGAACTTGACCTGGGCCTAATTTCACGTACACATGAATCAATAGCGCACATGAGAAGCGCACACGTTTGCAGGAACGAACCCGCACGCATACTCACAAAAGATAGGTACCCGCCAACCTCAATTCTACGAATAATCACAAACGAAAGATATCTAAGACTCGAAACAACCTCAAATATCAACACTCTCGCTAGACAAGTGACTGGCGTACATATATGAACGTTTCCCGGTGCTGGTCAGCCACTGCGTTGCCAGACGCTGGTTGGCTGAATAATGTATGATAGACTGTATAGATATAGTAGTATGATAATGAAGATAGGTTGTATAAGAACAGTGGTATGATAAGCTGTATAAGGATGGTGGTATGATAAATAAGGACAGGTTGTATAAGAATGTTGGTATGCTAAAAAAGAGTATAGGTTGTATATATAAGATCTGTGGTATGCTATAGTATGAGGATAGGCTGTGTAAGGATAGTGGTAACACATGAGACCAACACTGGCAGCTATAGCGTAGTGTCCACATCTAAACCTTTAAACATAGAAACAATACACAAATAATCCGCATATAGCAGAATAAAACTTATAACGACGTTTCGGTCAGACTTGGACCATTACCTAATGATTAGCTATTGGTCCAAGTCGGTCCGAAACGTCACGAGTTTCATTCTATGTGCGGATTATTTGTTTACGGTCCCAGTCATTCTAGAAACAACAGCAAGAATGCTACAAAAGTTCACCCTGGTCAACGAGATGAGAGTTACTGAGAAACAGATGAGACAACGAAGCTCCCCTTGCTGGTAAAAAGAAATGAGATAGGATAAACTGAAGATATAACTTAAGAAAGACCTGCCAAGTTTGGGCCAGTAGGCCTGCTGCAGTGCTCCTCCAGTTTTGTTTCTACATGTACGATCATATACTTAAAGGCAAGAGCTAATAAAGAGGCGCCTTAGCACCATCAGCAGGGGAAACAGGTGGACAATACTGCATATTGAGAAATGAGATATATAATATTTCCTCACAAAAATAGAAAACTGTGGGAATGGGATACAAGAAACTCAGGAAATCATAACACGATTCATCCAACTCGGTATACCTAGCTGGATGGATCTTAGTTGGTATACCTAGCTGGATAGATCTTAGTTGGTATACCTAGCTGGATGGATCTTAGTTGGTATAACTACCTGGATGGATCTTAGTTGGTATACCTAGCTGGATGGATCTTAGTTGGTATATCTAGCTGCATGGATCTTAGTTGGTATACCTAGCTGGATGGATCTTAGTTGGTATACCTAGCTGGATGGATCTTAGTTGGTATACCTAGCTGCATGGATCTTAGTTGGTATACCTAGCTGGATGGATCTTAGTTGGTATATCTAGCTGGATGGATCTTAGTTGGTATACCTAGCTGCATGGATCTTAGTTGGTATACCTAGCTGGATGAATCTTATTGTAGCCAGCTAGTCCAGTGGCTTACACAGTGGCCTGGAGTTTTACCACTTACTCGCCATTGGTTCTAACCCCACCCGTACCGTGGGTTGGAATACATGAGATTTTGTGCATTACAACCACGGAATTTTAACAAACACAAAAAGCCTGTAACACAAACGTGAAGAGGGAACACGACATCACAAGCAATGCTACAGTCCTGTAAATACCAATAGATAATCACACAGAGTAATTACACACTGAAGGATACAGAAGGTGAATATATAACGGTACAGGCTCGATAAAACTTGCTTTCGCAGTCCGTATTCGTACTGAAAATTCGGATCAAGTCAGCATTTGGTCATTTGCTCTGCGCGAGGTCTCTCTCCACTCTGAGCTGACCTTTGGACACTTGTGTCATCATTTGACAGATACACAGATAACCCGCACACAGGCGAGAAGAGCTTATGACGACGTCGTTGTGAGCTCCTCCCTTCTGTGTGATGCTTATTTGTGTATTGTTCCAGTCACGATATTGTCTTTTTGTTCTTTAACAGATGCACCGCCACGGTCAAACTTCTATGAATTCCGACAAGGAATTGGAGTGTCTGGAACGGCTTATGCAGAGGAGACAGGTCTACACTGAGATCAACCCATGGAGTCCTCACACTCCCCGGATCAAACTCTATCACTGATAAGAAAGGTGCAGTCCTCAGCACACACTTGCCCACAAACTTACATTAAGAAAAATGTAGACAAAAAATCCCAAACACCTAACGTCATCTCAATACTCACAAGAGCACCAGCACTACAAACCACCTTCCCTGCACGTTAAAGAAAATAAAAATTACTAGTAGAACACTTAGCAAGAACACGATTGATGTCACAGCAACAATAAAGAATGGAAAATCTTCCTCCTAAATCCAACAGCATCAATTTTTTTAACCCGTCGGCCGTTTCCCACCAAGGCAGGGGGACCCGAAAAAGAAGGAACACTTTCATCGTCAATCACTCCAGCACTGTCTTGACAGAGGCGTGCCGATACTACGGTTCAAAAACGGCAACATATCAGATGTTATTTACCGTATATGCATATTGCAACTAAAATTTCCCAAAATGACAGAAAGCGTCTCAAACCGCCCTGAAGAGTAGAAGTATGCATTCAAAACAAGATTTCGCTTGTTCTTCTATATATGATATTTATCATTTTTTTTAAGAGATTAGACAGACGTAAATAACGGGTTCCATAAGCTTCTGTACTGGGTTCCATACTATCTTATAATGTGCTAGCCTGGGCTCCATACTATCTTATAATGTGCTAGCCTGGGCTCCATACTATCTTATAATGTTCTGTCCTGGGCTCCATACTATCTTATAATGTTCTGTCCTGGGCTCCATACTATCTTATAATGTTCTGTCCTGGGCTCCATACTATCTTATAATGTTCTGTCCTAGGGCTCCATACTATCTTATAATGTTCTGTCCTGGGCTCCATACTATCTTAAATGTTCTGTCCTGGGCTCCATACTATCTTAAATGTTCTGTCCTGGGCTCAATACTATCTTAAAATAGGTCTCTACTGGGATCCATACAGCCTTCGGTGTAGGTAAACGACCTCTCCAGAAGACAAGAACCGAGCGTGTCAGTGCTCACAAAAATAGGAGCCTAAGAGGAATGTCAAGAATTCCCAAGACCTAACCACTTGCAGGAATGGTGGCAGCTGGAGTTCAACCCTGACAAATACGACGCAATTCGTTATTAACTAGTAGTGTGGACAAGAAACATTAAATGACGTTTCGATCCTTCTAGGATCGGTATCAAGCCAAGATTAAGGAGGAAAGGGAATTACCAGACGACAGGGCAGGTGACAGGGTGGTGAGAAAGCCACGTACCTACTACAAACCAAAATCAACCACAACTATCTACAAAACGCTACCTACTAAACGCAATGTTCCACCACTCCCACTACCGTTACCACCACCACCGCTGCTCAAATGCTCTTCTCTTTGGCTGCCACCACTTCAATCCCCTTCTCATTACAGAGTTGGATGAATTGCAGATGGAAAAAATTACCAGCTAATACTCTGATTAACATAGGAAGAGAAAATAATATCGTAGCATTTAACCGTGCAGCCGAGCCTTGTTGGAAATGTCAGCAGAGGTGCCTGGGGTCAGACGTTCCCAGTGTGAAATTGTGAGAATATGAGAGCCTTAATGTGTTGGTTAATAGACTTTGTCGACTACACGCAAGTCATTAAGGCTCCATGTCACCTGTTCACCACCAGTCAAGAATACTTTAATCCCTAAAGAAGGGATTTAAGTAAATTCTCAACCTATACACACAGACGTAAACCTCAGGTGAATATCCTGAGTCTATGAAAGGAATAAGGACATACTGATACTATAAATTACCCCTGCCATCACTAACTCAGGTTTAAGGGAGCAAGAGCGTCCCTTGCCACCACTGACTAAAATATAAGGGAGCAGAAGCATCCCCTACCACCACTAACTCGGGTCTAAGAGAGCAGAAAGCTACCCCTGCCACCACCGACTCAGGTCTAAGGGAAGCACCCCTAGATGTGTCCGCTCTTCAAAAATTTCCTCCGTCCATCAAGTCTCTGAAAAAGCTGTGTGAAGAGCGGATGACGGGGTGCAGCTCTGCACATACCTCCGTGGATTGGCTCCAGTCTAAAATATTTTACTGATGTGGCGATATGGAGAAGAATTCTGTACCAGCAGCTGGAAGGGAAAGCAAGAGGAAGGGGAGGGACGGATGAAAAGAGAGAGAGAGAGAGAGAGAGAGAGGAGAGAGAGAGAGAGAAGGGGAGAGAGAGAGAGAGAGAGGAGAGAGGAAGAGAGAGGAGAGACCGAGTGAAAAGAGAGTAGGAACTAAACTAACTTATAAAACCCACTAAGAAAAAGATAGAGATATAGAGAGATAAGATTGGTGATGACAGGAGACTAGAGGGAAAGAATAAAAGATGGAGCAGAGGAAGGAATAACAAGGTAGGAGGAACTGTAATAGTGGAATAAGCAGTGAGAGAAGATTGATAAGAAAAGAAAAAGAATTGATTTCAGATGGATAAAAAGGCGTGGGGGAAAAAGACTGATAAGAAATATGCAACAGAAATGTAAAAAGAGAAAGAGGGGAATGAATCTAATGAAGAGAAGGGAGGGAGAGAGAGAGAGAGAGAGGAGGATGAGTAGTATAGATAGAAGACAATGCAACGAAACATGAAAAAGAAAATATAACAGGGATAATAAAAACAAAACAGCGAAGCAGAGACAAACAAAGAGAAATGAAAGATACTTTACAATACACTTGGAGGGAGTGTATAGTGTATAACAGGAAACAAGATGAATAATTTACTATTTATTATTAACATAGTTGTTCACTGAACCCCAATACGGTCCGAACCATGGGTATTGTTTACAACATTATAATGTGCAGATAAAACCTATAAATATTTGGTTTAAGTGTGTTGTCACCTATATGTGGTTGTAGGGGTCGATTCACAGCTCCTGGCCCCTATGTGTGTCCGTGAGCAGGTCCTTTGTTGTGTAGCTGCAACATTCTACCCACAAAGTGGGCGAAACGTAGTCAATAAAGAATCGTATTATACTGCATTTGTGTTTACTCATAATGTGGAGTGTAGCAGCTACACAACACAGGACCTGCTCACGGACACACATAGAGGCCAGGAGCTGTGACTCGACCCCTACAACCACATACAGGTGACTACACACACGCACAGCCCGCAAGGCACACATCCACACGCCAGGAATGTCCAGCTGCCAGATTATTGCTCCTCTCATGTTCTAATCTTCATCCTCCTCTTCCTCCATCATTCTTTTGCACCCTCTCCTCCTTCTCTTCCCGTCTTTCCTTTCCTTTCCTTTTTTATCTTCCATCGTTTTCCTCGTCAAACCTTTCCTACTCGTCGTTTCAATCCTGTGTTAGTTTCTTCTCTTCATTTTCTTTCTAAAACTGTCGCAAATGTAACATCACAATCTTGCACACAACGTTCCTTCAACTAAGTCGTTCATCAATCCTCTGCTGCAACTTTCATTTCTCCCTCCTCCGTTTCTCCCCTTTCTCTCTCTCTCTCTCTGCTGCTTTAGTGAGACATCTGGGCTCAGACGATGCCCTTTACATATATATATATATATATATATATATATATATATATATATATATATATATATATATATATATATATATTGCGTGGTCCTGTGGTATAGAGCGTCATGTGTGATTTTCACTCTCCATGAGGCGGGCCAAAACGACATAGGTTCGAATCCTCGGCTAGTCGCAGTGTTGTTATTGATTCAACACTACTCGTTTGTGGTTACAATAATATATATATATAATAATATATATATATATATATATATATATATATATATATATATATATATATATATATATATATATATATATATATATAGTGTGTGTGCAAAAGATCACAGTAAACAGGTGATATCAAAATATGCAAGACAACCACTATGAAAAATAGAGGAATTCCAAGCTCTTTCGTGACTACTCACATTATCAAGGAACTATAAAAGGAAACATGACAAGAAGGCTTATATAAGGGGCAAGACTACACCTCACACTCACATTACACTAACAAAGACTACACCTCACAGTAGCGTAACATCGCACGACTCTGTGAAGAGGAACATAAGAAAGGACCTGAAACTCTTCCTTGATAATGTGAGTAGTCATGAAAGTGCTTGGAATTCCTCTATTTTTTCATAGTGGTTGTCTTGCATATTTTTTTTAAAAAAAAAATATATATATATATATATATATATATATATATATATATATATATATATTTGTCAACTACCAACTGATTAATCAGTGCCACTACATACCTTGAAAAATTCACTCATATGTGTAAATATTCAGTGGTGAGACACAGAGGTTTATGTTCCTGTCTCACTCAGTACTATGATCTATTACAGGTGTTAACTGCTGCCTTTCCTGTTCTTTTACTAGTTGGAGTGTTAAATACAGCTATAGGAAACAGATTTTAATAGTTATTGGTATAACATTCACTGATTTTTATGGGTAACATTTACTTACAGTAACAGTTATGTAAACAAAATCCCATCGTTTTTTACTTGTTCGACAAACTGGACTAAAAGATTTTAAGCAATGAATTGCCTCTAAATGGCCAGATACTAGTTTTTTGGCATACAAAGTGCCGAAGAAATGCCAGAGAAAGTTTTCTGTTTTATGAAAGAAGCGGCATAATACTCTCACGCCAGAAGAACCACTGTCTGGAGGAGCTTGAAGCCTTGTTCAAAGAGTGGCTGGCTTTGAAGAGGAGAACAAAGAAAGGAAAAATCCAAAAAAAATGTAAAAACATATTTCTTTGAAAAGCAAGATGAACAAATAACAAAAAAAGGCACAATACCGTGACTGGAACAATACACACACAACCCGCACATATAAAAAAGAGAGGAGCTTACGACGACGTTTCGGTCCGACTTGGACCATTTACAAAGTCACACTAACACACAGGACAGGAAGAAAGGGTATTTATAGGTAGGCAGACAGGGGAGGGCACAAGAAAGTGGTGGAGGGGTAATAATGGAGGTAGTAGTGGTAGTGGAAGTAGTAGTAGTGGAGTCAGTCATATTCTAGGAAAATAACACTGCAATGAAGCTGGCGGCCCGCATTGGGTAAGGACAACACAGATGTTCGACACTGACTTTGTAAATGGTCCAAGTCGGACCGAAACGTCGTCGTAAGCTCCTCTCCTTTTATATGTGTGGGTTGTGTGTGTATAATCGCGACTTTCTTCACTGTTAAAGAGGTCCCAGTCACCATGACACAATGGCATCTAATAACAAACAAAATATTAAAGAGAGGATGTTTGCAAAGCGGAAAGTATGGGAAGAAGTAATCCATAAAAGGAAAGTAATCGAAGAGCCAACCTCGACATCGCAAAGAGCCGAACTTGCTGCTTTACGATCTGCCTCCGCCACAACAACTGATGCAACAATCAGGAGACTGAGTGAGTGCTGGAGATGTATCGTCAGTGCTACTACTACTGTAACACTGACCGTCACTCCAGATGTGTGCTCCTGACGCAGAAGTTGCTCTACGCTGTATGCGGAAATTACATGACGCAGCGAATTATCGCCGCCATGTTGTCATAGTTCTGTTATTCACGAGATTCCACCAACAGTGAAACAGTGGAGTTTGTATTTACGTGAAAGAGCAAACTCCGAACTGTGCCGGTTAGAGAAGAACTTCTGAAGTTCTAACAAAGAAATCCAGAAAGTTTCCTTCGTAAACGACTGCAAGGAAATTTTGGAAGTTGCCATTGTTTTCCTTGGAAGAAATCTAGAATTACCGTCTCTAATGCAACGTCTCATGCATCACGCTCGCTTCACTTCCAAGGTACTGCATGTTTTTTTAAATGAGGATGGTCCAGGATTATTTGCAACATTTCACACAGGAGAAAACACGTTTGAAAGACTTGAGCATCCTCGCTGTGACACTCTACATAGTCTACATGAAAGCCTGGTTCACTGTTCTGATAGCCACTTCCACGGCGGCGCAGGGCCTTCGTCTCCTGGAATCACTGAAGTCGTATCTACAGCAAACCTCCCAAGTAGCCAGTCAGAAGCTGGGAGGACAGCCTGTATACACACCTCGTACACTGGAACACACACTCACATTTCATGAATTTTAAACAAGCACATCTGTGCCAGGAGAATGACAGAGGCAAACCATTATGCCTGGAATCTGCTACTACTCATGTCACTAATATCGTCACGAAGAATATACTAATTAACACTGCAGCAAACCACATCTCAAAAACACTTTGTCACTAATATCACAAAAAATATACCACTGAACATTGTAGCAAAACATATCGCAAAAAAACATAGTACAGGTTATGAGGGATGACATCCCGGTCCACACACTCACCTACGAGCGTCGACGTCACCTGGTACCTTCATATGACTACCTTTCCCCCACTATATATACAGATGCTTTGTGTTTTACTGTAGGTGATAAAGCCTCTAGTGGGTAAAACCTCGTAATAATAAAAGATCAACTGCTATTATATTCGTCCTTTTTTTTTAATCAGTAATAGTAAAGACGATTGTGAAGAAATAACACTGATAAATAAACTTTTATTGTGATAAAAGCTCTATACAGAGCGAAACGTTATGAAGTTACGATAAAGCTCAACATAGGGTGAAATTTCGCCCCATAAAAAAACAAAGCTTATTCTCCTCACATCAAAATGAGTTATCTTGAAAATTGGCGCTACATTAGCTTGTGCTGGGCTAAGTAAACCTGGTTTACATTATTCAAGTGAGACTTAGAGCTGAGAGCCGCCACTATGTATACAGAGGTAATATCATATGTATATTGCTGGCTGGTGACGCCAAGCCAACCTCCACTCAACTGCCACCACTCATCAATAATTCAGACAGTTTCTCTCTCTTGACCAGAGGGTGTGAGTGAGTGTGAGTGTGAGTGTGAGTGTGTGTGTGTGTGTGTGTGTGTGTTAGTTACCATTTTGTCCTAGGCACATGTCGATTAGACACTAGGCCTGTTGTATATGCGTGCGTGTGTGTGTGTGTTGTGTGTGTGTGTGAGTACTCATCTAGTTGTGGTTGCAGGGGTCGAGTCACAGCTCGTGTGTGTGTGTGTGTACTCACCAAATTGTGGTTGCAGGGGTCGAGTCATAGCTCCTGGCCCAGCCTCTTCACTGGTCGCCACTAGGTCCACTCCCTTCTCCATGAGCTGCATCATACCTCTTCTTAAAGCTATGTATGGTTCATGTCTCCATTATCTCACTCTCCAGACTATTCCACTTCCTGACAACTCTACGGCTGAAGAAATACTTCCTAACATCCCCATGACTCATTAGAGTCTTCAACTTCCAATTGTGACCTCTTGTTGCTGTGTCCCATCTATGGAACATCCTGTCTCTGTCCACCTTGTCGATTCCTCTCAGTATTTTATGTCGTTATGTCTCCCCTGTCCTCCAGTGTCGTCAGGTCGAGTTCTTTTTGCCTCTCCTCGCAGGACATGCCCCTTAGCTCAGGGACTAGTTTCGTTGCAAACCTTTGCACTTTCTCTTGTTTCCTGGCGTGCTTGGCCATGTGAGGGTTCCAAACTGGAGCTGCATACTCCAATATGGGCCTGACGTACACGGTGTACAGGGTCCTGAACGACTCCTTACTGAGATGTCGGAATGCTATTCTTAGGTTCGCTAGTCGCCCACATGCTACAGCAGTTATTTAGTTGATGTGCGCCTCAGATGTGGTCGGTATTATACACACTCCAAGATCGTGTGTGTGTGTGTGTACTCACATAATTGTGGTTGCAGGGGTCAAGTCACAGCTCCTGGCCCCGCCTCTTCACTTGTCGCTACTAGGTCACTCTCCCTGCTCAATGATCTTTATCATACCTCTTCTTATGTGTGTGTGTACTCACCTAATTGTGTTTGCAGGGGTCGAGACTCAGCTCCTGGCCCCGCCTCTTCACTGATCGCTACTGGGTCCTCTCTCTCCCTGCTCCATGAACTTTTTCATACCTCGTCTTAAAGCTATGTATGGTTCCTGCCTCCACTACATCACTTCCTAGACTATTCCACTTCCTGACTACTCTATAACTGAAGAAATACTTCCTAACATCCCTTTGACTCATCTGACTCTTCAACTTCCAATTGTGATCCCTTGTTTCTGTGTCCCCTCTCTGGAACATCCTGTCTCTATCCACCTTGTCTATTCCACGCAGTATTTTGTATGTCGTTATCATGTCTCCCCTAACCCTCCTGTCCTCCAGTGTTGCCAGGCCGATTTCCCTTAACCTTTCTTCGTAGGACATTCCCATTAGTTCTGGAACTAACCTTGTCGCAAACCTTTGCACTTTCTCTAATTTCTTGACGTGCTTGACCAGGTGTGGGTTCCAAACTGGTGCTGCATACTCTAGTATGGGCCTGACGTACACGGTGTACAGTGTCTTGAATGATTCCTTACTAAGGTATCGGAACGCTATTCTCATGTTTGCCAGTCGCCCGTAAGCTGAACAAGTTATTTGGTTGATGTGTGCTTAGGGAGACGTGCTCAGTGTCATACTCACCCCAAGATATTTATCCTTGAGCGAGGTTTGCAGTCTTTGGCCACCTAGCCTATACTCTGTCTGCGGTCTTCTTTGTCCGTCCCCGATCTTCATGACTTTGCATTTGGCGGGGTTAAATTCGAGAGGCCAGTTGCTGGACCAGGTGTCCAGCCTGTCCAGGTCTCTTTGAAGTCCTGCCTGATCCTCATCTGATTTAATTATCCTCATTAACTTCACATCATCTGCGAACAGGGACACTTCTGAGTCTATCCCGTCAGTCATGTCATTCACATATACCAAGAATAGCACTGGTCCTAGGACTGACCCCTGTGGGACCCCGCTCGTCACAGGCGCCCACTGTGATACCTCAGCACGTACCATGTGTGTGTGTGTGTGTGTGTGTGTGTGTGTGTGTGTGTGTGTGTGTGTGTGTGTGTGTGTGTGCGCGCGCGTTTCCGTTTCCATCTGTATGACTTCACTAAGATCTGTATGACTGTGGTTAAATCTTTAAGGCTGTGCTTAAAACTATATAGGTATGTTTATACCTGAAGGGTTGTGCTTACATCAATATGGGTATCTACATCCGTAAGACTGTGTTTACATATGAAAGACCGTGTTTATATCCGTAAGACTGTGTTTACATCTGAAAGACCTTATATACATCTTCATGGCTTTGGTTACATCTATTTAGGTATGATTGCATCTGTATGGCTGTGCTTGTGTGTACAATGGCTATACTTGTGTGTACAATGGCTATACTTGTGAGTACAATGGCTATACTTGTGTGTACAATGGCTATACTTGTGTGTACAATGGCTATACTTGTGAGTACAATGGCTATACTTGTGTGTACAATGGCTATACTTGTGTGTACAATGGCTATACTTGTGTGTACAATGTCTATACTTGTGTGTACAATGGCTATACTTGTGTGTACAATGGCTATACGTGTGTGTACAATGGCTATACTTGTGTGTACAATGGCTATACTTGTGTGTACAATGGCTATACTTGTGTGTACAATGGTCTATACTTGTGTGTACAATGGCTATACTTGTGTGTACAATGCTATACTTGTGTGTACAATGGCTATACTTGTGTGTACAATGGCTATACTTGTGTGTACAATGTCTATACTTGTGTGTACAATGTCAATACTTGTGTGTACAATGTCTATACTTGTGTGTACAATGTCTATACTTGTGAGTACAATGTCTATACTTGTGAGTACAATGGCTATACTTGTGTGTACAATGTCTATACTTGTGAGTACAATGGCTATACTTGTGAGTACAATGTCTATACTTGTGAGTACAATGGCTATACTTGTGAGTACAATGTATTGTGAGTACAATGGCTATACTTGTGAGTACAATGGCTATACTTGTGAGTACAATGGCTATACTTGTGAGTACAATGGCTATACTTGTGAGTACAATGGCTATACTTGTGAGTACAATGGCTATCTTGTGAGTACAATGGCTATACTTGTGAGTACAATGGCTATACTTGTGAGTACAATGGCTATACTTGTGAGTACAATGTCTATACTTGTGAGTACAATGGCTATACTTGTGAGTACAATGGCTATACTTGTGAGTACAATGGCTATACTTGTGAGTACAATGGCTATACTTGTGAGTACAATGGCTATACTTGTGAGTACAATGGCTATACTTGTGAGTACAATGGCTATACTTGTGAGTACAATGGCTATCTTATCAATGCTTTGTGAGTACAATGGCTATACTTGTGAGTACAATGGCTATACTTGTGTGTACAATGGCTATACTTGTGTGTACAATGGCTATACTTGTGTGTACAATGACTATACTTGTGTGTACAATGACTATACTTGTGTGTACAATGGCTATACTTGTGAGTACAAAGGCTATACTTGTGTGTACAATGGCTATACTTGTGTGTACAAAGGCTGTACATGCACCTGTGTGTATGCCAGTACTCCCTGACCAGTGTGTCTTACTTATTTGTGCACTTATGCAAATTCAACCATTATTTTTCCTTCCAGGTGTGTGCATGTCATTCTTCTTATCCTTGCTTGTATACCTATTGTAGAATGCACACATGACTATGTGGATAAGAAAACGATATGCAGTTTATGGTAGTTTATTGAGAAGACATTTCGTCCAATAGTGACTTATATCAATCCACTGATTCACCGATTTATTGTGAATTGGTAATAGTCACTAGTGGGCGAAACGTCTTTTGAATAAAGTACCATAAACTGCAAGTTGTGTCTCATTCACACACTCGTCTGTGCAACATAATCACAGTGAAAAGCTGATTATGTTGCACTTACGAAGCACTTCCGTGACGTCTTACATTATCATTTGACAGTTTAGAGATAACGAAAGCGCCTGGAAAATTATTATTATTCTCTGTGGTTCAAGTGTTTAAGATATCACCTGTTTCTTATGATCTTATCACATGCATGTATGTAATAAGATCACAAGTATCAGGTGCTCCTGATACTGGCCTCACTTACAGCTATATTCCTGTTACTGTGTAGCTGTCTGGATCCATCTCTCAACGTCTTCTTCAGTGACCCGTCTTGAAGGCATGAAACTTCCACTCTAATCACCCAACTTTAACAGCCTGATTCATACCAGGGCGAAATTAATTTGGGTTGTGGTGATGGGAGTGGAGGTAGATGTGGGTGGGGGTGTTAGTGATGGATGTGGGGGTGGGAGCGTCGAACGAAGGGGGTAGAGATGATGAATGTAAGGGAGGTGGTGAATTTGAGGGTGTTGGTGAATGTAGACGTACGTAGCGTACGTAGTTTTACCCACAGGTTTGGTAAACTGGGGGAAGGAAGGATAGGTAAGGTTGGAGTGTGTGTGTGTGTGTGTGTGTTATGATAATCATAGGATGTGGTACACAACACTAGCCGTCAGCGGCACACATGTATACAAGTTGCATACATGCATGGCGGTGAATTGGTAGTAGGTATAGTTTTTGATAATGCCATTTGGACAAGTATATAAGCCACTTTTCCGGCCATATGCTGTACTTTCTACAAGAGTGATGGACTAAACACATCGATTCCAGGCTGAGGGACTGATTACCTCAAAGTCCTCCTCTCCTTACCCGTTTCTACTTTGTATTGGACTGATGAAGACACTGTGTGGCGAAACGTTTCCTGAATAAAGATTCCCATATGTTGCATAAATGTCTCAATCTTCAACTTGTCGGTTTTCAAAACCATTTATCACACAGGGTGTTAGTAGTTTTGGTAGATGTTGGGGAGGGTGGATGGTGAAGATGGGTGCCTGATAGGTGTGTAGTGACTAGCAGAACCTAAACGGAAAAGATAATGGCGCAAGGCCGAGCCACAAGTCCATGTCTCCTTGTTCAGCCTTGTTTTAAAAGCTGGTTCATCTTGGCTGTGCCACTTTTTCATCCGATGTAGACGTGTATTAAACAAGTTTAGCTATAGAGAAGCATTGAGAACTGACTTGGACACACATATATGGTATATTTTGATGGGGGTTCCCTCTCATTCCCACTGAAATGCTCTGACTTTTTTTTTATCTAAACTAAAGTAAATACTAAATACCAAATAGTAAATACCCAATACACCACTCAGTAAACCACCCAATACACCACTCAGTAAACACTATCAAGTACACCATCCCGTACACTACCCAATACACCACCCCTGCTAGTCTAGACAACCTATACAATGTTGTTAAGCCTGCAACGCTCCATCAGTCTACATCCTCCCCAGTAAACTGTTTCCATTCAGATAGCCATCTTCTCCCCCGTGTCTTGAGCGCTCTCTCTCCACTGCTCCTCCCCAGACTGAGGGCGCAGCTAACCACTCCCCGGAGAGATGAATAAACTACCAACAACACAACATTAATACGGCGGTAAAAGACGCTTTCTGAAGAAAGCCGACTTGTTCTATGTTCCATCTTCACTACACACCCACGACGAAGCTAAAGCTTCTGGCAATGATGATCACTACCCACTAATATTTTCTCTATATTGGCTACAATGTTCCCTTTCCCTTTGTTTCTCGATGTTATATCATTTACAAATACGTTCTGTAATAATGTTGGTAGAATTACCGACAATATGTTCGGTAAAAGGACACAAGTGCAGCTAACGCTACATTTTACTGTGGCAATATTTCGCTCTCCAGGAGCTTTGCCAAGCTTGACAGAGCTCCTGAAGAGCGAAACGTAGCCACAATAAAATGTGACATTAGTTGCAACTGTGTTCCTTTAATTAACAAAATATATTCTGCAACCCTCTGTTGCGATGGTAGTGGTGAGTTCGTCAGGAAAGAAGACAAGTGATGAGGCTAAGGCTTACCACAGCTACGTAAGGAACAATACTTGTCCGGTGTCCAGAAGACAAGTGATCAGGCTAAGGCTTACCACAGCTACGTAAGGAACAATACTTGTCCGGTGTCCAGAAGACAAGTGATCAGGCTAAGGCTTACCACAGCTACGTAAGGAACAATACTTGTCCGGTGTCCAGAAGACAAGTAATGAGGCTAAGGCTTACCACAGCTACGTAAGGAACAATACTTGTCCGGTGTCCAGAAGACAAGTGATCAGGCTAAGGCTTACCACAGCTACGTAAGGAACAATACTTGTCCGGTGTCCAGAAGACAAGTAATGAGGCTAAGGCTTACCACAGCTACGTAAGGAACAATACCAAGCAGTAAACTGAGATGATGGCACACACCAGTGCGCACGCTAATACACTCCAGAAAATGTTATGCCTCTGATGGATTTCGAAAGTTTTCAACACTCAAGCAGCCCGGCCCTGGGCCAAGCTTGTTTGGTGCTTGCCAGGTCAACCAAGCTGTTACTACTGGTGATCCGCTGGCATACATATCCATGACAGCCTGGTTGATCCAGCACTTGGAGGAGATACTAGTCTAGTTTCACCTTAAAAACTTATGCACTTGGGGGAAAATGCCTTTAAGTTTCAGCAAAAAAAAAAAAAAAAATGACAGAAACCAAAATGTTGGTCGACGTCAGAAACCAAAAATGTTGGTCGACGTCAGAAACCAAAAATGTTGGTCGACGTCAGAAACCAAAAATGTTGGTCGACGTCAGAAACTAAAAATGTTGGTCGACGTCAGAAACCAAAAATGTTGGTCGACGTCAGAAACTAAAAATGTTGGTCGACGTCAGAAACTAAAAATGTTGGTCGACGTCAGAAACCAAAAATGTTGGTCGACGTCAGAAACCAAAGATGTTGGTCGACGTCAGAAACTAAAAATGTTGGTCGACGTCAGAAACCAAAAATATTGGTCAACGTCAAAAACGAGTCTCGACCAGCACTAACTCAGATACATATGACACACACGCATGAGGTATTTTCCGTTTCAAAGAAAAAAATATGACAGATCATTTATAGACTGTTCTTACAGTGTATCACTGGTTGACCTCCACACACACACACACACACACATATATATATATATATATATATATATATATATATATATATATATATATATATATATATATATATATATATATGTCGTGCCGATTAGGTAAAACTAGTCAATTAGCAAGAACTCATCTAAAATTAAGTCCTTTCTAAAATTTTCTCTTATACGTTTAAAGATATATTTTTTCATTTAAGTAATGTAAGAATTTATAATTTTGTACCAAGAGAAACTTTGAAAACCTACCTAACCTTATTACAACAAGCGCAATTTAATTTAGCCTAACCCAACTAAATATATTGTAGATACGTTAACATTAATTTAATAATAAACAAACACAATGAAATATATTTTTTCGTTATGTTCAGAATGATTTTGGCGAAATTATTGCATACACAAATTTTCACTTGTCTTATATGACAAGGTGAGCGTTGCTTTTTAAGCCAAAATCGGAAGTTTTACATAATCGGCACGACATATATATATATATATATATATATATATATATATATATATATATATATATATATATATAACTTACCTTTACCTTTGATGATGAGTTTGCAGTTTTTCTACTCCCGGAGCCCAGGAATGTGTGTTAAAGGACACTATTATGTTCTCATAATGAATGCAACCACATAATGTTCGGATATAAGAAGCACATGTAGTGATGTTTAAAGGAAACCCAAGTACACGAAACCATCTCCGAGTAGCCTCTGCCTACAAGAAACGATCTCCAAATAGTCACTATCTATAAGAAAAAATCTCCAAGTAGCCATTGCCTACAAGAAACCATCTCCAAGTAGTCACTGCCTACAAGAAACCATCTCCGAGTAGCCACTACCTACAAGAAATCATCTCCGAGTAGCCACTTCCTACAAGAAACGATCACCAATAAAGTTGAATTCTGCTATAAGTATCTCTGTCTTCATGGCTGCGGGCTCAGAGCACAGGTCTCTGCCCACTTGACCTGTGTAAATGTATTTCAAAGCAGCGACTGTGGCCAAGCCTTGAGTATAAGGAAAGGCAGTCACCGCCAGAGGAGAATGGCCTCTTTACGAGGTCAACACACTGAAATACTAATTATAATTCCTTGTGGCAACTAACACCCTGCTCGTCCAAAGAGGCGGGTATTCTCTCGTTAAATTTCCACAGCCCTCGGGAAGTTGGAGGCGACGCTCAGCTATTCAATCTGATCCACCCAGTTATAGGATTCCAATCCAAGGCTCCGATAAGAGAAATTAAGCTAAATCCTCAGACACTGGCTCTTCACTTTTGTTTAGTCCGTCCTTCGCCCCCGACCGTCTAGCCTCCCGACTCAAAACTTCATCCACTTATTCCAAAACTCATAGAAAACCACAAATCGAGTTCTCCCCGGACGATATTCTTAAAGGCTGCGCCCGAATTTTTTTTTTCTTTAACGTTTTCACCGCGGAAATTTCTATCTTCTAAATAGTCATGGTGAAAATTGTAATTTGCCATCGGGTTCCCCTAACTGCGGCCATTTATTAGAGGCGTATCCGATTCCCCAGTATCCGGACCAAGTGGCTGATATCCGGAATTAGTCCCCCGCGTACCGTAATCACTGCGTCTGTTCCGCCATAATTTGCTTTAACTGCCCAGGCTAAGTGCTGGTCACTTGAATTTACTAGTGTGGAAACCAGGAGTGTTGCGGCCCTGAGGTGGCCCCTTGGTCCACCCTCCCGGGATACTGTGGTGGTCCACCCTCCCGGGACACTGTGGTGGTCCACCCTCCCGAGACACTGTGGCGGACCACCCTCCCGGGACACTGTGGTGGACCACCCTCCCGAGACACTGTGGCGGACCACCCTCCCGAGACACTGTGGTGGACCACCCTCCCGGGACACTGTGGTGGTCCACCCTCCCGAGACACTGTGGTGGTCCACCCTCCCGGGACACTGTGGTGGTCCACCCTCCCGGGACACTGTGGTGGTCCACACTCCCGAGACACTGTGGCGGACCACCTCCCAGACACTGTGGTCGGCCACCCTCCCAGCACTGTGGTGGACTACCTCCCAGACACTGTGGTGGACCACCTCCCGGGACACTGTGGTGGACCACCACTCCCGAGTCACTGTGGACCACCCTCCCAGGACACTGTGTGGCCACCCTCCCGAGACCACTGTGGTGGACACCTCCCGAGTCACTGTGGCGGACCACCTCCCGAGTCACTGTGGTGGACCACCCTCCCAGGGCACTGTGGTGGACCACCATCCCGAGACACTGTGGTGGACCACCCTCCCAGCACTGTGGTGGACCACCTCCCGAGCACTGTGGCGGCTTCACCCTCCCGGGACACTGTGGTGGACCACCCTCCCGAGACACTGTGGTGGACCACCCTCCCGGGACACTGTGGTGGACCACCCTCCCGAGACACTGTGGCGGCTTACCATCCCAGCTCACTGTGGCGGCTTACCATCCCAGCTCACTGTGGCGGCTTACCATCCCAGCTCACTGTGGCGGCTACCATCCCAGCTCACTGTGGCGGCTTACCATCCCAGCTCACTGTGGCGGCTTACCATCCCAGCTCACTGTGGCGGCTACCATCCCAGTCCTGTGGCGCTTACCATCCAGTTCCTGTGGCAGCTTACCATCCCAGCTTCACTGTGGCGGCTTACCATCCCAGTCACTGTGGCGGCTTACCATCCCAGTTCACTGTGGGGCTTACCATCCAGTCACGTGGCGGCTTCCATCCCAGCTCACTGTGGCGGCTTACCATCCCAGCTCATGTGGCGGCTTACCATCCAGCTCACTGTGGGCTTGCCATCCCAGCTCACTGTGGCGGCTTACCATCCCAGTTCACTGTGGCGGCTTACCATCCCAGCTCACTGTGGCGGCTTACCATCCCAGTTCACTGTGGCGGCTTACCATCCCAGCTCACTGTGGCGGCTTACCATCCCAGCTCACAGTGGCGGCTTACCATCCCAGCTCACTGTGGCGGCTTACCATCCCAGCTCACTGTGGCGGCTTACCATCCCAGCTCACTGTGGGCTTACCATCCAGCTCACTGTGCGGCTTACCATCCCAGTTCACTGTGGCGGCTACCATCCCAGTTCGACTCAAGTGCGGCTGTGACCATCCCAGTCACAGTGGTGGCTTACCATCCAGCTCACATGTGGCGGCTTACCATCCCAGTTCACTGTGGGCTTGACCATCCAGCTCACTGTGGGGCTACCATCCCAGTCTCACTGTGCGGCTACCATCCAGTCACGTGTGCGGCTTACCATCCCAGCTCATGTGGGGCTTACCATCCCAGCTCACTGTGGCGGCTTACCATCCCAGTTCACTGTGGCGGCTTGACCATCCCAGTTCACTGTGGCGGCTCTGCATCCAGTCACAGTGGGCTTCATCCCAGCTCACTGTGGCGGCTACCATCCCAGTTCACTGTGGCGGCTTGACCATCCCAGCTCACTGTGGCGGCTTGCCATCCCAGCTCACTGTGGGGCTGGTACCATCCCAGTTCACTGTGGCGGCTTGACCATCCCAGCTCACTGTGGGCTTGCCATCCCAGTTCACTGTGGCGGCTACCATCCCAGCTCACTGTGGGGCTTCCATCCCAGTCACTGTGGCGCTACCATCCCAGCTCACTGTGGGGCTACCATCCCAGCTCACTGTGGGGCTACCATCCCAGTTCACTGTGCGGCTTCATCCCAGTACTGTGGGGCTACCATCCAGCTCACTGTGGGTCTGCCATCCATCAGCTCACTGTGGCGGCTACCATCCAGTCACTGTGGGGCTCCATCCCACTCAGTCGCTGCACGTCACTGTGCGCTACCATCACCAGTGTCACTGTGGCGGCTTCCATCCAGTATCCACCATGTTGTGCGGCTCCATCCATCATGTGCAATCGTCACTGTGGCTGCCAGTTCATGTGGCACCATCCAGTTCACTGTGGCGGCTTGACCATCCAGTTCACTGTGGCGGCTGACCATCCCAGTTCACTGTGGGCTGCATCCCAGTTACTGTGGCTGGTCTGCATCCTCGGTATCCAGTTGTGGCTACCATCAGCTCATGTGGGCTGCCATCCAGTTCATGTGGCGTTGCACTCCAGCTCATGTGCGCTGCATCAGTACTGTGGCTCATCCACTCAGTGTACATAGTGATGTGGGCTTGCACCAGTCATGTGGACATCACTCATGTGCTACAGTGCATGTGGCTACTATCCACAGATTTCACTCGTGGACTGGTATGAGGTTTGATCCACCAGTTCTGATTGGTGATCCATACGTGATTGGTCTGATCCACCAGTGTACGTGATGTAGGCTGATCCACCAGTGCAGTGATGTAGGTTTGATCCACCAGTGTACAGTGATGTAGGTTTGATCCACCAGTGTACAGTGATGTGGTCTGATCCACCAGTGTACAGTGATGTAGGTTGATCCACCAGTGTACGTGATGTGGTTGATCCACCAGTGTACAGTGATGTGGGTCTGATCCACCAGTGTACAGTGATGTAGTTTGATCCACCAGTGTACAGTGATGTAGGTTGATCCACCAGTGTACAGTGATGTGGGTCTGATCCACCAGTGTACAGTGATGTGGTCTGATCCACCAGTGTACAGTGATGTGGCTGATCCACCAGTGTACAGTGATGTGGTTGATCCACCAGTGACAGTGATGTGGTCTGATCCACCAGTGACAGTGATGTGGGTTGATCCACCAGTGTACAGTGATGTGGGTCTGATCCACCAGTGTACAGTGATGTGGGTCTGATCCACCAGTGTACAGTGATGTAGGTTTGATCCACCAGTGTACAGTGATGTAGGTTTGATCCACCAGTGTACAGTGATGTAGGTTTGATCCACCAGTGTACAGTGATGTAGGTTTGATCCACCAGTGTACAGTGATGTAGGTTTGATCCACCAGTGTACAGTGATGTGGGTCTGATCCACCAGTTTACAGTGATGTGGGTCTGATCCACCAGTTTACAGTGATGTGGGTCTGATCCACCAGTGTACAGTGAAGTACGTCTGATCCACCAGTGTACAGTGATGTGGGTCTGATCCACCAGTGTACTGTGATGTGGGTCTGATCCACCAGTGTACAGTGATGTGGGTCTGATCCACCAGTGTACAGTGATGTGGGTCTGATCCACCAGTGTACAGTGATGTGGGTCTGATCCACCAGTGTACAGTGATGTGGGTCTGATCCTCTCTCTCCCCGAGACAGACTACGGTAGCACACATGACCTCCTTTCTATACTATAGTCATTAACTGATTATATTTCACATAACCACCTCATTATATCAATGGTATACAAGTTGATGAATTATACACATGTGCAACACTTGTGTTATCTTTATTTTGCAGACGTTTCGCCAACCAGCGACTTTATCAACACAATACTGGGACATAAATGGAAGACTGTGTTTATAATTCTGCAAGACTGAGGGACTGATTACCTCCCCTTCTACAGTCCTCTGTGTATGTCCCTTTATTGTACTGATAAAAGCCACGTCTACAAAATCATGATACCCAGGTGTTCCTGTGTCTAATTCATCAACATGAAAGTACTATTTGTAACTACGTATTTGTGACTACAAGAGCATAGCTAATCTTGTAGCGTCCCGTTGTCAGAGATTATCCACACAATTTAATATCAATCAAATGATTGTAGCACATTCTACTTCCTCTAGCAGCACTTCACCGAGTGGAGTAGTAGAGGCTCGATCCTCAGTCGCAGAATGGCTGTTCGGTCTCTTTGGAGAGAAGAAGAGCAAGACACATCCCCTGAGTACGAGAGGCTTCTCATTAGAAGAGATGTGGCTGATGAAGTTAATCCATACATAAAGTTAATCCATATATGAAGTTAACCCATAAGTTAATCCATACATGAAACTGATTATACACAGAAGTGGAGTCAATAAACAGTATAAAGAATAAAAGGCACAATACCATGACCGAAACAATACACAAATATCCTACATATAGGAGAAACGTACGACGTTTCGGTCTGACTTGGACCATTTACAAATGTTCTAAGTCGGCCCGAAACGTCGACGTAAACTTCTCTTTGTTATGTGCGAGTATGACTTAATTCACAAATGTTGGTGATAAGTGAGAGAGGTGGCAAGAGTAAAGCTGATGTTTTGATCCGTGTTGAGCTTTTATCAAGTCGTGGTACAGCTCAACACTGAGCGAAACGTCGTCGTTTGCAAACTCACTCACTTGACCCAGTCGTTACCCACGTGGATACCACTCACTGACAAGTGTTCCCTTACACCACCGTGATTCATCAACTATGAAGCAGGCACAGCTGCTGCTGCTACACGCACAGCTGCAGCTGATGCTGCTGCTACACGCACAGCTGCTGCAGTAACTCAAGTTCAACATTCAGAGCGAAACCCTCGCTTTTAAATTAAGTTTATCGCGCATTCCTCACATTCCATGAGATTACAGAGGCGATGATCTGCCTGCACAACTGTTCACTGAAGGATCAACACATTTGACCGTTGCATCTCAATAGATCTGACCGTTGCATCAACCAACAGATCTGGCCATTCATCATCCAACAGATCAAGCCGTTGCAGCACCAACAGATGAGACCGTTACATCTCGCAACAGATCACACCGTTGCAGCATCCGGATAACATGAACTCGACATACCCCGGGTATCCGGCTCTGGTAGTCACGTCTGAAAAACATACCAGGCTCTATCTCTGCACACTTAATTGACGAAACCAGCACCTTCTTTGCCTCTCCCTACCATCCCCTGCAGTTCATGAACCCCCTTCCTTCTTCCCCCTACCCCCACCTCCCATCTTTATCTGTGAATTATGTAACTACAAACGACAAGATAGAGATGACGGGAAGACTGATGTCTATTATCGTAAGACTGTATACATTACTAGTAGCATCTGTCTGTAACACAGATGGTAGCACCTGTCCTGTAATACAGATGGTAGCACCTATAACACAGATGCCAGCGCCTGTCCAGTAACACAGATGGTAGCACCTGTCCTGTAACACAGATGGTAGCACCTGTCCTGTGACACAGATGGTAGCACCTATAAAACAGATGGCAACGCCTGTCTTGTAACACAGATGGTAGCACCTGTCTTGTAACACAGATGGTAACACCTGTCTTGTAACACAGATGGTAGCACCTGTCTTGTAACACAGAGGGTAGCACCTGTCTTGTAACACAGAGGGTAGCACTTGTCTTGTAACACAGATGGTAGCACCTATCCTGTAACACAGATGGTAGCACCTGTCCTGTAACACAGATGGTAGCACCTGTAACAGATGGTAGCACCTGTCCTGTAACTCAGATGGTAGCACCTGTCCTGTAACACAGATGGTAGCACCTGTCCTGTAACAGATGGTAGCACCTGTCCTGTAACACAGATGGTAGCACCTGTCCTGTAACACAGATGTTAGCACCTGTCCTGTAACACAGATGGTAGCACCTGTCCTGTAACACAGATGGTAGCACCTGTCCTGTAACACAGATGGTAGCACCTGTCCTGTAACACAGATGATAACACCTGTCCTGTAACACAGATGATAACACCTGTCCTGTAACATAGATGGTAACACCTGTCCTGTAACACAGATGGTAGCACCTGTCCTGTAACACAGATGGTAGCACCTGTAACACAGATGGTAGCACCTGTAACACAGATGGTAGCACCTGTCCTGTAACACAGATGGTAGCACCTGTCCTGTAACACAGATGGTAGCACCTGTCCTGTAACACAGATGTTAGCACCTGTAACACAGATGGTAGCAGCTGTCATGTAACACAGATGGTAACACCTGTCATGTAACACAGATGGTAACACCTGTCATGTAACACAGACGCTAGCATCTGTCTTGTAACGCAGACATGAGGCGACCCCTGCTCGACTGCCAGTGCACTCGCTCACACACTAAGGTCCCGGAGTTCGATACCCGGTACGGGTGGAAACATTACGATGTTTCTCTAAGTCACCTGCCGTCCATGTTCATCTATCAGCAAAATAGGTACCTGGATGTTAGTTGACTGGTGTGGGTCGCATCCTGGGGACAAAATTGACCGAAATGCTCTGCATAACAGGTGGATTTTTAAATAGTAGTATGTCATTGATGTCAGCTAGGCTGACATCAATGACATACTTGTAGAAATAAAGATTATTATTATTGAGTACAAACAGTTGAGTACTGACGATAACATCTGTCTTGGGTATCTTTAATAAAGATACTCAGGTGTTGCACATGTGTATTAATCATAAACTTGTTGGTGCTGTATACCAGCAACGTAATGATAAGCTGGAAACATTGAAACCTACGCGAGTGACTGGTGGTAAGAGACAGGCTTACCTTGCTTCCGTCTCTTCCCGTTGCCGTCTTCTGTCCCAACAACACATGATTGGGGAGGGGTTGTGGGTAGGGGGTAATTTGAGGAGGGGGTTAAAGAGCAACTCAACGACCAACCAATTTGTTGTGTCCATTGTTAAAAAATAAATTGAAAGCATTCACTCCAGTGTTTATGTTAGTGGCGATAAGAGGAGGTTGTGGTAGTGGTGGTGGTGGTGGTGGTGGTGGTGGTGGAGGTGGTGGTGGAGTGGTGGTGGTGGTGGTGGTGGTGGTGGTGGTGGTGGTGGTGGAGTGTGGTGGTGGAGTGTAAATGTGATAGTGAAGTGTGGTTGTGATGGTGGTGGAGCGTGGTTTTGGAGTGTGATTGTGATGATGAGTGATTGTGGTGGAGTGTGGCTGAACACTCTTTCCCTATATATGCTGAACTTGTCGCCCAATG
The DNA here is from genome assembly GCA_009830355.1 of Cherax destructor. Taxonomy (NCBI): domain Eukaryota; kingdom Metazoa; phylum Arthropoda; class Malacostraca; order Decapoda; family Parastacidae; genus Cherax; species Cherax destructor. Next base: position 131,414 of record WNWK01000009.1, read on the forward strand.
CCTGAGCGAAACGTCGTCAACCAAAGGGTCACACCAGCAAGAGTCGCTACAAACATTCCCGCTGTTTCACACTCCAGCAAGACCAGACGGATTATCTAACATTTTATCGTGACAACGTTTCGCTTCGCTTTGTGTAGACCTTCATCAAGCTGACATGACTTAATAAAGCTCTACACAGAGCGAAACTTTTTTTTAATAAGCCTTTCCTTCAGTACTGTGTCAGGTCCTTGCTGGACCAGACACAACCAGCAGGGCTGAGAGACACAATATGTTTTGTGGTCTTTTGTTGTAATGACGTTTCGCTTACCATGAACTTGACCAATTCTCGCCAGTAATTAAGTCCCTGTTGGGCGAAACATCTCAAAATCATAGCCATAAACCGTATATTGTGTCTTGTTAACATATTTGTCTGTATATAATACCAGAGGGAAGTGGGTTACATGGGGTTGCAGGACACACTTGCCATGGGTTTAAATCCTGACCGTTCCGTGTCACTCAAGAGTGAAAGTACCTCTCTGTGCCGTCTCTCAAATATAAACTAGCCTGCAAAGACAGCAATCCAGTCCAAATAGATTTCAGGTGACTAAAATATTGGTCTACAGAAGAAGCGGTGCAGATTATGTGATCAGTCTGTTAGTCTTGAAGCAGTTCTGGGGTGGTCAGTCCCTTAGACTGTGGAGGTAACTGCACTGGTTGACAGCTGGTTTATATGGTTGACAGCTGATTTGTGTGGTTGACACCTTACTTGCACTGGATGACAGCTGATTTGTGTGGTTGACAACTTACCTGCACTGGATGACAGCTGATTTGTGTGGTTGACAACTTACCTGCACTGGATGACAGCTGATTTGTGTGGTTGACAACTTACCTGCACTGGATGACAGCTGATTTGTGTGGTTGACAACTTACCTGCACTGGATGACAGCTGATTTGTGTGGTTGACAACTTACCTGCACTGGATGACAGCTGATTTGTGTGGTTGACAACTTACCTGCACTGGATGACAGCTGATTTGTGTGGTTGACAACTTACCTGCACTGGATGACAGCTGATTTGTGTGATTGGCAACTTACCTGCACTGGATGACAGCTGATTTGTGTGGTTGACAACTTACCTGCACTGGATGACAGCTGATTTGTGTGGTTGACAACTTACCTGCACTGGATGACAGCTGATTTGTGTGGTTGGCAACTTACCTGCACTGGATGACAGCTGATTTGTGTGGTTGACAACTTACCTGCAATGAAAAAATATAATTTATAAGAAATTAAATAGGTACAAATAAAAATAATAGGAACAACAAATAAAAACAATGAAAAACACAAACAAAAACAAGTGCATCAAGAAACACAATAAAGTCAACCAGTAATATACCTGAAGGTTTCATTTTATAAATTCTGGGTCACTTTTTATTTCCCATTTTTCCATCAACTGAGAAATTTCAACTGTTCAGTCGTCAGCAGTGTTAATGGTTAAGTCAGCAGTTAACAAAGTCAGCAGTGTTAATGGTTCAGTCAGCAGTTAACAAAGTCAGCAGTGTTAATGATTCAGTCAGCAGTTAACAAAGTCAGCAGTGTTAATGGTTCAGTCAGCAGTTAACAAAGTTAGCTGTGTTAATGGTTCAGTCAGCAGTTAACAAAGTCAACAGTGTTAATAGCTCAGTCAGCAGTTAACAAAGTCAACAGTGTTAATGATTCAGTCAGTAGTTAACAAAGTCAGCAGTGTTAATAGCTCAGTCAGCAGTTAACAAAGTCAACAGTGTTAATGATTCAGTCAGCAGTTAACAAAGTCAACAGTGTTAATAGCTCAGTCAGCAGTTAACAAAGTCAACAGTGTTAATGATTCAGTCAGCAGTTAACAAAGTCAACAGTGTTAATAGCTCAGTCAGCAGTTAACAAAGTCAACAGTGTTAATGATTCAGTCAGCAGTTAACAAAGTCAACAGTGTTAATAGCTCAGTCAGCAGTTAACAAAGTCAACAGTGTTAATGATTCAGTCAGCAGTTAACAAAGTCAACAGTGTTAATAGCTCAGTCAGCAGTTAACAAAGTCAACAGTGTTAATGATTCAGTCAGTAGTTAACAAAGTCAGCAGTGTTAATAGCTCAGTCAGCAGTGTTACCAAAGAGTGCCATCGTGCTGATAGCCACCTGACCCTCCCTTTAAAGAGTGCCATCAGGCTGATAGCCATAAAAAAGGGTGCCGTCAGGCTGGTGAAGGCCACTTCATCCAAAGAAATGTAGCTACCCCCCTCCTTCCTCGGATCAAACCTGATTACCACCCATTCCCTGCAGTTCGACATGGCCCTTACGAGATTAGCGCTTTTCAATGCTTAAAAAATCCACTAGCCGCTAATAAGACATTATCTTGATTTTGACTTAAAAAAAAATTCTTTACAATATAACAACTTTCCGGAGAATATATAATTTCCAAGCTAACGAAAATTTAGATAAAATTTATATAGTATGTACATTCACGTATAATTTATATGATATACACATTTACGTATAACTCATAATATACACATTCACGTATAATTTATATAATATATACATTTACGTATGTTATATAATATAAGCATTCACGTATAACTCATATAATATGCACATTCACGTATAACTCATAAAATATACACATTCATGAATAACTCAATGCACATTCTCGATAAACTCGTATATATACATTCATGTATAACCCATTTATACACATTCATGTATAACCCATATAATATACACATTCACGTATAACTTATAATATACACATTCACGTATAACTCATAATATACACATTCACGTAGTTTATATAATATACACATTCAAGTATAGTTTATATATACACATTCACGTATAGTTTATATATACACATTCACGTATAATTTACAATATTACAGTCCCATCTACTATACGCAAACCCGGGAGTCTAGCAGCGAGTCGTTTCTAATATTGTAGCAGTCGTGCTGTCTCGTATACCCTGGGTGCTATATGACCCGTTAGGATTTAGCGCATTTTTTTTTCAAAATATGATAATGTATTTCTGGTAGCACTGGCAAGGTTCATGGCCCCCGCGTCTCGCTCGCAGATCAAGCCTCCTCTCTCAGACAGGGAATATTACAGCAACAAGAACTACTTAGATATACACACTGGGAATATTTAAGCAATAAAATAATGACTAAGAAATAAAAATTGGAAATATTACAGCAATAAAAGCTACCAGCAACACAAACTAGAAATATTACATCAATAAAAGCTACTAGTAAACACAAACTGGAAATATTACAAAGGAACAAGAACGACTAAGAAATAGTTTTAAACTGTTTCTTAATAGTTAAGTGAATTGTAATAACTTTAGGTGGAAGTTTGTAAGATTTATCTGTCATTTTGTTCACGAGATCAGCAATCCTGTCACCAGAGTGCAAAAGGCTTAACAAGCTTCCGTTTCACATCCACAAGACAGACCAGACTCCCCTGTCAACACCAGAGCCAAGCCACGGAAACACTGACACTAGAGTCAGGCCACAAAGCACCCCTGTCAACACCAGAGCCAAGCCACGGAAACCCTGACACTAGAGTCAGGCCACAACCCTCCCCCCGTCAACAAAAGAGCCAGGCCACGGACCACTCCCAGACCAGGCAGGCCACAGACCCCATCTCCCACAAGCAACTTAAAGCACCGTCTTCATTAGCCAAGACGCTGGTTAATGAATGCTGCTAATTCCTGCTCACACTTTAGTTTCACCTTCTCAGGCTTGCACAAAAAAGGCTTAATTACCTTGTTAGTTAATAGATTACACCCGTTTAAGCTGGGAGAGTGGGTGGTGGGTGGAGGTGGTGGGTGGAGGTGGTGGGTGGGTGGCGGTGGGCGGGTGTGTGTACCCATTCAAGGAAGTCCATCACGGTAATAGTGTACAATACGAGTACACACACACACACTGCAAAGGTTTGCAACAAGACTAGTCCCGGGGCTAAGTCCTATGAGAAGAGGTTAAGGGAAATCAACCTGACGACACTGGAGGACAGGAAAGATAGGGAAAACATGATAACGACATATAAAATACTGAGAGGAATTAGCAAGGTGGATACGGACAGGATGTTTCAGAGATTGGACACAGCAACAACTGGAAAAGTTGAAAACTCAGATGAGTCACAAGGATGATAGAAAGTATTTCTTCAGAGTCGTCAGGAGAGTGATGTAGTGGAAGCAGGATTTATAAATAGCTTTAAGAAGAGGTACGATAAAGTTCATGGAACAGGAGTGAGTGAACCTTGTAGCGACCAGCGAAGAAGCGGAGCCAGGAGCTATGAATCAACCCCTGTAACCACAAACAGGTGAGTAAATAATTGAGTACACACACACACCGTTACTGTTTCTCTCCACACAGAGAGAAAAGATAAAAAAAAAAATTATGTCGCCCGCTGAGCACTGGAGGAGTAAGCTCTGGGTTATACAATACACCATAAAAAAAACTGCTATAGTGCAATCCAATACGTTACGAACACAAATATGCATGCAACAGGGAAAACACAAGTAACTATCCACAGGAACACTCAGGGGCACCTGAGGGAGTGGACCAAGACACATAAGAACATAAGAACATAAGAAAGAAGGAACACTGCAGCAGGCCTACTGGCCCATGCGAGGCAGGTCCAAATCTCCAACGGCTTAAGCCCCGACCCAGCCAGGTCAGGTTACATTCACTTAAGGAGGGAACACTGCATCTGACCTAGCACAGGCTAGTCAGGACCAACTCACACCCAACCGCACCCACTCATATAATTGTCTAGTTGACCACCTGGTCAGCCGACCACCTGGTCAGGTCACTTCCACTTAAGGAATTAGTACAGCTACTGACCTGGTAATACAAGCTAGTCAGGTCCAAATTCACACCCATCCACACCCACCCATGTATTTATCTAACCTATTTTTAAAACTACACAACGTCTTAGCATCTATGACGGTACTCGGGAGTTTGTTCCACTCATCCACAACTCTATTACCAAACCAGTGCTTTCCTATATCCTTCCTGAATCTGAACTTTCCAACTTGAAACCATTGCTGCGAGTCCTGTCTTGGCTGGATATTTTCAGCACGCTATTTACATCCCCTTTATTTATTCCTGTTTTCCATTTATACACCTCAATCATATCCCCCTAATTCTACGCCTTTCTAGAGAGTGCAGATTCAGGGCCCTCAGTCTATCCTCATAGGGAAGATTTCTGATACATGGGATCAACTTTGTCATCCCTCCTTTTGTACGTTTTCCAGTCATTATATCCATTCTTAATACGTGCCAGAATGTGCAGCATAATCTAAATGAGCTTAACTAAAGATTATAGAGTTGTAGAACAACTGAGGACTTCTATTATTTATACTTCTCATAATTTATTATTTTGGAATTCCGCTAGTATCTTCCTGAGTAAAAACTGAGAGGAAGTAAGTATTGAAAATTTACACATATCCTTATCACTGTCCGTGATTTGTCCTGAGTTACTCTTAATGGGCCTATCTTGTCCCTAATCTTACTTCTGATACTGAAAGAACCCTTTGGGTTAGTCTTCGAATCCCTTGCTGACCTTAGCCTCATAATCCCTTTTGCTTTTCTTATTCCTTTTATTTCTCTCTTAATTGAAAATATTGATTTCTTATCTGTCCATCCCCTTTTGATACGCCTATATATGCCTCTCTTTTGACCAATGAGATGTTTTAATCTATTGTTCATCCATTTAGGATCATTTTTGTTAGATCTAATTTCCCTACTTGGAACAAAGGTTGTCTGGGCAGCTAGAACTACGCTCTGAAAAACGTCATATTGGCAACCAAAACCACCTACCTGACCCATAGTCAGGTCATCCCAATTTAGCCCACCTAGGTAATTTCTCAGCCCCATGAAGTCGGCAACACGAAAGTCTGGAACAGAGACTTGATTGCAGTTACCTGGGTAATTCCATGATATATTAAAGCTAAGTGATTTGTGATCGCTTTCCCCAAGCTCTTCATTAACCTCAAGATTATTAATTAGTGATTCTTTGTTGGCAAGAACCAAATCAAGCAAGTTGCTACCTCTAGTTGGTTCGTATCAAGAAAGTCACTAGACTCGAGATTACCTGTCTCATTGTTCCAATCAATTTGTCTAAAGTTAAAATCTCCCATTAACACAACATTTTCATATCTAGACGCCTTATGAATTTCGTCCCATAGCAGCTTACTGCACTCCCTATCCAGACTTGGGGGCCTGTAAATCACACCCAAAATTAATTTTTCACGACCCTCGAGAAACTGTAGCCAAACAGATTCTGTGTCCGCTGTTTCTAATCTTATATCATGTCTAACACAACAATTTAAATTATCTTTGACATACATCGCCACTCCACCACCCTTCCTGTTGACCCTATCAGTGTGGAATAGTTTGTAACCCTGAATGTTGCACTCGGAAGGCATTTCTCTATCTTTCAGGTTGAACCAGGTCTCTGTTATAGCAATAATATCTATATTACCTGCACTTGCAAGTAATCTTAGCTCATCTATCTTATTTCTTAGACTCCTACTATTTGTATAGTAAACCTTAAGGGAGCTAGTCACTTGTTGCCCTCTACTATCTTTGTTTGTTGATCAATTGCTTTGCATTTACAAACTTTATTTTGAATATTGTTTTTTAAACATATCCCTGAGGTATCCTGGTAATATCTGCTGTTTCCAGGCCTAATACTACAGCCTGATTGTTTCCACAAACACCCATACCTCTATAATCTATCAGTTTAAAGTCCTAGACAAGTCTCCAATGACCCCTCAATCGTATCGGCTAATGCAATCACTCCAGCCCCAGAGAGATGAACCCCATCCCTTGCATACATATCACGTTTGCCATAGAATTTGTCCCAGTTATCAATGAATGGAATTGCAAGTTCCTTGCAGTACCTGTCTAGCCAGCAATTTATACCAATTGCCCTAGACATCCATTCATTGCCCACTCCCTTTCTAGGCAAAATGCTACATATGATTGGGATACCTCCCTTAGACCTAACGACTTCTATGACTGACCTGTACTTATCTAGTAGCTCCTGTCTCCTGCCCTTCCCAATGTCATTTCCACCAGCACTAAGACAGATAATGGGCTTGTTCCCATTACCTGACATAATATTATCCAACCTGCTGACTATGTCACCAACACCAGCTCCTGGGAGGCACACCCTCTGTCTGACCTTCCTGTCTCTGTTACAAAAAGCACGGTCCATATATCTTACCTGAGAGTCTCCCACAATCAGAATATTCTTACCTTGATTAGCAGGGGAGTCAGTGGTACCTTTAACCTCACTGACCACTGAAGTACACTCGTCCTGGAGAACAGAGAATCGATTTCCTACCTTCACATCTTCTCTATTAACCTTCCTTATCTTCCTTCTTCCTGAATTGTGAACCACTTGCCACTTAAAGCGGCTGCCACTTTCACTGTTGGTAGCCATTTCCTCCTTACCAGCTCCAACCATCTCACACTCACTCCCACTCCCACACCCACACCCATCTAGGCGAAGCTTCAGCCTCCTATTTTCCTCCTGAAGAAGTAGAACCTCCTTCTTCAACACTCTGAAGACCCAGTTGTTTGTAATTCTATGAATGCATTACACAGTCATGCAAACAGTAGAAATTTACAGTACTACCACTAAGCTAGCACACATATCATCAAACAAGCACTGCGCCACCTAAATCTTAACCAGATATGACTATCAACTAACTAACCAATGAACCTAATCCTCACTTCCACATACAGGTCTTCCTAACTGTATAAATTTTGTAACCTAACCATACGTACATTTGGAGTGACCAAGGTCCCAGGACCAAAATTTTTCCGATACAATATCCTAGTGTTTGCATTTTGTCTTTTTTTTTCAACTAAAACATGTCTACGTGGAGAAAGTTTCAAGATCAGCACACATCAAGAGGTTGTCACTTCCATCAAGTATCTTCGGCAGGTCAGTTTATATGGAAACGTCAATGACGTGAAAATGTAAAGTGTTTGGACAGTGACAGGAGCCACACACTGGAGCAATACATTTTAGCATACACAAACATTCAACCATTTAAAGGCAAAGAAAACTCACAGTAAATGGCACTCGGCTTCATTATTAACAACATAACTAAAATATCGATATTTTATCCACCTTTTTTGCACCGGCTATATGAGTGACTATTTGAGGAGATTCAAACCTGCTAACTGACCAGTGTTTAAAAGTGTCTTTTTTAAGACTATTTACATACTGCACTGTTAGAAGTTTAGCTATGAGATTGTAATCCATGAAACTAATATCTTAATTATGTAACTACGCCAAGTGAGGACTGACAAAGAGTTATGACCATTGTAATATATGACACTGACAGCTTAACGATGTAACTACGCCAAGCGGGACCGACAAAAGACTCATTATGACCTCTGTAGCCCCCCTTTTTTTGGGCTACCGCTCACAGGATGAGCTACGAGTCACAATAAACCAGCCGCTTTGACAGCAAGAGGCAAATGTTTCCTTGTATGTTGTATAATGTTAACAAACATTATAAATGAAAATAAAATATCAAAGCTTCAGAATTCTTATACAATGAATTCTTCATATTTTTAGTAGTAGAAGTAAAAATAGTAGTTTACTATATGCGCCTGAGAACTGAATATCACGCATCTCTGAACAGAGGCTGTAGTAGTAATAGCAATAATAGTACTAGTAGTAGTAATAGTAGGAGAGTACAGCATCGTGCATCAAATAAAGGCAGTTTTGTCGCTACTCGAGAGAGGTAAACACATCTCTGGTACACGCTTGACCGCCAATATGTCGGACATTCACCCTGTGACGTCACAGAAAGAGAAATAGAGAGAGAGAGAGTAATTTCCTTGACTTACATTATTTCCAAGCTTCGGGTTGCTGTTATCAATGACGTCAGAGAGTGAGACGCATGCATTAGCGAAATTGAAATTGAATCCGTCGTTCAACTTTCAGTGTTGGTGAAAGAAATTGAGAGGAGCCATCAATAGGCTGGCAGCCATCAATAGGCTGGCAGGCATCAATAGGCTGGCAGCCACCAGCCAGAGGAAAGTGCAGTACAATGTTTTTTTGTTGTTGATTCTCGTTGTTTAGAACCTCCTGATCACAAAACCAATTGATGACACCTTGCCATCAACTATAATCACTACCTGTGACTACAATCAGCCGTCATTTAGGATGGTCATCTGATGGCTAGTCTGTTCATCAGGTTCCGCCTCTCGACACCATCAGATATTGTACGATCAGATAACTCTTCCTAATTCAGTTTTAGGCCGATAACGATACTTTTTCAATATTTTTCTTTTATAAAGAACAAAAACTCACAATACCGTGACTGGAACAATACACAAATAACCCGCGCATAGTAGAGAGAATCCTACAACGACGTTTCGGTCCGACTTGGACCATTTACAAAGTCACACTACTACTAGTACTCCAATAATAATAATACTCCCACCTCTCTTGTCCCGTCCCTTCCAGCTGGCCTATATATACTGGCTCCTTCTCTCCTTTCTGTCAGTGTAACTTGTAAATGGTCCAAGTCGGACCGAAACGTCGTCGTAAGCTCTCCTCTCCTATGTGCGGGTATTTGTGTATTTTTCTATTTTTTAAATTACGATAATTATGCTTAATATACATGGGAATGTTTACTGCTCAATATATATTAAATAAATCTGGGAGGTTATGTATTCTTGAAATAGTTTTGAAAACCGAGAAGTGGAAAAATGAGACAACTGTGAAACATTTGGGAATCTTTAATTAGGAAACGTTTCGCTAACCAGTGGCTTCTTCAGTCCAATACAGATAATAACAGTGAAAGATGAGGGGTTTGAGGTAATCAGTCCCTCAGCCTGGAGTGATTCTGTTCAGTCCAACAGTCTTGACACTGTTCAATAAATGGGACGCTCTTTTCAAAGACCACGTTATAGTTTCCAGAAGAGGCCATATTTCTCCATTAAATGGGGACCATTATTTCTTGCAGGCTGCCACATGGGGTTGAAAGTCTTATCAACAAACGGGAGGAAAGAATTCTTCCTCCCCAGTCTCTTGCAGTTCTTCGGAGTCCCCAGTAGTTCTTTGAAGTCGCTGGCAGTCTCTCTCTCTTTCTTTCGCGGCCTTTCACAGTCTCACGCAACATCGTCATTCCCAGGCAGGTGACTTTGAGTCAAGTATGTGAAGGCGGGAGGATGGAACGCTGTAATGATATTCATAAGGTGACGATGAGTCCTGTTGCAGGTCTCGGGAGATGAAGACAAGGTTATCATAAAAGTTGACGTCTTAGTGCGACTCTTCCACCTGCGACGGTGTGTGTACCTGCCGTACCGACGGTGTGTGTACCTGCGGTACCAACGGTGTGTGTACCTGCTGTACCGACGGTGTGTGTACCTGCACACGTGTGAGCAGAGAGAAAAATAACACTTCTTACCTAGTAAAGTTATCATCTCTTAGTTAAGTGGACACAGATGCAACTAATGTGACATTTTATTGTGGCAACGTTTCGTTCTCAAGGAGCTCTGTCAAGCTCTTGACGAAGCTCCTGGAAAGCGAAACGTCACAACAATAAAATATCACATAAGTTGCATCTGTGTCCACTTACCTAACATTCTGTGGGTAATTCTACCATTATTACTAATCATCTCTTAACCTAACCCTATAAAAAAATAATTTTGTGTAAAACAAGAGAGACTCATCACCACCTCATTCCGGCAAAATAATTGAACATGCCATAAATTTACGTGTTAACACAGACAACATTTACAAAGGCCAAGCTTGAGCCAGAGCTTCTGAACAACCAGCATCACCTCCAACACAAACATATCGCCTCTGCTTTACCAATTACCTGGACTGGTAGCTAAATGCATTAACTGTGTCCATATATCAAATAAATCGAGTTGCTAGTAGAGAAGGTGGGAGGGAGGGAGAGAAAGCAAGGGAGGGAGGGATAGCAAGGGAGGGAGGGAGAGAAGTAACGTAAAGACTTGGAAGGCCAAACCGAGGCTATCTGCTAAGGGAGAGAGGAAAAGACTATGGGAAGTGAGAGGAGAGGCTAAATAGGAAAAGAAGAAGAGGCAGCGAAAGGAGAAAGGATGGACCACACTTATTTCAGCTGTTTCGAATAAGCGAATGCAAATTTCTGCTGGAAAGTGACATGGCTGCTGTTATGCATAAATAAAGTTGTGTCATCAACTATGCACTGATTAATTGATCAATTAATCAAATGCCATTACCCATACGATATAACAGCTGAAATGTTGGAAAGCGGGAGGGAGGGAGCGGGAGGGGGGAATGTGAAGGGTAAGAGCGGAAATTGAGAGTAAAGGGCAAAGAAGGCACAAACTCAAATAATTATTTATATGTTGAACCTAATAAGGCGAACTTGCCGAATAGAATGATAGATAATTTTTTTCATTGACAATGATATAAAGATTTTTATTTTGGGACCAAATCTAACTTAGAAAACTCACCTAATCTAACTTAAACTAGTGTAATATTTTTTATCTAAATTCTGTTATGTATAGTATAAGTTAGTTTAAATTTATTTAATATTACTTAAAATCAATGATATATATTTTTCGTTATGGTGAGATTGATTTCCGCTGATTTATAGCAAGAACAAATTTTAATTCTACCGAATAAACCAAACTCTCCGGTCCGGCATTAATCGGCACAACATATATAATATATGCAAGACAACCACGGGGGGAGTGAGCTATCATTCAACTCCCCCAGTGGTTGTTTTGTATATTGTATCGCTGGTTCGCGATATCTTCATAACAAACACACACACACACACACACACACACACACAATCGAGTTGCTAGTAGAGAAGGTGGGAGGGAGGGAGAGAAAGCAAGGGAGGAGGGATAGCAAGGGAGGGAGGGAGAGAAGTAACGTAAAGACTTGGAAGGCACAACCTAAGAACAGCATTCCGACATCTTAATAAAGAATCGTTCAGGACCCTGTACACTGTGTACGTTAGGCCCATATTGGAGTATGCAGCACCAGTTTGGAACCCACACCTAGCCAAGCATGTGAAGAAGCTCGAGAAAGTGCAAAGGTTTGCAACAAGACTAGTCCCGGAGCTAAGGGTATGTCCTACGAGGAGGTTAAGGGAAATCGACCTGACGACACTGGAGGACAGGAGAGATAGGGAGACATGATAACAACATATAAGATACTGAGAGGAATTGACAAAGTGGACAGAGACAGAATGTTCCAGAGATGGGACACAACAACAAGGGGACACAGATGGAAGTTGAAGACTCAGATGAATCACAGAGATGTTAGGAAGTATTTCTTCAGTCACAGAGTTGTCGGGAAGTGGAATAGTTTAGGAAGCGATGTAGTGGAGGCAGGCTCTATACATAGCTTTAAGCAGAGGTATGATAAAGCTCATGGCGCAGGAGAGTGACCCAGTAGCGGCCAGTGAAGAGGCGGGGCCAGGAGCTTTGACTCGACCCCTGCAACCACAACTAGGTGAGTACAACTAGGTGAGTACACACACACACACACAGACACACACACACATACAGACACACACACATACAGCTGGCCTGGTTCTGGCTACTCCCTAATGGTGCTAGTTGGGGAGAGTTAAATTGTTTTCACCTTTTTTTATGATTGTTTTTTTTTTAAAGTTACAAGGGGAGAGGGAGGGGGAGAGAGAGGGGAGAGGAGATACACATGAGAATAAACAAAATGACACAGGTGATACTGACCGATACCCACACAACATGCACATGTACAAATACACAAACACACACACGTACACAGACAAAACCCACACACGCACATACACGTAGACACGCGTAGACAAAACATATGCGTACACACACACACACACACAAACAAAATATACAGGTGCAGACGTAAAATACACACGTACATAAACACAAACCAAACACACGTACAGACACAAAACATACACGTACAGAGAAAACAAATACACGTAAACAGAAACAAGATATATATATATATATATATATATATATATATATATATATATATATATATATATATATATATATACACACACACACACACACACACACACACACACACACACACACGTACACAGAAACAAAAGACTCACAGACACACACACCACACACATGTATACACACACACACACGTACAGACACACACACACACACACACACGTACACAAACCACACACACGTACACAAGCCACACACACAAGTACACAAACCACAGACACAAGTACACAAACCACAGACACAGACACACACGTACACAAAACACACACACACGTACACAAATTACAAACACACACACGTACACAAACTACAAACACACACACGTACACAAACTACAAACACACACACGTACACAAACTACAAACACACACACACACGTACACAAACCAGACACACAAACCACACACACAAACCACATACACACACTTACACAAACCCCACACACACAAACACGTACATAAGCCACACACACAAGTACACAAACCACACACACAAACCACATACACACACGTACACAAACCCCACACACACACACAAAACATACACAAGGTGGTGTGGTTGCTGAGACGTAATGAGACGAGGCTCGTAATTCATTACTTACATGGCTTGTTTACCTACACAGCTGATGTGTAACAACACAGCTGACGAGGTGCACGAGGAGCAAGGATTTACGGAAGATGTCGAGGAGGAAGAGGACTCAGGAAGGACCGACGAAAAGGAAGGATTGTGAAAAAAGATGAGGAAGGATTGAAGCGGAAAAGATGATGTGGAAGAGGAAGAGGAGGAAGAAGAGGGAGGAAAATAATAATAAAGGGGGAATAATGAAGAGTAATAATAATAATAAAGGTGTAATGCAAAGGCGGAGAAGAGGAAACGCAAAAAACACACACACAAGAAGATGTACGATAAAGATAATGGAACAGGGAGAGTGGCCGTAGTAAAGATCAGCGAAGAGGGGAGGCCTGGAGCTGTGAATCGACACTTGCAACCACAAATACATGAGTACAAACACAATATGTGAGTGTGGTGACACCCAGTAGACAGAAGGATGAAAAACTACAAGATTTCCGACAGCTTTAGCGTGATAAAGGTAACGAGACGGTTGTCTTTCACAATGAAGGAAGTGGGAGATAAAGAAAGAGATGCTGAGTATGTGGCCCCAGAAACATGGAGGACAGGAAGCCAATGGGCACCTGGAAAACAGGACAAAACCAGGAAGCCGACGGGAGCCATGGAAAAGGAACCGAGGAACGGAGCCAACATGAAACAGAAGCAAGATGGAGGAAGAAGAAGCATGGAGGACGGGCCAGCTCAGAAGCAACATGGGAAGGGACAGGAGAAGGACCAAGCATGGAGGACAGGAAGCCAAGCATGGAAAACAGGAAGCCAAGCATGGAAAACAGGAAGCCAAGCATGGAGGACAGGAAGCCAAGCATGGAAAACAGGAAGCCAAGCATGGAAAACAGGAAGCCAAGCATGGAAAACAGGAAGCCAAGCATGGAGGACAGGAAGCCAAGCATGGAGGACAGGAAGCCAAGCATGGAGGACAGGAAGCCAAGCATGGAGGACAGGAAGCCAAACATGGAGGACAGGAAGCCAAGCATGGAAAACAGGAAGCCAAGCATGGAAAACAGGAAGCCAAGCATGGAGGACAGGAAGCCAAGCATGGAGGACAGGAAGCCAAGCATGGAGGACAGGAAGCCAAGCATGGAGGACAGGAAGCCAAGCATGGAGGACAGGAAGCAAAGCATGGAGGACAGGAAGCCAAGCATGGAGGACAGGAAGCCAAGCATGGATGACAGGAAGCCAAGCATGGATGACAGGAATCCAAGCATGGAGGACAGGAAGCCAAGCATGGAGGACAGGAAGCCAAGCATGGAGGACAGGAAGCCAAGCATGGAGGACAGGAAGCCAAGCGTGGAGGACAGGAAGCCAAGCGTGGAGGACAGGAAGCCAAGCGTGGAGGACAGGAAGCCAAGCGTGGAGGACAGGAATCCAAACATGGAGGACAGTAATCCAAGCATGGAGGACAGGAAGCCAAGCATGGAGGACAGGAATCTAAACATGGAGGACAGTAATTCAAGCGTGGAGGACAGGAAACCAAGCATGGATGACAGGAAGCCAAGCATGGAGGACAGGAAGCCAAGCATGGAGGACAGGAACCCAAGCATGGAGGACAGGAAGCCAAGCATGGAGGACAGGAAGCCAAGCAACACGTCTCCAAGAGACCTCTCTGAAGTATGTCACACTACTTCTCCAACAAGTTTAGAGAGAGAGAGAGAGAGAGAGAGAGATTAAAACCTCAGTAGAATGTTTGTACTTCAGTTTTTGACTACCTCCCCCAAAACGAACAAAGAAAACTAAAATATTTTTATTTTTATTTCGTTGTTTGCCACCAGCAGTCACAGTGAGTTCACTCCCAGATGGTGAGATTTAATTTCCATCCAGTACAAAGAAAAATAAATATGAAAAATGAGTTCACGTGGGTAAGCACATAAACACAAGCCGGCCATCACAACACACCTGTTCACGTGTACGTGCACGCGCGCGCACACACAAACACACAAACGGAGGCAAGATCCATACATAGCTTTAAGAGGTACGATAAGCCTTTTGAAGCAGGGAGAGAGTGGACCTAGTAGCGATTAGCGAAGAGAGGGGGCCAGAAGCTAGGACATGACCCCCTGCCACCCAAAATAGGTGAGTACCCTCTCACTCTCACACTCACACCAGGAGCTATGAATCGACTCCTGCAACCACAAATAGGCGAGTACACAGCAAAGGGCAGGCTGTTTCAGAGGCGGAGAAACAGGTACTCGGGGGCACAGCTTGAAGGTGAAGACAGATGAATCACAGAGATGTCAGGAAGTATTTTTTCAGTCTCAGTGTGATCGGGAAGTGGAACGACCTTGATGAAAAAGTGGTGGAGGTAGATTCCTTACGTAGTTTTATGAATAGGTACGATAGAACCCACGAGGCAAAGAGTGAATCTAGTAAGCGGCAAGTTGAGTGGCAAAACCAGGAGCTAAGACTCGACCCCTGCAACCACATATAGATGAATTTACGCACGCATACACAAAAACACACACAGGCCAAGTCTCTATCTACAAGTGCGTCTAAGAACTAGTAAGTAACTAACGAGATAAGAGGGGAGAAATGGACAAAGGATTGGAACAAGAATATGTAGTAGTAGTAGTAGTAGTAGTAGTAGTAGTAGTAGTAGTAGTAGTAGTAGTAGTAAAGTTGTAGCCCCGCCTCAAGGAGCGCTGGCACTATCCAGAGAAACACACACGGGGATAATAACACTGAAGGTTATTAAGATAGAAGGTACCAGTGGGTGCCACTTCCCGTCCATCTCGTGGTTCCTATACACTCTTCACACCCTCCAACATTGACCCTCCCCACTTGTATAAAATTCCTCTCACATCACCTGTACACTCTCCAACACTGGACACGTCCTCCATCACTGACCTTACCTAATCACCATTTACAACTATGGTACTCGTAGATCATGTGGTAGAGACCTTAGTTTACACACTGAAGGACCGGGGTTCGATCCCCGGCAGTGGTGGAAACATAGGGCATGTTTCCCTACTCCTGCTGCCCCTGAAATAGAGTAGGCGCCTGGGTGTTGGCCACCTGGTATGGGCCACATCCTGAGGAAGAGGAGCACCAAAAGAAATAAACAGGACAGTCTGACCGCAGTGGCATTATTGGATCACCCTTGATTACCATCCGTCAGGCTTAATAATATAAACAAAATCATCATTATCTTCATCTTTTTCATCTTTATATATTACTACTGTTACCTTTCCGCTCATTCCTCTTCCCCACGCATACAAGAATGACCGTAAAAGACCAAAACAACAAGAAGGTGGAATACCGTGACTGGAACAAGACCAAGTAGAGGTGGTGCTAACAAGCAGGCATAAGGGATAACCAACAGAAATTACATAACATCCGCATATCAAAACAGGCACTGTAGCTACTGAAAGACCGGATACAGCGAAAGTTGTGGAGCCTGCCAAAACATTATCATGGGTACTTAAAGACGGGAAAGAATTATGTGAAACTATAGCAGAGTCAAAGATCAACAGCTGGATTTGAGAAGAACCTGCCTAACATGGACCAGTTAGCCTGTGGCAACGCTCCTCCATTTTTATTTTAAGTCAGTACAGACAGAGGACAACTACCAGGAAGTTAAAAACTACAAATTTATTCCCAATATACAAGTGTTGACAGTGGCCAGGGTCAGAGAAACACGATCGTGAGGGTGAGTTCAAGAAATTCACTTTCAACAAGGACATTAATTGGGACCAAATATTTTGTGATCTTAGTAAACTACACTGTGAATACGATATCACCAGAGCTGATCTAAACAAGTTTCTCGGGAGGCTGAGGCTGAGCCTAGAGAGGCGCTCCCTCTACATGCGAAGACGACGGATAACAGAGCCTTTCAAAGGCACAAAAATCTCCGAAGCACGAACATAAAACTCTGGCTAGGGAAGCGAAGAACACTGAGCACAAACTGATTACATCATCTTGAGTCCAGGAGAGATAAAGGGAGCAAAAAGCCATAAATGAAATTAAGAATCCCAAATCCTTCTCGTATGTACAGTCCAGGGCAAAAACCACATTCAATACAGGGCCCTTACTTA
Source organism: Cherax destructor (assembly GCA_009830355.1). Classification (NCBI taxonomy): domain Eukaryota; kingdom Metazoa; phylum Arthropoda; class Malacostraca; order Decapoda; family Parastacidae; genus Cherax; species Cherax destructor. The sequence continues at coordinate 149,090 of WNWK01000009.1, forward strand.
AAGGAAATGAAACGAACACTAATGGCAATAAAAAATGAGTAAAACACTGAGGTCATAATATGACTTTGTGTTCAGTGAATCACTCAGTCTGCAGATCAACGACCCTAACAAGTTTTTCATAAATGAGACTCAAAGCACAGCCGATATCTCCATAATTTCTTATGTAGCCCTAACCCCAATTGATTTTGAAGCCATCGACAGCATGCCCATGCCTTCTGACCCAGCCCAAGTCATGGAACTACATATTAAAAAAAATTGCAAGAAACCACTATCATGGGCCTTTAGTGTTCTATAGAGAAGTCTGGATACACACATCATCCCAGTCACCAAAAACAACAGATTTTACCTCATTTCACAAAGATGACAGTAACGAAGTCGCGAAAAACTAAAGGCTAATAAAGCTAACTTCACACATTATCACCTTTTAATAGGTCGTAAGAAGCAAGACTACTAGTCACATGGAATCGCAATAAGGGCAGTAAGGGTTTAAAGTAGGTCGCTCCTGCCTTCGACAATTACTACACTATTGCAACATGGTCTTAGATTCATTGTAAAGCAAGCCAAATGCTAATGTAATTACACTAATTTTTACCGAGTGCGACCACAGCGTGATAGCACACACAATGCGTGAACAAGGTATATATAGCTGGAAAAGTATGCAGATGGATATTTAGCTTATCAAATATAACCCAGAGAGCAGTAGTAAACAAAGTAAAGTCGGAGGCTGCCACAGTGAAAAACTCTCTTGCTTAAGGCACAGTAATCGCCCCACTTCTTTTTCTCATCCTTATATCCGATATAAACAAGGGTATAAATCATGGCGCCGTAACATACTTTGCTGATGACACCAGAATCTCTCTGGCAGTGGCGTCCGTCGGAGACAGCAAATCTTCAAGTGGATATAATTAGTCTTCCAGTGGGCATCAGACAACAATAAGATGTTCAATGAGGATAAGATTCAGTCGCTCCATTATGGAAGAATGGAGAATATGAAGATTGAAATGGAGTACAGGACAAACTCAAACCATTCAATGGAGCGAAAGTTCCATGTGAGACTTGGGAGTGATGATATCAAAAGATCTTGCATTCAAAGATAACAATGCTGTTATCGCTACCACAAACAAGAGATGCTGGAATAGTACCGCACACTAATGGTCCCCTCAAGGAAGGCGAGACATGAGCTAGAAAACGTAAAGAGAACTTTAACTCCCAGTATACATTTAATCAAACATCTGAACTACGGGAGTGGTCCCAAACCTGAACACTGAAATCCCTCCGTATGAAAGGAAGAAATTTGGCACTTGACAGACGGTGCAAAGTGCCAAGATATAAAGCAGAGGCAGGACGAGTACAATAAGAGAGAACTCCCTAAGTGTCAGAGGTCCTCTACTGTTCGATGCCCTCCTTTCATGTATAAGGGGAATCATCAACAAACTTGTGACTGTTTTCAAGAGGGAACTAATAAGCTCCTCAAATCAATTCCTAATCATCAGGGATGTGGTGCATACCCTGGAATGCGTGCAGCTAGGTACCGGGGACCGGGCCACAGTGCTGATGATCTCCGAAAGAGGCACGAAGTAAACAAAGTAAGAATATATACAAGAGGCACTGAATTATAAGCGAGTATCACCGGCATGTACACTGTCCAAGGTATTAAAAATGACAATCTAGAAAATGTCTCTACGGTGTCACTGGTTTCAATCATACCTGCCTTACTACATCATCTTGCCCTATAATTTTCTTTAATTATAAGTTCAGCCTTGTCCACAGGGAGAAACAATCATATCTCATGGACTGACACAAAAACCGAACTTATAATTAAAACAAATGACAGGGCAAGAAGCTGTAGTATTGAGGCAGCCATGATTCAAACCAATAACACCACTGAACAAAATCAAGAAGCAACTTATCTCACAGGAGCACGCTATGAAACAAGTTGTGCAGGTAGCACTGCCTCCCTATGCGCTACTGCTACTTTTAACCCATGACCCTCGTCTCCATTCATAAACCACTCACCTTCCCACTTATAAACTGACATACAATGTGTTCTCTGACATGTCTGGATAAAGATCAGCGCTGAGCCAAGCGTTGCAAGACTTTCCTTGTAAATGGTCTCTGTTATGGATGAAGATTTTGAAGTATTAATATTGGTAGTATTACCGACAATATGTTAAGTAAAAGGACACAAATGCAACTAATGTGACATTTTATTGTGGCAACGTTTCGCTCTCCAGGAGCTTTTTCAAGCCGTGGCTTGAAAAAGCTGGAGACCGAAACGTTGCCACAATAAAATGTCACATTAGTTGCATTTGTGTCCTTTTACTTAACAAGATTTTGAAGCTCTGGAGATGGGAAGTACAGTCAGTAGTTGCATTCTGAAGGATGAGCGAGGATGTTGCAGTGCTGGGGATATGAAGTATAATGTCTGCACAATGAGAGATGGATGATAATGTAGTTCCGGAGATGGGAAGTATAGTGCCTGAACTCTGAAAAATAGATGGGAATGCTGCAGTTCTGAAGGAGGGAAGTACAGTGCCTGAACTCTGAAAGATGGATGGGAATGCTGCAATTCTGGAGGCAGGAGATACAGTGCCTGCACTCTGAAAGATGAGTGACTATGATGCGGTTCTAAGAATCCCTTAGACTGTGACGTCCAAACACTTCAAAGATGTCAGCTAGGAGACGAATAATGCTGAGGGTGTTTCCTTCTTTGCGATTACCTGCCTTGGTGGAAACCAACGTATGTATTACAAATGACTTACAATTAAATGGACAAAGCCAAGCATAGACATATAAACCCAGCATATTGGCCAGCTGTAGGCATAACGTAACTTATTGGACAAAAGAAATGCTACTAATTTGTAGTCATCACCAGAAGCTCGAGTCTCATCTCTCCCACCCATTCTAAGACCCTCAACCTCATACACCCATACCTCATCAACCATGCCAAGACCCCCACCCATAGCTCACCAACCATGCCAAGACCCCCACCCATAGTTCAAGAACCTTGCCAAGACCCCACCCATACCTCACCAACCATGCCAAGACCCCACCGATACCTCACCAACCATGCCAAGATCCAATATCTCACCAACCATGCCAAGACCCCCCACCCATACCTCACCAACCATGCCAAGACCCCACCCATACCTCACCAACCATGCCAAGACCCCACCCATACCTCACCAACCATGCCAAGACCCCACCCATACCTCACCAACCATTCCAAGACCCTATATCTCACCAGCCTTGCCAAGACCCCCCACCCATACCTCACCAACCATGCCAAGACCCTATATCTCACCAGCCTTGCCAAGACCCCCACGCCACACCCACCATTTGGGACAGCAAATGGAAGGATATTCACACCGAACGATTCCCGGCTAACACAAACGCAACAACTTGCGGGATAAAATGAAATTAGTTCTTTAAGCGGGTCAGAGGGGCAAGAGGCAGTGAAGACCACAGCTGGGAGAGCATGATGATGATAATGTAAACAAGAAAAAGAAAATGGAAAAAAATAATAATATATATTATTATTATTATGAAGAAGAGTAGAGGTAGTAGGAGAAGTAGAGGAATCGGGAAGGGAAGGATTGGAAAAGGAAGGAGGATTTGGAAGGAATGGTAGAGGATAAGGAAGAAGAGTAGAGAAGAAGGAAGAGCAGAGAAAGGTAGATGAGGAATGGTAGAGAATGACGAAGGGTAAAGGAGAATGAAGAAGGGTATAAGATAAGGAAGAAGGGGAGTAGAGGGGAAGGTAGAAGAGTAGGAGGAAAATGAAGGGTAGGAGATAATGAAGAAGGGAAGAAGAGTAGAAGGGAAGAGGAGAAGGGGAGAACGAAGAAGAGAAGAGGAGAACGAAGAAGAGGAGAACGAAGAAGGGAAGAGGAGAACGAAGAAGGGAAGAGGAGAACGAAGAAGGGAAGAGGAGAATAAAGAAAGGAAGAGAAGGAAGAAGGCTAGGAGAGAAGGAAGAAGGCTAGGAGAGAAGGAAGAAGGCTAGGAGAGAAGGAAGAAGGCTAGAAGAAGGAAGAAGGCTTCATTGCAGTGCTCCTTTCCTAGATTATGACTCCATTACTACTACTACCACTACCTCTATCACTACTACCTCCATTACCCCTCCACCACTTTCTTGTGCCCTCCCCTGTCTGCCTGCCTATAAATACCCCTTCCACCTGTCCTTCGTGTTCAAAATGATATTTAGCAGCCCTAAATATCATTTTGAACTATATTCAAATTAATAAGGCACAAGGACGTACAACAGCCCTGGTTGCAAAAGACGTGGAAAAAGCTTTTGACACTGTCTGGCACTCAGGGCTCAAGTACAAGCTATGTAACCTTTTTGACCTTCCTCAGAATGCCAAAAAATTACTATGCAACTTCCTTGATGACCGTACAATGCGAATTAAGTTCAAAAACTGTCTCTCTGACTCTTTTACCCTTCAAGCTGGAGTCCCCCAGGGATCTGTGCTCTCTCCTACCTTATACATCCTTTACACTAACGACATCCCTGACCCAGCACATTGCACTACACTCACACTGGCTTACGCAGATGACATTACACAACTCATTGCACATGAACAATGTAGATACCTATCACTCAGAACACAACGTGAGGTAGACAGGATTAGTGCATGGGAGATCCTCTGGCGAATAAAAACCAATGCAAACAAATCAAAGATAACATATTTCTTCCAAAGAGAAACCGCAGACCAATGCCTGTCTACCTAAGAACTACCACAACACGAACACCTATTCCACGTACACGAAACACTACAGTCCTTGGAGTTACTTTGGACTCCAGACTGAGATTACACACCACATAAACACTAAAAGAGTTATGGCCAGTAATGCCCTCGGTAGACTGCTCAAGCTCAGAGACTCACACCCAAACACCAAACTACACCTATACAAGGCTCTCATAAGACCACTCATCACATACACACCTCTTGCCCTCTCTCTTGCTGCCAAAACAAACATCTTGAAACTGCAACGTATCCAGAACCGAGCATTGCGGTGGGTGCTGGGAACGAAGTGGGATGACTTCGCCACCAGTGAGTCCTTACACAACAGGACTAGCACCCCTGCACTGAACGTGTTCTGGAAAGAACTCAGTGATAGACAAATAGACCGACTTGAAACCTATCAAAACACATGGACAACCTTCTTAGACGAAACCATCAGACAGCCAGACATCAACCTAAATCTATTTCAATCTATTGATAATCCTGCTCCTACTCCTCTATACGTCTAAAACTATCCCTCCTATCTAACTCCTAATTTCTACCCTGCCCTCTGCAGGGGTGGACCTTAAAAGACGTCCTTTGTACCCTCCAAAAGCCCCTGATAACCCCTAAAAAATCAATGCATTCTGGGATAAAGCAGTACAAAAAAAAAAGCAAACCAGCAATGACGTTTTGGTTGCCGCCCTATGGGAACAGTGTCGTGCCTCCCGAGCCAAGTCCAGCAATACATTAAGCAAACCAACACAGCAGATAGTCACACCCAGGAGTGCCTCCTCTAACATGCTAACCAACGCTACGCTGCTGGGTTTAGCCCTGGCTCTTTCCCTTCAACTATCGAAATTCCTCTCACCTACTATTCTTCATCTATCCAAATCTCCATTTCTACCCGTATGGGTCTTACCTGAGAGTATACCTACCTACCTTCGTGTTAGTGTGACTTTGTAAATGGTCCAAGTCGGACCGAAACGTCGTCGTAAGCTCCTCTCTTTTTATATGTGCGGGTTGTGTGTGTATTGTTCCAGTCACGGTATTGTGCCTTTTTTGTTATTTGAGGGAGGTTTATATAGGCAGCCGCCACCCTATGTGAGCCACTAGCTCCGTTGCAGTGCTCCTCTTTCTTAGTATTTGACTGACTCCACTCCTATTACTACTACCACTACTACTACCACTATTACTCCTCCACTTTCTCTTGTTCCCGTCCCTCTCGGCTGCCTATATAAACCTCCCTCCCTCCCTTCTGTCTGTTTTTTTTTTAATAGTTGTAATAGACTATAATTTTTAAAGGGGTGGACCGGTCAGGTGACCAAAGCTCCAACGACGGGTCATCATCTGACTAAGACCCGCGTCAGGAAACACTTTTCCGGTGTCCTGACGAACTTTACCTAACCTTCTGTCTGTTAGTGTGACTTTGTAAATGGTCCAAGTCGGACCGAAACGTCGTCGTAAGCTCCTCTCTTCAATTGCGGGTTATTTGTGTATTGTTCCAGTCACGGTATTGTGCCTTTTTTTGTTATTTATAGAAGAGAAGAAAGTGTAGAAGGTAAGCAAGAAGGTTAGAACATAAGGAAGAAAGTTAGAAGAGAAAGGAAGAGGGGTAGAGGGGAGGGGAAAGGGTGTAGTGAAGGAAGGGGGAGAGAGGGGAGAGGTGGGACAGGTGGAGGCTGAGGGTAAAGTACAGCTGACAACCTACCTTGAATTATAGCTGTAAGCTGAGCGAGCTTGGAGGATTGGTTACAGGATTGTATACGAGTGGTGTGGGGGTCAGTTAGCGGGAATGGGATTCCCCACAAGCAGTGAGCGAGCTGGCAGGAGAGAGTGAGCAAGGGGGTAGGAGAGAGCGAGTGAGAGCCAGTGAGCAAGGGGGTAGGAGAGAGCGAGTGAGAGCCAGTGAGCAAGGGGGTAGAAGAAAGCGAGTGAGAGCCAGTGAGCAAGGGGGTAGGAGAGAGCGAGTGAGAGCCAGTGAGCAAGGGGGTAGGAGAGAGCGAGTGAGAGCCAGTGAGAGAGAGAGAGAGAGAGAGAGAGAGAGAGAGAGAGAGAGAGAGAGAGAGAGAGAGAGAGAGAGAGAGAGAGAGAGAGAGAGAGAGAGAGAGAGAGCAACAAGCGCGACCCTGGCTACAGAGGCTCTCAGTCACTCGACAAGTTTTCAAGGCTGTCCAGCCAGAGTTCCATTACACAGACTTAACAGTTCTCTGGCGGCTGTTGGCGGCGGCTCATACCTCCCCTAACTTCTCTCTATGTATATGTATGCTCTCTCTTATCTCTCTATTCTCTTATGTTCTCTCTCTCTGTACTCTTCTATTCTCTCACTATTCTTTCTTTTATCTCTCTCTAGTCTATATTTTCCCTTGTTCTCTATTCTGAACTCATTCTGATTTACATGTTCATTCATTCATACACACACACACACACACATATATGAAGAAGCTCGATAAAGTCTAAAGGTTTGCAACAAGGCTAGTACCTGAACTAAGGGAAATAATGAGAGAATAAAGGAACTGAACCTGACACCCTTGGAAGAGAGAACAGGGCAAAACATGATTACTACGAACAAAAACTTTTGGAGAACTGACAAGGCAGATTATGACAAACTGAATTCAGAGGACCAGGATCAAAGGGACACAGGTGGAAGCTGAAGGCAAAACTAAGCCTTAGGGATTAAAGGTATTTCTGTAGTCTCAGGGTAGTTAAAAAGTGGAGCGAACTGTATGAGGCAGAGATGGCAAACTCAATATACAGCTTCAAGAGAAGATATGATAAAGCCCACGAGGCCAGATTTAGTAATGCCGATCAAAGTAGTCCAGGGGGCCAGGAGCGGAGAGTTGACCCCTGCAACCACATACAGATAAGAAAATAGAGGAGAGTACACGCACGCACACAGACACACACACAACCCTTCCAGTGCAGGAAACCCACCCTCCCACTCTTTCCCAAACCCACACCACCCTGGTCCACAAGGACCAGGAATTCAGGAACCTGAGAACTGGAACACAGTAATAGAAAGGAAGCTGAAAGTATGGTACACAATGCAGATGGAACAACAAATAAGAGTGATAACAGAACGAATGAATAGTGGAAGCATCCCCAGATATTATAGCATTCACAAAGATAACAGATGTGATCTTCCCAACTGGATATCAGATTATGAGGAAAGACAGAGGGAACAGAGGCAAAGATGTCCCAAAGTTGTTAAACAGCCACATCAGGAGGGACATAACAGTAAAGGACCAAGCTATCCGGACGAAGAATGAAAAAAGAGCTCACAAGGAATGACAGGAAGTTTGTGAGGGACTTGGCAAGAAATTCAGAGGCATTTTCAGAGAAACAAGAAGGTTACCAAAGAACCAAATCAGTAGATTGCACCAGTGAGCACTGGACACAATACATATACACAACAGGTGAAGAGGTGAAGAAGCTACTGTATGAGGTAGAGATACTGTGTGAATCACTACAAAAAATCAAGTTGCACGGCTATAGAGATGGTAAATCCTGGCTCACAAATCTGCTAGAGTTCTACGAAAAGGTAACAGATAAAAAGGAGAGGGATAGGTACATTGAATATTCTTGGACTGTAGAAAAGTTTTTAACATGGTACCGCACAAAAGAATGAAATAGAAGTTAAAGGAGCAGGCAGGAATAAAAGGAAAGGCACTGCAATGGATCGAGGAATATCTAAAAGGAAGGAAACGAGTGATTGTCCGAATATCAGAATGGGTGCATGTGACGAATGAGGTTCCACAAGGATCAGTACTATTTTATGTACAGTATACGTGAACATGACGGAAAGGATGGTCAGAGGTATCCCTGACGCAAATGATTCGAAACTAATGAGAACACAAACAGGCGAGGACCAGGAAAGACCACAAATGGATCTGGACAGGCTGGAGGTCTGGTGTGACAAGTGGTTACTGGAACTCAATCCAAGCAAGTGCACAGTTATGAAGATTGGGAAAGGACAAAGACAACCTCAGACGGAGTACAGGCTCAGGGGCAAAGGATGCGAATTCACTCAAGGAGGACCTAGGGTGAGTATTGTATCGAGCACATCGGTTGAGGCACAGATTGACTGACTAAATGCTGCAGCAAATACACGCCTGGCAAATCTAAGATTAGCCTTCAGAAATCTAATCAAGGGGTCACTCACGACATTATATGACGTACGTCAGGTCCATATTGGAGTACGCAGCACCAGTGTGGAACCCACACCTGGCCAAGCATGTCAAGAGATTTTAGAAAGTGTAGAGGTTTGCAACAAGACTAATCCCGCAGCTAAGGGGTATGTCCTATAAGAAGAAGTTACCGAAACTAAACCTGATGAAACTAGAGGAAAGGAGGACTCGGGGTGATATGACAACAATGTACAAAATACAGAGAGGAATTGATAGGGTGAGAGGGATAGATTGTTAGAGGCCCAGGAAACAGGAACATGTGGATATCAGGAAGTATTTCTTTAGTCTTGGAGAGCGGAGTGAGAGAGAGAGGATCCATACATAGCTTTAAGAAGAGATACGATAAGGATCTAGAAACCAGGAGAGAAGAAACCTAGCAGCTGCCAGCAGACACACAGGACCATGAGATGAGACTCAACCCTTTCAACTAAATAACAGGAGTAAAGACACAAGAGAGAGAGAGAGAGAGAGAGAGAGAGAGAGAGAGAGAGAGAGAGAGAGAGAGAGAGAGAGAGAGAGAGAGAGAGAGAGAGAGAGAGAGAGAGAGAGTGAGAGAAGAGATGAGAGAGAGAGGAGAGAGAGAGAGAGGCCTATAAGGACTTGACTTTAGGTGATCTGTGACTCTTGCCACTTTATTCATCTCTATTGCATTTTCCCAATGGAGCCTCGCCAGGAATGTTTGGTCTGGGTAAACACAACCGTGGCAGGAGGGTGCGGGCATGTAGAGGGTCCTAGGAGAGGGCTAGGTGAAAGCTAGGAGGGGAATACTGCATGAAGGCAAGAAGCTAAAATTGGATACATGAGCAGTGTGCTGCTACCTTATTCTATATGACAGTTACAGTGGGAATAAAAGCTGTGATTCCCTGTCACATTCCATCACTCAGACTGTGACATGCACTCACAAACACCTGTTCATCCTCTCATCTCTTCCTTGTCTATCCCTATTCCTCTTCCTCCTCAGGCTTCACTCTTAACTCTTCTTTCTCCAAGTCTTCCACTTCCCCTTTCTTCTCTATTTCATATTATTGTACAAGTGCTCAAACTCTTATTTCCTCTCATTCCATCCCGGTTTTTATTCCTTTCCCCTCATTTTCCTTCTCCCCTCGACCCCAATAAGTCCCCTCGGCCACCCCCAGCACCCCCTCCCCGCCCTCAGCACCCAGCAACCAACTTGGAGGTCTGGCTACCAAACTCATCTTAATGGAATTTCACAAGTGGAGCACCACACACAGGTCAAAGTTCCCACGCACAGGTTAAAGTTCCCACACACAGGTCAAAGTTCACACGCACAGGTCAAAGTTCACACGCACAGGTTAAAGTTCCCCACGCACAGGTCAAAGTTCCCACAGACAGATCAAAGTTCCCACGCACAGGTCAAAATTCACACACACAGATTAATGTTCCCGCACCACACACACATTTTAAGGTTTAAAAAATTTCAAAGTTTACAGAATCTCACAGTTTACACAATTCTACGATTTACACAATTTTAAAAGTTAAAATTTTTTAAATCTAACACAATTTTAAGTTTTTCACACTTTTAAAGCCTGGATTGGAGCAACATCACAAAGAGAGAATCCTGCCTCAGTTTAAGGGAAGATGGTTTGTGATCCACGTTTATAAGATCAATGGTTAATACTGAGTACATCAGGTAACTTTTATCTTAGTAATAATGATTTAGTGATGACTCACGAAATCGTAATGACACGATAGTAAACAAACCACAGTACGGGTGGGGATTGTGGCCAGCTGGCCCAGTGGCTTACAAGCTGGCCTGGAGTTTTACGACTCGCTCGCCGCGAGTTCAGGCCCCACCCGTACCGTGGTATGATTTAGTGATGTAATGGACAGAATATTCAACGTGTTGACTGTTCTAATAGACATGTAAGTGGTCAAAATGTGTGTACGCATCGTCACGCACATGTAGGTGTTTACAAAGACCATGAAGGGTAAAGGAAGAGAAGCCAAGAATGATTATTCAAGGAATGAATAAGGAATGATTATTCAAGGAATAACTTCAGGGAATAACTATTCAAGGAATGATTATCTAAGGAATGATTATTCAAGGATAAGAGGGGAGGAAAGTGATTAATAAAGTTGATGGCAACAGCAGCAGTACCAGTCGAAACAGCAGCAGACACCGTAGCAGCAGCAGCAGAAGCTGTCTAAACAGCAACAGAAGCAACAGTCATAGTGGCCGCCCTCTACACCACTCTCTACTTACCCCCCACTAACACTAATGGAGCTCCTCTCCCCATTACCACTACTGTAGCTTCAATCCAACTCCTCCATGTCTTCCTCTCTCTCTCTCTCTCTCTCTCTCTCTCTCTCTCTCTCTCTCTTACTCCCCTTCCTAGGGTGCTCCTCCCTCTATTATACCATCTTTCTCTCTTCCTCTGCTTGATATTCCTCACTCAATGATCTTTCTCTGCCTGCCTTACTAACTCACTCAGGTGTGAGCACAAACACCGCACGACAGTCACTTATCAAGATCAACCCAGACAAACTTTTACCTACCAGGGAAGAAGAGAATGACGCCAAGCACAGGCGCGCCTGTGCTATGACTATCCAAGGAATGACTACTTAAGCAATGACTATCCAAGGAATGTCTACTCAAGCAATGACTAAGGAATGACTACTCAAGGAATGACTACTCAATGAATGACTATTCAAGGAATGACTATTCAAGGAATGACTACTCAAGAGGGATACTTGGAGTATACCTAGAGAGGATTTCGGGGGTCAACGCCCTCGTGGCTCGGTCTGTGACCAGGCCTCGCGGTGGATCAGGGCTTGATCAACCATGCTGTTACCACTGGCCGCACACAAGCCGACGTACCAGCCACAGCCCAACTGGTCAGGTACTGATTTTAGGTGCCTGTCCAGCGCTTTGTTGAAGACAGCAAGGGGTCTACTGGTAATGTTAAGTTGTGGTCTAACACATGGTGTTTGAGTTTTCCTACTGCAGTCCGGACCAGAGCCGGGTGCACTGAAAGAGAACTTGATGAGTGTCAGAGGTCCCCGACTTGACTTATCGTACTCCCTTCAAGCTTAAGGGAAATTACCAACACGTCTTTGGCTGTCTTCAAGAAGGAACTGGACAAGTTGCTCAAACCAGTGCCTGACCAGCCGGGCTGTGGTTTGCACGATGGACTGTGTGTTGCCAGCAGTAACATCCTGGTTGATCAGGCCTTGATCCTCCAGGAAGCCTGGTCTGGGACCAGGCCGCGGAGGCACTGACCCTCGGAAAGGTCCTTCAGTCGTCCTTCAGACTTGTCTGGTTCTTTTCTGGTCAACCATACTGTTGCTACTGCCGATACGCTGGCCAATCTAGGATGCAGATAGTTGTTGGTAGAAAGCGTCGGTGTGGAGTTCTAAGACCTCTGCTGTCTGTCTGTCTTCTCCGTGTACAACAGAACGCTGGAGTCTTCTACCAACACTTGTTCAATAAGGAGTACACTGTCAGCATCAATGGTCAGATTATTACAATTAAAACTAACGAATAAGATTCATGTATAACAGTTGGGTATCTTTATTGTTAAAACGTTTCGTCTACACAGTAGGTTTCATCAGTCAAATACAAAAACAACAGTGAAATGAAGATGATGTAATCAGTCCATCAACCTGGGAGAAATAGTATTTGAGGTGGTCAGTCCCTCAGCCTGGAGAAGAGATCAGCTCAATGGTCTGGAACGATATCGTTTCAGATCATGGAGCTGAACTCTTCTCCAAGGTTGATGGACTGATTACATCATATTTATTTCACTACTACACCTGCTGCCTCTGTATTTGACTGAAGAAGCCTACTGTGTAGGCGAAACGTTTCATCAATAAAAATATCTAACTGTTGCACACGTGTCTTCTCAACTTGTCGGTATTTTTATATCATTCTCAACACAATCAAAACTAAATGTAAACCCATAGCGAATCAATTATCAGAAATCTGGCCTCAATTCCGAGACGGAGGGTCGAGCCACAAGCAATCCTTGCACTGAATGACCCACATGGGTTCAACGTTTACCTCCTTGCATATTATTATTATTACAGAAACCAGCCAGGATTCTCCAGCACAGTGAATTAATCAGATGCAAATTCTTAAGTGGAAGCGATGCGGAAAATAAATTTTGACGTGCACACCTAGCCCAACCTCTCCTCATTTTACTACGTTCCAAACGTCAAATTCTAAACGTTTCCTGATATTCACAAATAACCCGCACTTAGAGGAGGTTTCGGTTCATCCTGGACTATATTTAAATCACAACATTAATAACTTGGCAATGGTCCAGAAATAATCACAAATAAAACAAAATATATTTCGACTGAGATACTTGAAGCAGAGAGGTTTTCCTTGAAGCAAAGGGGTGTTCCTTGATGCAGAGAGGTGTTCCTTGATGCAGAGAGGTGTTCCTTGATGCAGAGAGGTGTTCCTTGATGCAGAGAGGTGTTCTTTGAAGCAAAGGGGTGTTCCTTGATGCAGAGAGGTGTTCCTTGATGCAGAGAGGTGTTCCTTGAAGCAGAGGGGTGTTCCTTGATGCAGAGAGGTGTTCCTTGATGCAGAGAGGTGTTCCTTGATGCAGAGAGGTGTTCCTTGAAGCAAAGGGGTGTTCCTTGATGCAGAGAGGTGTTCCTTGAAGCAAAGGGGTGTTCCTTGATGCAGAGAGGTGTTCCTTGAAGCAAAGGGCTGTTCTCTGAAGCCTTTGGCAACTAATAACACACACACACACACGCACACAATGTGAAACACAGGCACTTCTTACATTAATCTCACAAACCAAACAGCAAAGTGAACGTCAAAGTGATCACAAACAACAAAGTGACAAGTGAAAATAGACCCAACAAACAACACGGGCCAGAGGAGCGACACTCAGCCCGCAACACAATTCCAGGTTTCAGACGCTGTTTTATGACAGGAAAATGCCAAAGACCTGTTAAGTTGTGTTGTCGTAAAGAGTTTCCTTCCCAACTTGACCAATGTTGGCGAGGACACACAACCTGGTTTATTATGCTGTTACCTTTTACCATTAAGAAATATTTCTAAAAAACAATGTTTTAAACTTATTAAACCCAATATTTTCGTTTAATTATTAAAGCCATTTTTTTTACTTATCAAATGTTTTCCACTATAATTTAAATGTTTTTCACTTAATAAACCAAATATTTTCCACTAAATAAAGCCAATGTTTTAAACTTAATAAACCCAATGTTTTCCACTTAATAAAACTAATATTTCCAACTTAATAAATCCAATGTTATCCAATTAATAAAACCAATGTTTTCCACTTAATAGACCACATGTTTTTCACTTAAAAAATATCACTTAATATACCAGATGTTTTCCACCTAAACCCAATGTTTTCCACTTAATAAACCCATTGAACTCTACCTACTAAAACCAAAAACCAATGTTTTCCACTTATTTAAAAAAAATCACTTACTAAAACTGTTTTCCACTTATTTAGAAGTTCAACTTATTAAAACCAATCTTTTCCACTTATTAATCCCATTTATTAAAACTAATGTTTTCCACTTATTATAAAATATCCACTTACTAAAAGGCTTCTCCATAAAAGTCATTTACTCACCAGAGGAAAACTGTCTTCAAATTCACTTACCTGGCAAAAACAAGATGAAAAATAATTTGTTTGTGAAGTATTTTAATAGTTAATGTATAAAAAAATTTACTTTATAAGAAAGAATTGCAAATAATTCAAGATGGAACAATTATAGAACAAAAGTGGAACAATTATTGAATAAAAGTAGAACAATGATGGAACAAAGGTGAAAGGACGATGGAACAAAAGTGGAATATTGATAGAACAATGATCGGACAATGGTAGAAAAATGATGGAACAATGATAAAGCAAAGATGGAACAATGATAGAACCATGACAGAACAAAGGTGGAACAATGATGGAACAATAATAGAACCATGACAGAACAAAGGTTGTACAATGACAGAACAAAGTTGGTACAATGACAGAACAAAGGTGGTACAATGACAGAACAAAGGTGGAACAATGACAGAACAAAGGTGAAACAATGACAGAACAAAGTTGGTACAATGACAGAACAAAGTTGGTACAATGACAGAACAAAGGTGGAACAATGATGGAACAATAATAGAACCATGACAGAACAAAGGTTGTACAATGACAGAACAAAGTTGGTACAATGACAGAACAAAGGTGGTACAATGACAGAACAAAGGTAGAACAATGACAGAACAAAGTTGGTACAATGACAGAACAAAGTTGGTACAATGACAGAACAAAGTTGGTACAATGACAGAACAAAGGTGGAACAATGACAGAACAAAGGTGGAACAATGACAGAACAAAGGTAGAACAAAGGTAGAACAATGACAGAACAAAGGTGGAACAATGACAGAACAAAGGTAGAACAATGACAGAACAAAGTTGGTACAATGACAGAACAAAGTTGGTACAATGAGAGAACAAAGGTGGAACAATGACAGAACAAAGGTAGAACAATGACAGAACAAAGGTAGAACAATGACAGAACAAAGTTGGTACAATGACAGAACACAGTTGGTACAATGACAGAACAAAGGTGGAACAATGACAGAACAAAGTTGGTACAATGACAGAACAAAGGTGGTACAATGACAGAACAAAGGTGGAACAATGACAGAACAAAGTTGGTACAATGACAGAACAATGGTGGAACAATGACAGAACAAAGTTGGTACAATGACAGAACAAAGGTGGAACAATGACAGAACAAAGTTGGTACAATGACAGAACAATGGTGGAACAATGACATAACAAAGATGGAACAATGACAGAACAAAGGTGGTACAAAAAAAATTAAAGAGCGTGAAAAGACCTGTTGCAGAGTAGAGACTGGTAGGAAAAAGTAACTTCTGTGATAGGAAAAGGTAAAAAAAAAAAACCATCATCTCGACAGTGGCAATATTAACCGCATCTCATAGGCATAAAATTTAAGAGTTTCTGGCAAATTCTTGGATGGGGATATACTGTGTGCCAAATGGAAAGGGAACAAGAGAGCACAAATTAAAACTAAAGACGAAGAAGAGTCACCGTGATACTAGAAATACTTCTTCAGACTTAGGGGTTGTAAAAATATGGAATAAACTGCAAGATGTAGTGGAGGCAGATCATATATACATTTACATTTTCATGCATAAGTATTATAGGGACCAAGAAACTAGAATCCACTTACAGGTTGAAAAGCAAGGCCAGGTTCCAAGACTCGACCTCCTCACCCACAACTCGGTGATCACACGACAGTTTACCCAACACTCAGAGTTCGGTTCAAAAAACGTTCGACACACGATCTGCTAAGATATTATATCCGCTACACTAGAGTAAGAAGGTGAAACATTTACAGGTGTGAGCACTTCTCACAAGACTTGCTTCCAAAAGAAGGGGCTCCTGGTCCCCTGGGGGCCTGGCCAACACGGCCTTTCCTCAAAAGTTTCTACTTGCCTGCGCGTTTATACCAGAAGTTGGCCTGAGAATTTTCAATTGGTGTCCTGGGGGACCGGGTGGAGGGGGGGAAGAAGGGAAGGGGGTGAGAATGTGTCTTGAAGAAAGGGAAAGGAGGGGGCCCCATTTTTCTTTGAAGAAACTTGCCTTCTTGGGACGCTAATGTCAGCATTATGTTAATGTTTGTAAGTTATTTGCCACGGCGCAAAATTCTCCCAGAGAATTAGGGCGGGGAGCGCCAGGCAAATTTACAGGGCCAAAAATGGTAAACTTTTGACCAATAGGCCGCCCGCTAAATAACTTTGTTTAATCTGACTTGGCCAGTGTAGGTGGCAACCTCACCCTCCTCCCTCATAATGTATAATGCAAGATGTGCAAATTTATTCAGTGATAGCAGGAGGGAGACTGGCGGCCGGCGCCGGTAGGGAGGCTAGCGGCCGGCGCCGGTAGGGAAGCTTGCGGCCGGCGCCGGTAGGGAGGCTACCAGTCAAAACTCCCGCGGCAAAATTCCTGCGGAAATACCCACTCTCCAAAACCTTATCATTTCCCTTTGAAGGAGATCTCAGAAAACCAAAGGTGACGCATCTTCTGACCTTCCTAATACACAGGTGCTCTCACTGTTGTGGCAACAATAATTGTCCTGATGGTGCATCTACCTGCTGGTGTATCTACTTGGTGGGGCATCTACCTGTTAAGGCATCTACCTGCTGGTGTATCTACTTGGTGGGGCATCTACCTGCTGAGGCATCTACCTGCTGCTGTATCTACCTACTGGTAAATCTACCTGCTGCTGTATCTACTAACTGGTACATCTACCTGCTGCTGTATCTACGTACTGGTAAATCTACCTGCTGCTGTATCTACCTACTGGTAAATCTACCTGCTGCTGTATCTACTAACTGGTACATCTACCTGCTGCTGTATCTACCTACTGGTAAATCTACCTGCTGCTGTATCTACCTACTGGTAAATCTACCTGCTGCTGTATCTACTAACTGGTACATCTACCTGCTGCTGTATCTACCTACTGGTAAATCTACCTGCTGCTGTATCTACCTACTGGTAAATCTACCTGCTGCTGTATCTACCAACTGGTACATCTACCAACTGGTACATGTACAAAGGTAAGCATAACCCGCCTTAATGCTCATTTAGGTTTGTATTGTCTAACACTGGCAACATCATCACACTCCTCACCATTACTTCAAGTGAAACTTGAAAACAGCAGCAGCAAGCACAGCACTAGCAGCAGCAACAGCAGCAGTAGTATCAGTAACAACAGCAGCAGCAAGCACAGCACTAGCAGCAGCAACAGCAGCAGTAGTATCAGTAACAACAGCAGCAGCAAGCACAGCACTAGCAGCAGCAACAGCAGCAGTAGTATCAGTAGCAGTAAGCACAGCACTAGCAGCAGCAACAGCAGCAGTAGTATCAGTAGCAGCAAGCACAGCACTAGCAGCAGCAACAGCAGCAGTAGTATCAGTAACAGCAGCAGCAAGCACAGCACTAGCAGCAGCAACAGCAGCAGTAGTATCAGTAACAACAGCAGCAATAGTATCAGTAACAACAGCAACAACAACAGTAGTATCGTTAACAACAGTAGTATCGTTAACAACAGTAGTAGTAGCAGCTGTAGCAACAACAGTAGTAGCAGCAACAACAGCATCAGGAACAGCAGCAGCAGTGGCAACAGAAGAAGTAGCAGCGACAACAACAGTAGTAACAGCAGCAGCGATAATAGCAGCAGTAGCAGCAGCAGTAGTAGCAGCGACAGCAGTAGCAGTAGTAGCAGCGACAGCAGTAGAAGCAGCAGTAGTAGGAGCGACAGCAGTAGCAGCAGCAGTAGTAGCAGCGACAGCAGTAGCAACAACAGTAGCAGCAGCAACAGCATCATCTACATCTATCTCATGTCCTCTTCTCCCTCTATTTCCACAGCTGAATGGTGCCAAGTGGCAGTGATAATATTGTCCCAAGTGGCACTAACATAAGTGCCACCAAGTGTCACTGATAATATGAATGATGCCAAGTGGCAGTGATATGTCAGGTGTCACTGACAACATGAACTGTGCAGTGTGTCACTGACAACATAAACTGTGCACTGTGTCACTGACAATATAAACTGTGCAGTGTATCACTGACAACATAAACTGTGCAGTGTCACTGACAACATAAACTGTGCAGTGTGCCACTGACAACATAAACTGTGCAGTGTATCACTGACAACATAAACTGTGCAGTGTGTCACTGACAACATAAACTGTGCAGTGTATCACTGACAACATAAACTGTGCAGTGTATCACTGACAACATAAACTGTGCAGTGTATCACTGACAACATAAACTGTGCAGTGTATCACTGACAACATAAACTGTGCAGTGTCACTGACAACATAAACTGTGCAGTGTATTACTGACAACATAAACTGTGCAGTGTCACTGACAACATAAACTGTGCACTGTGTCACTGACAATATAAACTGTGCAGTGTGTCACTGACAACATAAACTGTGCAGTGTATCACTGACAACATAAACTGTGCAGTGTGTCACTGACAACATAAACTGTGCAGTGTGTCACTGACAACATAAACTGTGCAGTGTGTCACTGACAACATAAACTGTGCAGTGTGTTACTGACAACATAAACTGTGCAGTGTATCACTGACAACATAAACTGTGCACTGTGTCACTGACAACATAAACTGTGCAGTGTGTCACTGACAACATAAACTGTGCAGTGTGTCACTGACAACAAACTGTGCAGTGTGTCACTGACAACATAAACTGTGCAGTGTGTCACTGACAACATAAACTGTGCAGTGTGTCACTGACAACATAAACTGTGCAGTGTGTCACTGACAACATAAACTGTGCAGTGTATCACTGACAACATAAACTGTGCAGTGTGTTACTGACAACATAAACTGTGCAGTGTATCACTGACAACATAAACTGTGCAGTGTCACTGACAACATAAACTGTGCAGTGTATCACTGACAACATAAACTGTGCATGTGTCACTGACAAACTGTGCACTGTATCACTGACAACATAAACTGTGCACTGTGTCACTGACAACATAAACTGTGCACTGTGTCACTGACAACATAAACTGTGTAGTGTGTCACTGGCAACATATACTGTGCTGTGTGTCACTGACAACAAACTGTGCAGTATGTCACTGGCAACATAAACTGTGCAGTGTGTCACTGACAACAAACTGTGCAGTGTCACTGACAACATAAACTGTGCAGTGTGTCACTGACAACATAAACTGTGCAGTGTGTCACTGACAACATAAACTGTGCAGTATATCATTGACAACATAAACTGTGCAGTATGTCACTGGCAACATAAACTGTGCAGTATGTCACTGACAACATAAACTGTGCAGTGTGTCACTGACAACATAAACTGTGCAGTATGTCACTGGCAACATAAACTGTGCAGTATGTCACTGACAACAAACTGTGCAGTGTGGCACTGACAACATAAACTGTGCAGTATGTCACTGGCAACATAAACTGTGCAGTATGTCACTGACAACAAACTGTGCAGTGTGTCACTGACAACATAAACTGTGCAGTATGTCATTGACAACATAAACTGTGCAGTGTGGCACTGACAACATAAACTGTGCAGTGTGTCATTGACAACAAACTGTGCAGCGTGTCATTGACAACATAAACTGTGCAGTGTGGCATTGACAACAAACTGTGCAGTGTCATTGACAACAAACTGTGCAGTGTGTCATTGACAAACTGTGCAGTGTGTCATTGACAACAAACTGTGCAGTGTGTCATTGACAAACTGCAGTGTGTCATTGACAACACACTGTGCAGTGTCATTGACAACAAACTGTGCAGTGTGGCACTGGTAACATGAATGGTGCCAAGTGTCACTAATAACATTGTGCCAAATAGTTTCTCCCATACCAGTGTTTATGACACTTAAGTGTTTTTTAACTTCTCATCAGCTTATGACACTTTAATGGAAAGTAATCATATTTTCTATTCTTGTCTTGTTTTATTAGTCTTCCCTCCCCTCTCTCCCACACTTCCCTTCCTTCCTTTTCCTCCTCCATCTTTCGTCCCTCCCCTATCCCCTTCCTCCTCCTCTTCCCTGTACAGGAGATCAGTGAAATGGTGGAATATCTGCCTTCACACGTCTGAGATCACACGTCTTGCCACACCAGCATCCTCATCTCCTGACAACATCATGACTTCCTCCCTTTTTCCCTCTCTTCTCACTCCCTCTTCCTCCCAACCTCCCTATTTACCTTCCCCTTTCCTATTTCCCTTCCCCTATCCTCCCTCTCTCTTCTTATCCCTTCTTTTATGTTTCCATCACTTCTCTCGTCCTGTCTTTCCCTTTCTGCTTCCCCTTCTCTGCCTTTGGTTCCTTAGCTTTCTCTTTCTTTCAGTTCTCACCCCAGAGGTCTCAAGCCTCCCCAGAGTCAGTTACCACCCCAGGGGTCTCATGCTTCCCCAGAGTCATTTACCTCCCCAGGGGTCTCAAGCATCCCCAGAGTCAGTTACCATCCCAGGGGTCTCAAGCCTCCCCAGAGTCAGTTATCACCCCAGGGTGCCTGATATGCGTGGTTCACCATTACCACCACCAGGATTTCACCTGCCTCCCCATTTTTGTACGTGTAAATTGAATTCTGTCAGGGTATATTGGCAGTCTCACAAAAATGACTAGAAACGAGACCTAAGATGACACTCCTTGCCCCTCTCGTCTGCCTTGACACCTGGTTACTCTCTCTCTCTCGTCTACCTTGACACTTGGTTACTCTCTCTCTCTCTCTCGTCTGCCTTGACACCTGGTTACTCTTTCTCGTATGCTTTGGCATCTGGTTACTCTTTCTCGTATGCTTTGACATATGGTTACTCTCTCGTCTGCCTTGACACCTGGTTACTCTCTCTCTCTCGTCTGCCTTGACACCTGGTTACTCTCTCCCGTCTGCCTTGACACCTGGTTACTCTCTCTCTCGTCTGCCTTGACACCTGGTTACTCTCTCTCTCTCTCTCGTCTGCCTTGACACCTGGTTACTCTCTCTCGTCTGCCTTGACACCTTGTTACTATCTCTCTCGTCTGCCTTGACATCTGGTTACTCTCTCTCTCTCGTCTGCCTTGACACCTGGTTACTATCCGTTTCTACATTTTCTCAAAGATTTTCTAACTTCCAGTTCTCCTTTACTTCCAGCAATGTTCTTTTTCCAGTTCTCCTTTACTTCCAATGTGCCTCTTCCAGTTCTTCTTTACTTCTAATGTCCCTCTTCCAGTTCTCCTTTACTTCCAATGTCCCTCTTCCAGTTCACCTTTACTTCCAGTAATGTTAGTCTTCCAGTTCCCTTTACTTCCAGTCAACGTTCTCTTCCAGTTCCCCTTTACTTCCAGTCAACGTTCCTCTTCCTGTTCTCCTTTACTTCCATTAATGTTCCTCTTCCAGTTCCCCTTTTCTTCCAGTCAACGTTCCTCTTTCAGTTCCCTTTTACTTTCAGTCAACGTTCCTCTTCCAGTTCGCCGTTACTTCCAGTAATGTTCCTCTTCCAGTTCTCCTTTACTTCCAGTCAACGTTCCGCTTCCAGTTCCCCTTTCCTTTCTGTTTTAAGTGGTTTTCTTTTCCAGTACTTTCTGTTTCTGATCTCTTTTCCTCTTTCAGCTTCCGTGTCCTTTCTTCCAGTACCGGGAGACCTGGCCTGGGACCTGGCCTGGGACCTGGCCTGGGACCAGGCCGCGGGGAAGGTCACCTCCGGAAGCCACTCTGGGTAAACTCCAGGTAAACTTCTCTCGATTTCAACTCCACTTCACCTTTCAGTACTTCTCCTTATTTCAACTCTCATTTCTTCTCTTCCAGTTCTACACACTGTTTTATTAACTTCTATTTCAATCCTTCCCGTCCTTTTTCCTTCTCCATTTTACTACCAAAATTCTTATCTTTAAACACTTGTTTTATTTTTTTACAAATAGTTTAAACTTAGCATAAAACCACTGATCATAAATCAACTCTCGTGTGAGTTGAGCTACAGCTCCCTGGCTTCTTGAGTGATGAGGTACAGGGGGCTGGGGTTATTAGAGTGAGGGATATCTCTGAGACAGCAAGGTGGGCCAGTAGAAGGTCTTGACCAAGTATCAAAAAACTTCATGGAGAGGATTATCGTGTAATGAAGACCAGCTTAAGATCGGCTTATGGAAAAAATATTCTGTCTTCTGACAAAATAACTTCAGCAGATCAACTAATAAAGTACGCCCAGCAGACTAACTAATACGCCCAGTAGACCAACCAACTAATACATCTAGCAGATCAACCAATACGCCAAGCAGATCAACTAATACGCCCAACTAATCAACTAATGATACACTGTCAAGTTGCCACAGGTTGAGGGCGACCCTACACACTAGAGACTACCCTCAACATTTACCTGTGCTTCACCTTTAACAGGTTTCGAGGGCTTTTCTACCTCTGTAGTCCGGCCTGAGGCCAGGCTTCCCTGCTAACCGCCTGGTCAACCAGGCTGTTTGTGCAAGCGGACCCGACAGTGTTCTCAAACTGTACCCATGGTCTCCCCCTTACTTAACGCGTCTATTTCCTCCAATATCTTACTCCAGTAAGTTGTTATAGCAGTATGCAGGTTAGGGGTCAGTCCCTCATGTACTTCCAAGTATATATTATCAGGCATCTTTTTCTTCCTCGTTCCAGAGAACAATCCAGGTACTTCGAGACATTCCCAGTAGTTTTACTGACTCTACGAGGGCAGTATACAACCTCTGTATATTTTCAGGTTATCTCTCCTGTCTTGAAAGGCGCTGCAAGAGCAGCACAATGCTCAAGTTGTGAGAGCAAAAATCATCTGAAAAGCGCCATCAAAGGCACTGCTTCTGATGATCTGAAAGCTCTCGTGATTCGTCCTGTCATTTTCCTGGCTTTTGCCTTATTGTATTTTCCAGATGAAGGATCCTCTGATATAATTAGTTCTAAGTATTTTTTTTATCTGTTTCTGTGATTACCTGCCCTTTCAGCAAGTAGGATATTCCTCCTGCGAGTAGGACCTCCTATAGCAAGGACCTTCTTCGACTAGGATATCCCTTTTCTGAGAGTGGAACACTCACTCTTCTACAAGTAGGACCTGCCTCTTGAGATTAGAACCTTCCCACCTACTTCTGCAAGTAGGATCTACTTTTCCGCAAGTAGGGCTTGACTCTTCTGCGAGTAAGATCTTCCTCTTCTGTGAGTGGGATCTCCCTCTTCTGTGAGTGGGATCTCCCTCTTCTGTGAGTGGGATCGCCCTCCTCTGCTCATCCCCGCCTTCACTCGAGCAGAAATGAAATGGCATCAGCTTTGCATCGACCTGTCAGTCATCTCAGCTTCGCCTACTAGAACCGAAAGTTTTATGCGCTAAGAACGGGCAGGAACAGAACCAAGAATAGGCAGGAAGAACAAGTTAAGGTAGCTCAAGAACGGGCAGGAACAGAACCAAGAATCAGGAGAGAAATAAAACCCATCAGAAGGGCGGAAAAAAGAACGCAAGAACAGGAATAGCATCAAGAACGGGCAGGAAGAGCATCAAGAACGGGCAGGAAGAGCATCAAGAACGAGCAGGAAGAGCATCAAGAACGGGCAGAAACGGGACCAAGATTATTATAATCAAAAGAAGCACTAAACCTCAAGGGTTATACAGCGTACGGGACCAAGAACGGACAGAAGCAGCATAAAAAACGGTCAAGAACAATACCCACGCTTAGCTTACACGGGAGAGAATCAACGTACATTAGGAATTCCTAACTATAAATCTTGCCAGTGCCACTAGTGTTCCTGAGCCGGGCACTCCTGACTATCCCAGGAGTGCCCGGCTCGGAGATATCCGGTACAGTAGCCCGGATATCCCGGTACAGTAGCCCGGATATCCCAGTATAGTAGCCCGGAACCTAACCTGCTTATACAGCAGGTTAAGTTTCTGGCTACTGCTGTAAAGCGAAAATCGCTCTAAGGTGAATCATAGCTTGTTTTTCACTTTCAAATGAACGTTTACACTATCACATATTAAGTGAGTCAGGCCTAAAAAATACATATACAGTACACACATTACTTTCCTTAAAATATTTTCGTTTTTAGCTTATAGTGAGTGGTTAATATATTTATTGTAGGAAGAGTGGGTATAATTGAAAACCCGCTGTATTAGCGTAACGCTGTAAAGCGGGGCCTGACTGTACATCTTTCGTATTTTCATTTTCCTTTGTGTAGGACACACAGAGATGGTAATTTCCAAGTAATAATAACGAACTCCGCTGATATAAAATCTCTAAAGGTGCCGTAGCTATTTAACTCACAATGAAATACTTGATGGAATCCTCATCGCCCTTCGGGAGTTTCCTAGGTCAGGTTGACAGATTTCATCACCTGATATACGAAGCTACTCTTGTGTGACGGAATATGACAGGGAAAACACACGTAGCTTGTTCCCACTACAGAACTATCATGTAAAGGAGGACAACAGCACACTGTAGGTGTCCTCACCTCGCTGCTATCAATTATAGTAGGGTAGCAGAGCACTGCTGGTGTTCCCATTATGTAACTAACATAAGGAGCTGGGGGGGAAGGCTCAGAAGATGAGGAGGATAGGGAGGGGCGGGCTGTGAAAATGAGAAGGCTAGGGAGGGAAATGTTGTGAAAATGAGAAGGATAGGGAGGGGGTGGCTGTGAAGATGCTGTAGAAATGGAGGGCATCAAGAACTAAAGGAAGGGTTATGAAGCAGGGGAAGGGGAATAAGCGGAAGGGGAATAAGCGAAAGGGGGAGGGTGGAGGATGCAGAGAAAACCAATAAAGATGAGGCATATGTAAGTGAATAAGGTGAGGGAGAGGATAGGGGAAAGAGGGGAATATTAAGTGCCAAGCCAGATGCTGAGGTCGAGGAGAGGGATGAGGAAACGGAAGGACAGAATAAGAAAAACCAGTTTAGTGAACCGGAGAGAGAGAGAGAGAGAGAGAGAGAGAGAGAGAGAGAGAGAGAGAGAGATTTCTATTACAAAAAGAGATGCTCAAGCTTTGTCCTACAGATGACTTGTTTCACCCTACATGTGAGCAAGACATCGCTCAGTGCTTTACAAATTGAGCTGAGAGCGAAACATCTCTGCATCACATAAAATATAGTTCATAAATATTCTGCTCGATCTTGCAAAAACCTGGCAAGACCAAAATCAGGCTCACACATATCAGGAGCTGTGAATCAACCCCTGCAACCACAAATAGGTGAGTACAGATGAGAGGGACGACACCACTGGGCAGGTTCAGAGCACCACAAGTGAAAGAGAAACACTGCTTCACTGCACACACATTCAGGAGGCCTGGTCATGGGCCGGGCCGCGGGGAGCGTTGACCCCCGAAACAACCTCCAGGTGAACACCCTCCAGGTATAGTGAAACATAAGAAATATTGAATATTGAGACACTTATGCAACATATGGGAATCTTTATTAAGGAAACGTTCCGTCACACAGTGGCTTCATCAGTCCAATACAAAGCAGAGAGGGAGGAGCGGAGGAGTTTGAGGTAATCAGTCCCTCAGCCTGGAATCGATGTGCTCAGTACATCACTCTCGTGATGAGAAATATTTTTCTGAGCATGAAGTGCGAGACCAATATCTTCGCCAAGTGCCAGATTTACCAGGCTGTGATGCCTATATGAACACTGCAGCAGGCCTACTGGCCTATATAAGGCAGGTCCTACTCACAACCAACCATTCCACCCACCTACTTGTCCAACAACAACAGCCTGGTTGACATTTTTATTTCAGTACTAAACCTGCTACCTCTGTATCTTACTGGAAAAATAAACATATAAGCAGTATAATGTAATCCTTTATTGACAACGTTTCGCCCACGCAGTGGGCTTTATCGAGTCACAAACAGATCTACCTTGATAAAAGATACACGAGTATTTATATGATTTAGTAAGGTGGAGAATGCTGTTTGTGACTCTATAAAGCCCACTGCGTGGGCGAAACGTTGTCAATAAAGGATCACATTATACTGCTTGTGTTTATTTTTTCCATTGTGTCGGTATTTTATACCATTTATTTCCACCTCTGTATCTGACTGAAGAAGCCACTGTGTAGGCGAAACGTTTCATCAATAAAGATACCCAGCTGTTATGTCTTAATCTTCAAACGCTAGATAAGCTTGGTCCAGGACAGGGCTGAGAGAACAGGAAACCTCTGCAAACCAGTCGCAGGTATATCACGGGTACACATTTCTCTCTAGTTGGAGCTGGGAGCTAAACATCAACCCACAACATACAGCATTACAACTCCACATCAACACAAGTCCTTAAAACAAGCAATAAATAAAATTATAACAACTTAATACTGATAACCATAATAATAATTGAGAGGATGTTTGACACTTCTAGTTTGGGTGGTGGTTGAGTGCTAGCACTCATGGGCAGCTGAGAAAATGGTATGGGTAATGGGTCCACGTCAATGGGGGTAATGAGGGGGCAAGAGGTGGGCCACTGTTGCAGAGAGATTACTTTTATTGGTTGTTGCTGCCCCTGCCTTTCACCCAGTAATTACTGTCATTACGGTGACCGCTGGAGACCTGGTGTGGCTCTGTCCATGTTGACTGTCGGTGTGGCTCTGTCGGTGAGGCTCTGTTGGTGTGGCTCTGTCCGTGTTGATCTGTCGGTGTGGCTCTGTCGGAGTGACAGATTGTGGTTTCAGCGGACAGAGGATGGAGTCCACACCGATCCTTCCACTGTTATATAACACAGCTTTAGCGCTTCACAGGGTAAAATAATAATAAAAACAAGAAGAAGAAGAAGAAGAAGAAGAAGAAGAAGAAGAAGAAGAAGAAGAAGAAGAAGAAGAAGGTTAAATATAACTACGAAACATCTTTACATGTGATGGAATCTCACTTTCTTTTAAGAAAGTGTTGAGATGCTGAATAAGGAAGTGGAAGTATTGAGAGAGGAGAGAATACTGTGAGAAGCTGTTAAATGCAAATGAGAAAATAGAAGCAGAAATTTCATGCATGGGACAGAGAGAAGATATATGAGGGAAGGGCCAGAAGTGAGTATGAAGAAGGGTGATGCAATAAGCAGGTGGGAAGTGGAGGACCAGCAGTGAGGATGGTTGGCATAATAACTGAAATACTGAAAGCAAGTGAGTTCAAGGAAAAGACAGACAGCAGAGGAGCTTTAAGTCGCTTTAAGATTAGGGACTATCGTGTGTTATCTATATGTACGAGTCGAGGATACAAATGTGCTAGAATCGTTGGTGCATTTGTTTTATGGCAGAAGTAATGTACCTAAACATTCTGAGAGACATGTTTAATTACCTTTCAAAAATTATTTATTCTCTAGGATTTTAAGTCCTTCAGCGCAAGGAGTGGCGGAGGCCTGACCCTCCGTTCACTACCTGCCACCCGATCTCTGATCAAAAAACGGTACGAGTGGAGATTGAACTCGCGGCGAGTGAGTGGTAAAACTCCAGGCCAGTGCGTAAACCACTGGACCAATTGGCTACAATAAGATTCATCCAACTAGGTATATTTATACACCATAAGGGGGTTAGCATGGATCCCACATGTGACCACAAATGAATCTTGTGGTCACAGTGGGGCCCATGCGTGTCATTACGATCTCTGATCAGTCAGACTGTTGGTGGTCGCCTCAGGAAAGAGAACGTGGAAGAAACATATGGGATGAAATGTGTCAGGTATATCAGTTACAGCGCATGACACGAATGTTATCGAAGGTGAGGCGCAAAAAAAAATACAAAGGAAAATGTTGGATTTAGGAAGGAAGGATGATGTAAGGTCTAGTATTTGCTTTGAAGCACTCGAGCAGACGTTAGGTAAGGCAAAAAAAAAAAAATTTTATGGGTTGAATGTACGACTCTGGGAAATACATACGTTAGTGTGGATGTGGGAACTATGTGGTTGATGTTGCAAATGTATGGTGCACGTGAAGCTATTAATAATTGCAGTCTGTTTTTTTTAGGGTGCATAGAGGCGAGAGGAAGATCAGGTGAAAGAACACAATAATATGAGTAAGACATAAGATAGATTGTATAGTCGCACACTCATCTTTCTGATATCATACATAAGCTTCTCCATGGGACAAATAAACGCCTTAGATTTCATCTGAAGGATAAACGCGACAAAACATGTTACAGCACCAAGACAAAAACATTTTCGCTCTACGACAGTGTTCGGTAAATGTATTAAAGGAAATCACGATGTGTCTGGAGGAAAATCTCTCAACTGTGAGAGTCATAATAACCAGAAGCATTTAGCAAGAATGCAAGACATTTTCATTACCTGCCAGTAGGAGATTCAGCATGACAGTGTTCTTCCTTGCAATACACGAACATTGCCATTCCCAGCATACTGCTGAGCAGTTGTAAATCCAACATGAACACGCTGCAACATTACCAGCGGAGGGTGTTACACCTGTGTAACACTGAGAGGCCAGAGTGAGTGACTGTGTGTGTATGTGTTAATTACCATTTTGTCCTAGGCACATGTCGATTAGACACTAAGCCTGTTGTATGTGTGAGAGAGAGTGAGAGAGAGCGAGAGAGAGAGAGAGAGAGAGATAAATTATCAATTTGTGGTTACAGTATCAGAACTATAAGTGTATGTCTGTTTCCATTATCATTATTTGTATCTGAACCGTCCCCTCTCCCCCACTATGCGACCCTACCCGCGAATTGAGTCGATGCCCTTTCGGTTGCGGACTAACTAAACAGTAACACAGTAGTGTGTCGATGGTGTCTTCGTTCCGGTGTACGATAGCGAATTATTTATTATTATCATTGACTCACGAAATCGTAATAACACCCTTGCAAACAATTCACGAAACGGGTGGGACTTGACCCTACCTGGAGGGTCCTCAGGGATCAATTTCCCCGCGGCCCTGACCATGACCAGGTCTTGAATCTCTGAAGAATCCTTTAGGTCCAGGAGTTCGTATCCTTTTTACGATTACTGACCGCCAGTGGATTGCTCAATGTGTCCCCATACCCGCTTCACCGGACTGTCGAAATCATCACCACCACCAGTCCTATTAGGTACCAATATGATTCCAAAAGAAGCCAATAGCTGGGTTTTACTTTACATATGGATAGCTAGCAACACAACAGCGTCCTATACCACCATTATTGGTTCCCATACCATCATTATTTGGTTCCCATACCCCCCATTATGTATGAATACCCCCGGTTAGGACGACACATCACATATCACGTTTTCAGGCGTCACCAAAATCCTAATGAGAAAAGGGTGACGAGTGATGCGATTTGAAACCAATACGAGAAAATGGGTTGATGTATCTTCCCCTCAAGGATAGAGTATCTTGATAATAAAGGGCTCCTGATCCAAGGAATATAGGCAACCGTCCCATACCTTGGCTCAAGCTTCATTACCCCTACCCCTCCCACTCCCAGGCATTGCATAAATATCCATTAATAAAACAGTAGAGAAACACACCAGGAATAAAAATACAGTCACCCAGCAGTGTATTTTAGTAGAACAAATATTGGAAAACAAAAACCCATCAGGGACAAGAATAGGTCAAAACAAAACTATCAAGATTCATATTCTTATTTACGAGAAGATTTAAAAGAGCGATCAGAGAAGATGGAGCCATACAGGAACAAACCTTGTTAGGATAATACGAGACGCCTTACGTGCCTCTGTATAGAATACTTGATGGAGAAATAATGTTACACTCTACAGCAGAGTGTATACACTGAGGACACTCCCACTGAGGACACATTGAAGAGCTCGGTATGTTCTTTCAGAAGCACCAGCCCGCACCTTCAAGTTCACTGAAAACTTACAAAAAAATTACCTAGATACAAATAAGGCATCAAGGTACCATAAGCTACACACACATGGAACACTTATAATAATGTCACTAAAACATGGAACATTTATTATAATCTCATCATAACATAGAACGCTTGTAATAATGACACTAACACATGGAACACTTACCACAATGGCAAAACAACATGGAACACTTACCACAGACACAGGATGGAACACCTTGCATAAAAACAGCAGGAATTACAATACTATCATAGACACGTACTGAACAGCAAAAAAATATCTAGGGCTAATATTCCCAATCACTTTTTTCTTAATAAAAAAATATACAGGATTTAAATAATTGATATTCAATCAACAAAGAGAATGTTTGGAAGTGTGGCAGAGTCCCAGGGGCGTTACAGTTTGTGAAAGTGGGCCACATGACTCGGAATTCCCGCGTGTACTGGTCGTATAAAGCTTTTATTGATTACAACGGCGAAGTATAGTCTGTTGATCAAAAATACTGATTTTATTTAGCCATAATAAAGTTTAAAAGCATTTCAATTTTATTACTACAAAACTGGACGTCAATTTTGATTGTGGTAAAAATCTCAGCAGGGTAGACCCTGCCTGGGTGGTTCGCTGTCTACCAAACTACCGAAGATGAAGAATTAAGACACATGTGCAACCTCTGAGTGTCTTTATTAATAGACATTTCGCCAACCAGTGACGTTATCAATACAAGGACAATGTGAAGAATGTAGAATTATATGCAAAGACAAGGTAATCTGTCACTCAGCCTTGGGTGAGGGACAGATTACCTGCCTGGGTCAAGGCTGAGGGACAGATTACCTGCCTGGGTCAAGGCTGAGGGACAGATTACCTGCCTGTGTCAAGGCTGAGGGACAGATTACCTGCCTGGGTCAAGGCTGAGGGACAGATTACCTGCCTGGGTCAAGGCTGAGGGACAGATCACCTGCCTGGGTGGTTGCTATCTACCACTCAGCATCTTAGGTGAGGTGCTAGGTTCTTCTTCCCCCTCCCTCCCTTCATATGCTGCACTCCTTGTATTGATATTCTCTCATCACGTATTCCATGAATTTCAATCCGATCAATAATTAACTCGAGGCGTTAATTAACTTGGTATTTAATTAAAACAACTAGGAAATTATTTGGAGGGTAAGGTATTTCATTAACATAGAGGGACACTAATTTCACACTGCCATCGGGCAAGCAGCCAAAATGCACACTCTTTTTATATGCTTTTGGGACATTAATGAAATGTTTGGATTATATTCATGAGGAGACGCTAAACTAGTCCGGGTTATGCAAAACCATGGGAAATGGTAGGGTATGTTTGAAACGAGAGAGGAAGATAACACTGATTCTTATCACTGATCCTTATCAGTGATAAGAATCAGTGAAGTGCCTTAAAGGCACTTCAAGGAGGTGAAGTGGATTTAAGGCACTTCACCTCCTTGTTGGGGGGTGTAAATGGTGCATGTTTACTGATAATCCATGAAGTAACACATATGTAACGATGTAAATACTTCCAAATTCCTAAAATATTATTAGTTATCGTGGTGTAGCAGAGGGTACAAGTTGAGACCTCCCACCTGGTGACACCAAGAAGGAAGGTTCCTGGAGTGAGAGTGGTGGTGGAAATGTATTCTTCAAGGTATAAACTCTGACACACGTCTTGGCCACACGACTCGTTCACAGTGGTGCCCCGAACTATGAGGAGGACTTGTCAAGACAATGTCTTTAAGGACACGTGAAGGTGTCGAGTCATAGCTGCAGCGCCCCCTGCCTTAGTTAGTTTGATATCTTTATTATGCACCACATACCCATCCTGTGGGCGGTAGTCAAAAGATTACAGAGGTACATAATGGGTCCAGGGACTGGACCTCAAAGTTTGATAGCTGAGCAAGTTACAAAGGTAATGAACTCAGAAGGTCACAATCATGACAAGTTACAAAGTTTTGCAGATTACAGAGGTATATATAGGGTCAGACTGCCAAGTTGATAGCTGAACAAGGTACAATGTATGAATTACTAGTTACAAGGTAATGAATCATGTAAGTAATTATACGTCTGTAAATGGTTGCACTCATGAACAAATTATAAAGCAATGAGCAATCTATTAGTCTACACCCAGCCACAACTGTAATGAGTTATTGGTGCAAATTTTAATTGTTGGGTCACACACACACACATATACATATACACATACATATATACACACACACATACATGTATATACATACACACATATATACATACATATATACATACACACACACGTGTCAATGCTTTATTTACAGGGAGCAAAGTCAGGGTATTTTTCCAGAATGGTCTGTAATATACCACTGTGGATAAAATACTTTGACATATCTTGAACATTTCTGAATGAGTAGTCTCTGAATTCATTAATTTTATCGCACTCCAGTACATAATGACGCAGGGTGTGACAATAATCCAACTGGCAAAGTTTACATCTTGTTTGGTCTACATCTGGTGGTGGTGATTTAACCTGCCAAAGATACTTGCCCTGCCTTACTGGTGTGCGGGTAGATGGAACCGGGTTCTCAAAGAATAATGAATGGAGTTAAATAGACAAATAGATCCAAATGTAATCAGTCTATTAAATAGCCGTGTGTACTTTGTTTCTAGATTTTTTATCAACAAAATCTTAACAACACCCTTGACATTATACACTAAACTTGCATTCCGTCTAACATATAAGCTACATGGTTCAATTTTTTGCCACCGACACTTCGGGCGTATTTCTTGCTTCTCTTGTCCTCTTCAATACACTGATGAAACTATTGGTTGTCTTTCCGACAGTCTTTTCTCTCAGGTAATGAATCAAGAGATATCTCATATGCTGAACCTCTTTCAGAAATTATCAATACCTCTTTAAGACTTGAAAGACTACGAAGTTGAGTTAGCTCTTAAATACCTAACATAGATCTCAGCTCTGTAGATGTTTGCCTCTCCCAGTACTTACGTCAAGTGCTCTGATAATATAATAGCGCTAAACCCGAAAGAGAGGATCAAGTGCTTTCATCTTTACATCAGACTTGACTTAATCTCAGCTTGGCTGTCTCCTTCCTTGAAAATGTGACTAGGTAATGGTCCAAGTCGGACCGAAACGTCGTCTTAAGCTCCTCTCTCCTACGTGAGGGTTATTTGTGTATTGTTCCAGTCACGGTATATATCGCCTCTTTGTTCTTTTCTGACTTATGGCTTTCTTCTTTCTCACTTGCGACTTAACAATCTTCAACGACACAGATCATTATTATTATTACATTCATGGGAGCGCTAAACTCACAGGGGTCATACAGCACTCAGAGAAACTTAGTCCATTTTCCATTTTCAATTTATAGGCCTACATTCTGCATAGGCCTTCATAAAAATATACACCTCATATTATATATATATATATATATCGTATATATTTAAATATAATTATAAAAATATATTAAAATTATATTTTATATTCTTATACGTTCCCAGATATATTTAAATTTAATGTAAAATAACTCATTTTAAAAGAACCTTAGAAAACTTCCTCCTTATTACTTTCAAGAATATTAATTATTAATTTAATGTAAAATATTTTAGATAAGTTGTACAATATTAAAATTAAATTAATAAATATGTTTTTTATTCAGAATGATTTTTGCGGAATTATTGCATACACAAATTTTAGCTTGCCTTATTCGGCAAGAAAAAGCGTTGCTATTTAAGCCAAAATCGCAAGTTTTACCTATCTCAGCATTGACATATATATGCCAGATTATTCTTGAAAATGGAATTAAGTTTTGAGACGAAGTGAAGTTTCAGGTTTTATGAGTGTTTTGGTCACACGTTCAAGAGCATCTAAGTCACTATCTTGAACACTATGGTCTTAAATGTCCAATTATTGAAGAATATAGAGACAGTATAATAACCTATATGATATGTCAAGGTATCTTATTAAAGAAAATAAGATATCAGACATTAAGCAAATTTCCTAATTTTGCTTGCAACAGATAAGTGAACTATATAACTCCAGATATACTCCTGTAAATCCTTTTGAGTCCCCTAGTTCCTAGATCTTTTTGTATCCATATGCTTTTGCGTTACCCTCCACAGGATGAATATAGGGTGCACAATAAACTAGCCGCCTCGGTGGCAAAATCTAAAACCTATCTAGGAATCCGCCGAACTTAAAATGTGTGTAAAACACAGCGAGTCAGAATGACACTGACACAATGTGCAGGGATTAATTCATCACAAGAAACAGATCCAGAGGATTGGATACCCTCCACCAGTTAGTATCTGTCACGAGACTCGAACACCTCAAGCCTTTGCAAATGCTTCCAATTATAAATTTATACACAACACCTGGTGAACGCTTAGGCATTGGGAGGAGGACTGGTAATCCCATCCCTCTTTCCCTCTCCACTACCTAGTTCATAATGACCTGAATTTGCATGGGAAGTTTATCACTGGTTCTTGACCCCGACCAGTGCGACTGCCAGCTGCTTGTTCGTTACGTCACTCTCAATGTGGTTCAAATAGTATTAATATTATTTGTCTCTAAAGTGGTAAACTTAAGTGGTTGTCTGAATTTTTCTTCCTCCTATTTTTCGATTTTATTTCGCTCATAACTCGAGAACCCTCACACAACAAAAAAATCTTAGTGGATTGTAAAGAGTTTTCAAATTAAGACAACTGCAAAAACGTAAATTGAAAAATGTTGTAAACTCGCTTTTTTATAGCGTTTTTAAATTTCCTGAGTCGAGTGAACTCATAAATACTGCCCGGCGTGATGCCAGAGCCCTTCATCTGTTAGATTTCTCATTCTAAGATTTTCGTTAATAACTTCTGAAAACCTTATCTAATCGCCTTTAAATTTCACAAATTCAGGTATCGCCCAGTGATTAACTTACAGTGCATTGTTATTTTTTATTGATTCAAATAAAAACACAGGTGTTACAACAGTAAGCCGCTCTTTGCCACAAATTTTTTATTAATTTTTGTTTTCCATAGCAAGCATTTATTAAACACTGTCTCATGGGCAGGCACCTTTCACACCCACCAACTCAAGCTAAACACAATCATGAGGAACCAGTCTATCAGCATTCTGTCGACCAACATTGGAAGATTCATTACCAATGTTGGTGAGTTCAAGCAGTTTCATGAACACTCGACGTCCCGATTTTCGCTGTTGAAATATTTCAGGATGACAGGAGTCCGGAAGATTTTAAAGAACTGCTGGCTACACCTTATGGATGAGAAGAGACAAGCAAGGACAAGGTGGTGTTGCTGTGTGCTTCTCTAAACGTGTACATGACCAGCACATCGATGTCGCCATCCCTACTCACCTAGAAATGTTATTCTTCAAGTTATGCATAAACACTAGTACTTCTGTACTAGCATGTGCAATGTACAGACCTCAGTGGCAACATGCAGACTCCATCAGCTTCCTAATATAAAATGTTTCAACACAAATGTCAACATATAATAATTGTTGGTGACCTCA
Source organism: Cherax destructor (assembly GCA_009830355.1). Taxonomy (NCBI): domain Eukaryota; kingdom Metazoa; phylum Arthropoda; class Malacostraca; order Decapoda; family Parastacidae; genus Cherax; species Cherax destructor. The sequence goes on from WNWK01000009.1 coordinate 184,817, forward strand.
ACCAACATCTTATACAGAGGAACTCTGATGACCTCGCAGTGTCTGACATTAGAAACTTTGTTGATTGCCCTACTCACATCTCTGGCTCCTCCCTCGACCCAGTAGGGAGTGATCTGTCATAGGCACAGTCACTTGTCAACTCCCCGGCTATGTCGAATCATCTCACCACAAGACTGTCTTTATGACACTGAAGATCCCAACAGAACGAGGTGAAGAATATGCACGTACAACATTGGCTGTATGAAAGAGGAAACTGGCCAGCCCTTTGCTCTGAGCTCGCCACCTCCGATTGGAATGTTCTTCTCCAAGGTGATATTGACAACCAAGTGAATACCTTCACTGGACACATCCTTAATGTCCAACAAGAATACATCCCTCACCGGCAGTATGTGAAGAAGCCTACAGATCAGCCTTGGTTCGGCTTTCGTTGTAGAGAGGCTGCTACTAAGTACAAGGCATGGAGAAGGTATAAGAGGCATCCCACTAACTCTAACAGGAACCTGCACAGGCAAGCCTGTAGACATATGGGTGCCAAAAAGTGGGCCATCTCTAAATGGGAGGCTGACACAAAAAGAAAACTGGCATCAAGTAGAGTGGGCTCCAAAACCGGGTGGTCAATGGTCAAGAACCAGCTAGGTCATTCGCCTGATAAACTTATTCCAACTCTAAATCGACAGGATGGGAGCATCTTTACTAGCAGTCAGGAGAAAGCTGACCTCACTGCCGAACACTTCCCTGCCAAGATGCAAGTTCCTGATCCAGAAAGGGACGACTCCTTGCCTAGCTGCAAGAACTGTGTCAGAGTTGTCAGTGGTGAAAATAAGGTAGAAGTGTATCTTCTCAAATCGCTGGACCAAGAAAATGCTGTGGGCCCAGACAAATTGAGCCCAAGATTGCTGAGTAGATATGCAGGCCAGCTAGCAGCACCTCTAACTCGCATCTATCAGCACTGCCTAGCACAGTGTAAATGACCTTCCCTGTTCACAAAAAGAAGAGCAGAGCAGAAATCAGTAATTACAGATCAGTGTCACTCCTGTCAATCACTGGCAAAATTCCTAAGACAAGACAATAATCTCACAGCATATGACAATTTTTCGACTATCACTCATTTATTTGTGACCGTCAATATGGCTTCAGAAAAGGTTACTCTGTTGCTGATATGTTGTTAAACCTCTCCACTAAGTGGCACCAGACACTGGATGAATCCAAAGTCAGCTGTGTAATAGCACTGGACATTGCTGGTGCTTTCAACTGAGTATGGCACCAGGGACTCTTGGCAAAACTGCAAGTATTGGGAATTGCAGGCTCTACACTACGTCTCCTCAATGATTACCTTCAAGGTGCAAGGGTTCCACAGGGAAGTGTGCTTGGGGCCATTGTAATGGAATGTCTACTTGAATCATCTTCGTCTCATCCCAGAATACCATGCATATGCAGACGATTGTACTCTGACATTTACTTATCCAAGAAGGAAATGCCAGCTGCTCTAAGCGACATCAATCACCAGCTTACAGCTATACCAGCCTGAGGTAAACAATGACAGGTCACATTTGCTCCTGAGAGAACACAAATAATGGTCTCTAGGTACCATGTTGGTAACGCTGGAGCAGTGGTAAGAATGAATGTGAGTGTTGGTACCCGGGGATGAAGCTGATATTCTTGGGGTGAAATCTGACTCCTAACTGACCATGAAGAATCATGTTGTAAATCTCGCAAACGAGGCGGCCAGGAAGCTTACGGCACTTCGACGTATCTCACATCTGCTCGACACCAGAGGTTGAAAGATTCTGTACGAGGCACAAGTATGCTCACACCTTAAGTATGCTCCACTTTCTTGGAAAGCAACTTCTTGACACAATAGAGAACAGAGCAAGACGACTCATCTCTCGCCTGGACCCAGCGTGGATAGATCTGTCATTTCAGCAGAGCCTTCAACACAAGAGGGATGTGGGCGGTCTTTCTGTTATGTACAAAGCCAATATTGTCAAAGTACCACACTTGGCTCCACTCGGAGAATAGTGAGAAGTGAGTTTCTACTCCACAAGACGAGCAGCAAGCAGCAACTTCACGCTGACTGTACCGTTCTCCAGAACATCACTTCATCTGAGATCATTTATTCCCAGGATTACTCGAGTCTGGAACATGTTCGTTGATCAAATGAAATTGCTGGCCATTAGACGGCTTCAACTTCATCCTATTCCATATTTGTATGTCTCATAAAAATAATAAGGCTTTCAGATGAGCTGATGTAGGTAACAGCTCTTAGCTTGTAAAGGTAGGAATCTTTACCCTAACCCTGTTAAACCCTTTGTAAAAAATGAAAAAATAGGCATATGAACTGCATAAAAAGATTTTCTGGTGGTAAAATAAGAGTATAAAATAGAAATATTGATCCCTAAAATAATGAACATTTATATTTCATCTATAAGACTAGGGTAACACACACACACACACACACACACACACGGAGAAACCAGTAGAAACAGAAGAGGCGAGGAGCATGACCTGCAACCACAAATGTGAGCAATAGGTGAGTACACACAAAAATTACTCAAATATCCCGACGTTTCGGTCCGACTTCTCCTGGGTGATCTAGATACAGGTGCAGTAAGACCAATTTGAAAAAGTTTAGTTTCTTTGACCTTAACTCGGGTAAAGAACTAACAACACAACTGACAAATTTTCATCTTGTCAAGTTTTAAGCTATCCAAATGTTGGAGGCATGAGTTAATACCTGACAGTTCAGTTTTATTGTCTTCCACTAAGTTCCTCCAAATGATTTCGTTATAAACTTCTGAATGCCTTATTAGATCAACTTCAATTTTTAACCTTAGGAACCCTCTTCTGGTTGGTTTCAAACCTTGAACCCTCGTATATCCTACTTGGAAGAATGCTGACATTGTCACTGGCGTATAGGTGCCATTTAAGAGTTTTTATTTCGAAATGGGACAGCAGTACTATTAAACTTAGATCAATATCCTATACTACGCTAATACTATGCGAGTTGATTACAAAATGCCTCTTCAGTTTGGCTTTAAACTTTTAAAGCTGGTATTGGTGTAAAGTTTGCACTTGTGTTGGGTATGTCTTAATTTGCCAATTTTTATTTAAGAAGGTGGGATATAGTTTCCATATAATACACAAATAACCCGCACATAGGAGAAACTTATGACGACGTTTCGGTCGGGATGAATGGCCCATACACTGCTGAACTTGTAAACACGGGTCCTGTGACACCGTGCTGATGCAGATCTCACGAAATCGCCTCATCCAGTCCTTCACCTGGAGTACCATTAAACATGCCCAGCTGAGGTGACCTCGACTGTAGCTGCTACTTGCCAAATGTTTCTGCCTGCTCCTTGAAACGAGCATAATTCTTCAGCTTTATCAGTGTAACTCCTTTCCCAAAGAGCCATGACGTTGTGTCACGGACACCGAGTGCGTACAGAAATGGAAGCAAGTTAACTGCTCGTCCATAAACCCACAACACACTGTAGCCAATGAACGTTCCGGATTGTGTGTGTTTTGTTGAATGTTTTTGTCAGGCTTAAGGGGAGGGACCTAAAGAACTGAAATCTACATGAAAGCAAGTCCGATTCTGATACCTTCCTTTAAAAAATATAAAAAGAAAATGTTCCACCGCTCTCAATCCTCTCTATATTTTTTGTTCAACATGGTGGGAGAGTAAGTTACCACAGAAATTATTTTGCACTTTGTGTGGAAAAGACATTTGTGTACAGTTCAGGACACTTATTAGGGGAAACGTTTCGCCATGACTGGCTTAATCAGTCCTCATTATGACTGATGAAGCCATTCATGGCGAAACGTTTCCTTTAATAAATGTCTAGAACTGTACACAAATGTCCATTTCCACAGTTCGTTGTTATCACCTACCACTTACAACCCTTAGAACTTTGTTCTGTGCCAAACTAACAACATTCAGCACTTTGTTCTGTGTCAAACTAACAACATTCAACGATTTGTTCTGTGTCAAACTAGAGGCAGACTGGACAATCCCAACGCAGTGGCAACAAGCTATCTCTCTCATTTATTTAAATTCGGTTAATTGCAAGGCATTCTCATGTTTTTTAAGCTCCATATTTAGCAAATATTTATTGACAACCTTGACGTGAGAAACACAAGCTATGATAGGTCATGCTACCAACTATTGGATAGTCTCTGGGTTAGTCATTTCTCTAACAAGATGATGTGGTTTCAGTCCTTGAGCCCACTACCGCCAGTCATGGCTGGTGAAACATTTCCTCAATAAAGATTCCCAGTGTCTCATTCTTCAGCCTGTTGACTTTCAAAACTATTTTCATCACACTTGTCAGACACTGCAACATCTTGGGATCTTGATCCAGGGATTTCCTCAACGCTTTCCTAACCTGTAGGCATGACCTCAAACTAGTGAATCTGTCCAATGGTGACTCCGCCTCCTGCTGCTTCCTCTCACGGAACTGCAGTATATAAGGACCTTCCCGCACATATGCTGAACATTTCTCAAGATTGATGGACTGAACACATTGACTCCAGGCTGAGGGACTGATTACCTCAAAGTCTTTCTCATCTTCCACTGTTATTTTTTGTACAGGACTGAAGAAGCCACTGGCTGGCGAAACATTTCCTCAATAAAGATTCCCAAATGTTGCACAAGTGTCTCATTCTTCATGCTTGCTGTTGCAGCTATTAAGGCCGCTACTACTGTAATTATTTTTTGGTTTTCTGTTGGTGTTTTGGTTGGCGGCGACAGAGAATGCAACTGCTGCTGTTGGTGCACCCACTTTTGCTGCCTCCGTTAGCGCCGTTGCCGTTGTTGCTGCCGCCGCCCTGGCTGCTGTTGCTGCTGCTATTGGTGCAGGTCGAGCACAAGAGCACACAGCATCAACTTCAACCTTCACCCCGGCCAGGGAAACAAACCACCCGGCCCAAAATCTTTAAACTGTGAGATAGATACCAATTATTCTTCCCTTGATGGCCGGGGAGTGGGCGGGAAGGGAGAGGGTGGGCGGGGAGAGGGCATGAGAGGCCGGGGAGGGAAGCCTGGGAGAGGGCGGGGAAGGATGCCACATAGAGGGCGGGGAGGGAGGCCGGGAAGAGGGCAAGAGAGAGGCCAGGGCCACTTCACGAATGGAAGATTGGAAGGAGATGCAAGAGAAAAGAGGGAGACAGCTAAAGGAAGGCAGGGAGAGGAAAGATTATTTTTTTATTTCTAATTACTGCATTACAAAACAAACAATAATCAGAAGGCACAGCATTCTGTTAGGGGGAGAGTTAAAGCGTCCATTAAAACTCATCCCTCGCCCCCCCTTCCCCCACGCACCCTATAAAGTCAACAAATGTCAAAATATTGTACACATCAATATTTTTCACTTCAAATACTGAGATTTTGGGCAATTTAAAATCGTTGCCGCTCTCAAGAGTAGTAAGTCCTCCACCTACTGGTCAACCAACCACTATCACCACCACCACTATCACCACAACTATCACCACCATCATCCACTCGTCAGTACCACCATCAACACTCCACAAGTACGTCAACCAGAACCCACATTCACAGAGAAAACAAATATAATTAAAAGCAGCACATCAAATGCACATGAAAAACTCAAAAGCGTCCTCTCTAGCACATTAATGGTTAGCTAAATATGTCCAGAGCCAGGCACTAAAAGCTTTGCTGTCAGTGAAATGCAATGATCAGATGGTGGCACTTGAAGCTGGCAGCAAACACACACACACACACACACACACTCACGGAGCAGGGAGGGAGAGGACCTAGTAGCGATCAGTGAAGAGGCGGGGCCAGGAGCTGAGTCTCGACCCCTGCAACCACAAATAGGTCCATATACAACAGACCTAGTGTCTAATCAACATGCGCCTAGGACAAAATGGTAACTAAACACATAGGATCAAGGGGACACAACTGGATGTTAAGAACTCAGATGAGTCAGAGGGATGTTATAAGTATTTCTTCACCTTTAGAGTTGTCAGAAAGTGTAACACTCTGAAGAGTGAGGTAGTGGAGGCAGGATCCATACATAGCTTTAAGATGAGGTACAATAAGGATTTTAGAGCAGGAAGAGAGTGGGCCTAGAGCGATTAGCGAAGATGCGGGGCCAGGAGCTGTGACTCGGCCCCTGCAACCACAAACAGGTGAGCACCAACAGGGAGTACAAATAGGTGAGTATGGAGGACATGATTACTACTTACAAACTCTTAACAGTAAATGATAAGGCTGATAGGAAGTTTGAATTAAGAGGACCAGAATCAGGACACAGGCGGAAGCTGAAGACAGATGAGCCATAGGGATGTAAGAAAATGTATCTTTAGTGAAATGATTTGGAGGAGGCAGTGGAGGCAAACTAAATACACGGCTTCAAGAGAAGATATGATGAAGCCCAAGAAGCCATAAATCACTGATGGCGATTAAAGTGGTGTAGGAGCTATGCCTTGACCCATGCAAATACAAATCGGTGAGTACACACACACACACACACACACACACACACACACACACACATTAGGAAAGCTTCTGATAGACTTCCCCATGAAAGACTAATTTGGAAACTTCAAAATATAGGATAAATAAAAGGGAAATTATTACAATAGGTGAGAGACTTTGCGAGGAAAAAAGCGAACAGTTCTAACAGGAAAAATATCTTCATGGGGAGATGTTACCTGTGGGGTACCACAAGGATCTGTATATGCTCAATGTTTTTAATTTATATAAATGATTTACCAGAAGGAATAGAAAACAATATGAATATGTTTGCAGATGATATAAAAATCTTGAGTAAAGTAAATAATGTGAATAAAAATATGGAAAGGACGATATCAAAATTTCTGTCGATACCATTACAGATACTCAATTTTAGGCCGATACCATCAAAATTAGTCGATACTTATCAATACCGATACTTTGATACATTCTACTGTAAATAACTACCACGTAACATTAATAAACTAACCAAGTTGAGTGATGCATTATAGCCAAGTATGGATAAATATTCTGTAATAGAAATAGGATATACATGTGATATACCAGTGACTGGTATCGAGAGTTTTTGTACTCCCACAGCCTGTTTCTTGCCTGGTCAACCTGGCAAGAACCTGGCTGGTTGACCTGGCACCTGGCGGAGGTAGTGATCGGGTTTCTTCTTGAAAACATCTACACTTGTCCCGCCAGTATTTCTGATACCTTCTGGTAGAGTTTCGAATGCTCTAGGACCACGGATGTTGATACAATGTTCTCTGATTATGCTCTTGGCGCCCAGCTTTTTCACTCTGGGCTTATTTCACATTTCATCCCATCTCTCTCTCTCCAGTATGCGTTGTTATGCCATTCTGTAGATTCAGAACCACGCCCTCAAGTATCTTCCATGTATATATTATCATGTATCTCTCTTCCATTCCAGAGAGTAATATTCAAAACTTTTAGGCGTACCCAATAGTTTAAATGTTTTACCGGCTCAGTGCACACTGTAATCGCTCTATGTATCTGTTCCAGCTGATATACAGAAACCTAAAAGAGCCAACATAAATATTAACTGGATAAAATACCGAAGGTACCATAGACAAGGGTCTAGGATTTATTTTTAAACAAACGTCACCGAAAGATCATGTAAATGAAAATGAGAGACTCGTATCCTATAGTGGCAACTATAAAATAACTTTCAAATATATAGAGGGAGAAACGTAAACAAAAGAATATTTACAACATATGTCAGAGCAAAACTGGAATATGCCGAAGGTGGGTGGCGCCCAGACCTAAAAAAAAAATGTGGATTAGTTACATAAAAAAGATTCAAAGATCTACAAAGTGGCTAGCAGAGCTAAAAAAATGTGAGTTATGACAGATGGTTATTATCACTAAAGCTGCGCATGCTGGCTGATAGCAGGACAAGAGCAGACATGATAACCGCATATGACGTTATAAAAGAACATAAAAGAATAGATAAAGAAGATTTATTGGTATCTGTAACACGAACAACAAGAGGCCACAGTAGTATGAGAAAAAAAGTGTAGGAGGTGGGATCCGTGAAAAAATGCTTCATATAGTGGCAGAATAAATCGAATAAATTAGGAGGACATTGGCTATTTAAAAAAATAGATGAAAAAAATTACTGAAGACAGGATGCCACGAGCACAGGAGTGCTACTGCAACAACCAACACTGCAGACAAGACACCACCATCATAGCTCTGCTACTGCAACTACCAACACTGCAGACAAGACACCACCAGCATAGCTCTGCTACTGCAACTACCAACACTGCAGACAAGACACCACCAGCATAGCTCTGCTCCTGCAACTACCAACACTACAGACAAGACACAGCATACCTGTTCAACTACAACACTGCAGACAAGACACCACCAGCATAGCTCTGCTCCTACAACTACAAACACTGCAGAAAGACACACAGCTATACACTCTGTTCACTGCAACTTTAACATGCAGACAAGACACCCCCAACATAGCTCTGCTCCTTAACTTCTAACACTACAGACAAGACACCACCAGCATACCTCTGTTCCTGCAACTACAAACACTGCAGACAAGACACCACCAGCATAGCTCTGCTCCTGCAACTACCAACACTGCAGACAAGACACCATCATCATAGCTCTGCTCCGGCAACTACAAACAGGTAATTAAAAACAGGTAAACACACACACACACACACATGCACTTTAAATTGTCTATAATTACACAAATTCTCGGGATTCCGTTTAGATTTTAACGTCGTCCATTATAAATGTTATTTAGAAACGCACCAATTAACTCCCTGGCAAACAGGAGCCTCAATATACTGGAGCACACCGCGCGGAAAAAAAAATATTTAAAACTGCAATACGCACTTTCATTTTGCAGGCAGTTCTGCAATACCCCGGCAATCTGACCACCGGCTCTATCATCCAGGTTAGCGACCAGCTGGAAAACAATGGGACCCGGATAGGGAGGGGGGTGGACCTACATGGCTAAAATACCTGGGTTTTTTTACCAACTGCCCAGATCCCAAACTGGTGATTGTTTTCCGTAGAGGGGGAAAGCTATGTGATTCGACCCCCTAACCTCTCTCTCTCTCTCTCTCTCTCTCTCTCTCCCAGGCATTATCAAGCTGTCCCAGTAACACCACTCTGACAGCACACCTTCCCAGTACCACCACACTGACACCACACCTTCCCAGCACCACCACACCTTCCTAGTACCACCAAACCGACACCACACCTTCTGAGTACCACCACACTAACACCACACCTTCCCAGTACGACCAAACTGACACCACACCTTCCAAGTACGACCAAACTGACACCACACTTTCCCAGTTTCACTGCACTGACACTACACCTTTCCAATACCACCAAACTGGTATTCTGGTGTTAAGTATATTAGATACACTGGTGTATATTACATACACAAGCAGAGTAAATATTAGATATACTGCGTTTTATACCTAAAAGAACTAATTGAGGAAAACGAAGGTTAGGTAAGATTCGTCAGGATCCTAACTTTAAAAGCGTATGTAAAAAACATGACTTAGGAGTGTAGAGTCAAAATCAATGTTAGAGTTAAGTTATGAGAGTATAGAAAAGTTGCCTCATTATCATTAACTGACCTCACATGACTTTGACGTTAAGTGAGCTGGTAAGCTCTAATCACTCTGTAGAGGAAATGATCACTCATTACCACTGTCAGGTAGACAGTAATTACTATGTAGAGGAAATGATCACTCATTACCACTGTCAGGTAGACAGTAATTACTATGTAGAGGAGATGAACACTCATTACCACTGTCTGGTAGACAGTAATTACTCTGGCTACCTGACAGAGTGGATCATTCAATTCAAGGAGTAGTAGAGGTTCGATCCTCCGTCAGTAGATCGCCACAGAGGAACTGCACACCTCACAACAGACCTGCACTCTTCATTAAGGTAATCAGTCATGCAAACTAGCTGAGAGCTGTTCACATTGTATTTCGTGTCTGTGGACGAATAAAGAATAGAAAAACCAAACCTTTGGTGATAATGGATTTAAATTGGAAAAATTTCAGTTTAAAAGGATGTAGGAAAGTATTGGCTCTCAAACAGAGTTGTAGATGAGTGGAACAATTTACCAGGTTAGACAAATCTAAGAGTAAAAAGAGAAGGGTTAGGTTTTATTAGGAACTGCCTAACATGGGTTAGGCAGGTTCTAATCTACTTCAGGCTGAGGGACTGATTACCTCAAACTATCACTGGTTCTTCTCCTTTATATTGGACTGAAGAAGCCACTGGCTGGCGAAACGTTTCCTTAATAAAGATTCCTAAATGTTGCACAAATGTCTCATTCTTCAACTTGTCGGGTTTCTAAACCCTTTACATCACAATATACAATATACTTACCTTTCCCAGGTTCAAATCAAATTGAACCCCCACTCCACAGACGCCGTATCATTCGTAAGGGTTCAGCGCGTCCCCGTCAATGTTATATAATAATTCTTCATTAAACATGGCTTCAATCTTGCCGTGTTTGCCATAAAATGCAGGAAGACCTTAGTCAACACGAGAGTTCACCCACACAGCCTCTAGTATCACTATCATACATTATACATCTTTATTTTGCATGTATAATGAGTTGACCCACTCTCTCTCTCCATCCCTTTCTCTCTCTCTCCCTCCCTTTCTCTCTCTCTCTCCCTCCCTCTCCCTCCTTCCCTAACTTTATGGAGTTCCTAGAATCTAGGTTTCCTAGGGTAATATTTGGCATTCTGTGTCTGAATATGAATGTCAAACAGAGCGTTCAAATTGCCTGGAATAAAACACTAACTTACATGTGGCGGCTGTACCCTGGACGAGGCGAGGGAAGGGAAAACACACCTGGACGCGTGGAACACACCTGAACGGGGACTGGACGCGTGGAACACACCTGAACGGGGACTGGACGCGTGGAACACACCTGAACTTGGGCAGGACGCGTGGAACATATCTGAACGGGAACAGGACGCGTGGACGACACCTGGATCAGACAAGCCTGACCCAGGACCGGGCGATGACCTATGGAATTGACTACAGAAAAACTACAGGAAAAGACATAACCTGAATGTTCTTTTTTTTAAAGTCCCCTGTAAATAAAATTTATATAAAATTATATGTGATTGAAAAAAATACGGTACGGGTGGGGTAAGAACCGTGGTTTGTTTACAACCGTGTTATCACTATTTTCGTGAGTTACATGTGACTGAGTTTGACTTTCGTGAGTTACAAGTGTTTTTTTCCTTGATTTTAATATTAATAAGACTGTTTTGTTTACCATGACAGTGATGTGTGCACCATGACAATGACATGCACACATGTACGCATATCCCATGACAGCTACATGTACACAATGTAAACCCACCTGACAGTGACACGTACACCCCATAAGTGACATGTACACCCCATAACAGTGACATGTAGACTCCATAAGTGACATGTACACCCCACAACAGTGACATGTACACCCCACAACAGTGACATGTACACCCTATAACAGTGACATGTACACATGCAAACCCACCTGACAGTGACAAGTACATCCCATAACAGTGACATATACACATGTAAACCCTCGTGACAGTGATACGTACACCCCGATAACCGTGACACGTACACATGTAAACCACATGGCAGTGACACGTACACATGTAAACCATCTGACAGTGACACGTACACATGTAAACCACCTGACAGTGACACGTACACATGTAAACCACCTGACAGTGACACGTACACATGTAAACTACCTGACAGTGACACGTACACATGTAAACCACCTGACAGTGACACGTACACATGTAAACCACCTGACAGTGACACGTACACATGTAAACCACCTGACAGTAACACGTACACATGTAAACTACCTGACAGTGACACGTACACATGTAAACCACATGACAGTGACACGTACACATGTAAACCACCTGACAGTGACAATTACACATGTAAACCACCTAACAGTGACACGTACACATGTAAACCACATGACAGTGACACGTACACATGTAAACCACCTAACAGTGACACGTACACATGTAAACCACATGACAGTGACACGTACACATGTAAACCACCTAACAGTGACACGTACACACCCATGTGTACAATGGTCTCTCTTTTCAAGGAGAAAAACATTTTTACCCTCAACAAAACACAGGTTGAAATCAATGCGTTGAGGAGCGGCCAAAAAAAACACACATCCATTCGGCTGAAAAAAAAAAACACTTTGTAAAGACGTACCCAAAAAATAACCACCAACAAAGTGATTATTGAATAAAAAAGATATATACATACGGGAACTAAAAAAAATGTTTAGTGGTCTTGGGGGAATGGGGGGTTGTGGGGGTCCCTGGGAAAGGGTATTAGGGTCCTGGAACAGGGGTACTGGGGTCCTGGGACAGGGGTTTCGGGGTGTTTGAGCAAGGGTATTGGAGTCCTGGAACAGGGGTATTGGGGTTTTGGGACAGGGGTTTCGGGGTGTTTGGGCAAGGGTATTGGGGTCCTGGGACAGAGATATTGGGGGTCCCTGAGCAAGAGTATTGCGGTCTTGGGACATATGTGGGAAGGGGTCCCTGGACAAGGATATTGTTGTTCTGGGACAGATGTTGGGGTCCCTGGTCCTGGTACAGATATGTGGGGGTCCCTGGGACAGATATGAGGGTCCCTGGACAAGGGTATTGGGGTCCTGGGACAGAAAAGACATATGGGGGTCCCTGTGCAAGGGTCTTGGGGTCCCTAATCAAGGGTACTGGGGTCCTGGGACAGAGATATGGGGGTCACTGGGCAAGTATTTGGGGTCATGGGACAGACAGGGGTATGGGAGGGGTATCCAGGAACAGAGGTATAGGGAGAGGAAAAGTGTAGGCTCCGGAGACTGAGTGACAGCTCTCATATACTGCCACTCTGCCTTGAAGAACACAACTCTTCACTCTGGCAGCCTCCCATTTCGCTCTGCTGAATATCACTCTTTCAGCTAGATCTATTTGACAGTTTTCACTCTGGCAGCCACCGACTTTACCCTATTTACTATTACTAATTTTGTTCTATCTAATAATTTTCATTCTGACAGCCTCCCATTTCACCCTATTTACTATCACTCTTTCAGCTTTATCTGGCAGGAAGTTAAACATCCATCTGCCCACCTTTTCAGCTGTTCCTCTTGCACACACATTTTATACGCTGTTACACCATCCTCGCACTTGTCAAAGGCTGAAAACTCATTTGGATATTCATTCTTTAAACTAATTAATGGCTCACTGAATAGTGTTGCATTGCAACTTCAGTACTTCACTCGTTGTTTTGCTGCCGTCAATATAAGATCCACCTTTTTTAAGTAAGGGTCCGACAATAGATGTACTGTTTTGGTTTCCATTTATCTAACCAATGTCACTTTTCACTATTGCCTTTAACCTTTGATGTCTTCGCTTGTAAGAGAACCTCACATCCCTCCCCCTCTCTCTCTCTCTCTCTCTCTAACTTTTATCTTCTTCTCTCCTAATGGTATGTGTCAGGAGCGTACTTCAGGAACCATACATCATCTTCGAGACACTGGTTCAACCCCACGTCATCAAAGTGAGAGAGGTTGAATTTGAGTGGGCCTTGCACTTGAGTTAATAGGGTTTTCAAAGCTTATTCCTTGTGTAACACTGATAATGGGTTGGTCGAATATTTTTGCTAGTGGGTTTGGATTTGACAAGAACTTGCCAAGTATGGGCCATTAGGCCTGCTGCAGTGTTTCTCCTTTCTTGACGTTCTTATTTGCTTAAAGTTAATGTCCTTCACCAGTATCAGGGGATGAGGAAATAAAGAGAACAGAGGTGAGACAGGAAAGAGTCAGGTGACGAGGCACACTTCAGCACGGCAACAAATGCAATTACTCTGCCTATTATACAGTGACGAACGCATTTTACCCTGTTATACGCTCGGGATACATTATACCAGTGATACCTTAACTGGGATATTTTATATCTGTGATACAGTGTTATACGCTGAGTGGGATATACTCTACCAGTTATACTGTGACTGAGATACACTATATTAGTTACATGGTGACGGGATGTATTACACATGTTTGGCGGCTTATCAGTGTGGTGACTTATTAGTGTGGTGACTTACCACAGCCTCTATAAGCAAAAACTCTCCTCATTTCACTACACTATTTTCCTAACGTGATTCTCAATGTCAATATCTTGACGTTACTTGTCAAACTACAAATGCTAGTTTCTATATTAACGACTAGGCACGGCTAGGCTACTCTAGGCTAGGCTAGGCTATGCTAGGCTAGTCTAGCTTGTCTACCTATGAGGTGAAAGAAAAAAATGCAATGTTTTAAAGTGTATGATTATAATGAAGTGTGAGTGACTTTCACCTGTCACTTTCACTGCTCTGGTTCACTACCTTCACAATTTCTCTTGTCATGTTCACTTTATCGTATTTTTCCTTCAGAACACTTTACTAATTCACTTGTTCGCCATTTTTCTTATGTAATCCATAGTTAATTTTTCTTCTCTCTGTTATATCCTCAGTGTTACAACAGCCTGTCTGCCTACCTGCCTGTCTGCTGCGTGCCTGCCTGTCTGCTGCGTGCCTGCCTGTCTGTCTGCCTGCCTGTCAGTATGTCTGTCTGCCTGTCAGTATGTCTGTCTGCCTGTCGATAGACACTTGTCCTTTTCTCGTGTATGTATTAGTTACCAGTTGTCAAAGGTACTTGTCGATTAGACACTTGACATACGTACGTGTGTGTGTGTGTGTGTGTGTGTGTGTAAAATTGTCCTAGTCGTGAAGGTAGTGGAACGAAACGACCAAAATATTATCGCCCGAGATTTATCCTCCGCCGGTGACGACGACAGCGTCTGCGGGCGGTTGCGGCTGCTGGCAGCAGACAGCTGAGGCAGATAAGCTCACGTACAGTTTTATTGGTCGTTACCTTCCGCATAAAAACGCACTACACTGATCACTACTCTACTCTCCCAGCTTGAGAGCAGCCTCCAGACAGCTGCGTTCCAACGCCAGCTGCTGCTGCTTCCTCAGTCAACCACACTCACCTGGGAGACTCAAGCCAGCTGCAGGATTCAAGCCAGCTGTAGGATCAAAGCCAGCTGGATGGATTATGGAAGGTATCAAGGTAAGGGATGTATCAACACCCATTACAACACTTAAAGTTCCAGTGCCTCTTGTTGGCCAAGTGTATATGCACCTTTGATATACCTTTGACGGGGCCAGGCTTGTCTGGTGCTTTCCTGGTCAACCAGGCTGTTGCTGATGGTGGCCCGCTGACCCACATATCCATCACGGTTTGGCTGATCTGCCACCTGGTGCAGATACTTGTCCAGTAAGTTCTTGATGCTCCCTGACTGTGGCTTTGGCAGACACGCAGCATAATGCACATACATATGTATGTTGAAAATGGTATGTAATACCAACGAGTTGATGAGTAAGATACATGTGCACCAGATGGGTATCTTTAATGTTGAAACGTTTCGCCTACACAGTAGGCTTCTTCAATCAAATACAGAGGAGAATGGATTATAGGCTGCAGTAGTGGCGAGGTAAAGATGATGTAATCAGTCCATCAACCTTGGATAAATAGTTTGAGGTGGTCAGTCCCTCAGCCTGGAGAATATTTCAGCTCCATGGTCAGGAACATTTCAACAATAAGATACCTAAGTGTTGCATATGTGTCTTACTACATATACACTTCCTTTAGGGAGAATACTTCACCTTGCCTCTGGCACAGCGGTCACTTACACATGTCTTGAGGAAAAGTGGTTCCTTATTCGATTCCTTTAAAGTCTTTGAAACTTTTTCGAGCGCCAAGCAATGTCGCCTGAGATATTTTTGCAGTTTCTTTTGCTGTTTGTTGCAAACCACGGAAACTCACTCAGGCAAAGTAGGAAAAACTTTAATGTCACGAGATTTTAGAGAGGAGCGCATTTTGTGACTGGTCCTCTGCATGACCAATTTTTACCATGAGTTTACTGTACTCGGATGTAACTAAAAAAATTATTTGTTTGTGAAAGACACTGTAGATATTGTGGCAAAGTCGCTGCCTCTATTCTCTCACCAAGAAAAACTTTATTTATATTAAAATTAAAAGCGGGATATCATTACATGTCTCAAGACGACTAAATATATTTGCTTTAAATATGAAACGCAGGAGAACTAATAATAAGAAAAAAACTGACAAAGATAAGAGGATTGTAAAAAACAGTTCCTTCTTTGAGGTTATTTTAGAAGACATCCTCAGATCCTTTAATCAAGAATTTGTTAAAAATCATCAGACATTTCCCTTGGGGAAAGATCACTCAGTGTAGAGATTTGTAGCTTAAGGACCACAAATCTGAATATAATATCAAACCACGGTACGGGTGGGGTCTGAACTCACGTGCTTTGTTTGCAATCGTGTCATTACGATTTCGTGAGTTATAATACAACTATCGAGGCTAAATTTGTGGTTATCTGACACTAACAGATTTTGGTTAATGTTTTACAAACTGTCATAAAAAATAGAGAGTCGTTAGTGAAGCAGGAGACGCATCTCTCGGTACCTCGGAGACACTTAACAGAAGTTAGTGAAGCAGGAGACGCATCTCTCGGTACCTCGGAGACACTTAACAGAAGTTAGTGAGGCAGGAGACGCATCTCTCGGTACCTCGGAGACACTTAACAGAAGTTAGTGAAGCAGGAGACGCATCTCTCGGTACCTCGGAGACACTTAACAGAAGTTAGTGAGGCAGGAGACGCATCTCTCGGTACCTCGGAGACAACATAAGTTATTGAAGCAGGAGACGCATCTCTCGGTACCTCGGAGACACTTAACAGAAGTTAGTGAAGCAGGAGACGCATCTCTCGGTACCTCGGAGACACTTGACAGAAGTTAGTGAAGCAGGAGACGCATCTCTCGGTACCTCGGAGACACTTGACAGAAGTTAGTGAAGCAGGAGACGCATCTCTCGGTACCTCGGAGACAACATAAGTTATTGAAGCAGGAGACGCATCTTCGGTACCTCGGAGACACTTAACAGAAGTTAGTGAGGCAGGAGACGCATCTCTCGGTACCTCGGAGACACTTAACAGAAGTTAGTGAAGCAGGAGACGCATCTCTCGGTACCTCGGAGACACTTGACAGAAGTTAGTGAAGCAGGAGACGCATCTCTCGGTACCTCGGAGACAACATAAGTTATTGAAGCAGGAGACGCATCTCTCGGTACCTCGGAGACACTTAACAGAAGTTAGTGAGGCAGGAGACTCATCTCTCGGTACTTCGTGAGACAAATCATAAGTTATTGACATAACGATCTTTCGGTACGTTACAATCTTCTAACAGAAGTTAGTGAAGCAGGAGACGCATCTCTCGGTACCTCGGAGACACTTAACAGAAGTTAGTGAAGCAGGAGACGCATCTTCGGTACCTCGGAGACACTTACAGAAGTTAGTGAAGCAGGAGACGCATCTCTCGGTACCTCGGAGACAACAAAGTTATTGAAGCAGGAGACGCATCTCTCGGTACCTCGGAGACACTTAACAGAAGTTAGTGAGGCAGGAGACGCATCTCTCGGTACCTCGGAGACACTTAACAGAAGTTAGTGAGGCAGGAGACGCATCTCTCGGTACCTCGGAGACACTTAACAGAAGTTAGTGAAACAGAGCATCTCTCGTCCTGAGACATAACAGAGGTTATGAAGCAGAGACATCTGATACTGAGACATAACAGAAGTTAGTGAAGCATGCTGGCCACACACAGTCCAACGTACGAACCACAGCCTAGCTGATCAGGAACTGACTTAAGGAACTTATCCTATGTTGTTTTTTTATGTAACGTCCATTACAGTAGCGTAATAACAAAAATAAATACTTCCTAACATATGTGTGGACGGCAAACTCCACCTTGCCTTCACATAGATATTTTTATATTTAGTATATGTACAACGTTCAGATCTCTCGTCAAATTTCTGCCTTTCATGGCTCTTTTGGAGGAACAAGGTAAATAATCCTCCCAGGGAAGGTTTTAGTCCCATCTGCCACGGTGCTTGGTCCTCTCTCTAAAGCCTTCCAACCTTTGATATATTCAGAGCTTCTGGTGGGCACTGCTTGCTCTCTTTCTCTCTCCTACCTTGCCTCTCCTCTCTACATTCTTTTCTCTCTTTCATTCCCCCCTCCGCTTTCCTTTCACCCATCATTCATGACTCAAGTTTTCCTGCATGAGACATATTGCCACATTCTCTCAGCTTTTCTGTCCCACACACACACACATTCCCCCCACACACGCCAACTCCCACACAAACACCCCTCCCTAACACACCTGTATGATAAATACTTCTCTTTTAATAGCCTCGTTTCGGAAAATTTGAAGATACCTTCGTAACTATAAGACTCGTCCTTAGTGAAGACTTTCCAACTGCGAGGTTGTTAACCATCACAACCACTCACTCCTCCAACTACGATCACCACCAATAACACTACCAGCAACAACATCAGCACCACCATCACCATAAAAACTAGCACCACCAGCACTACCACCACTGAAACAATCATCACCACCATCACTAACGTTACCAATGGCACCAGCATCACTTGCACAACAAAATGCCACAGCAATTGCAACACTGCACAGCAGTTGAACCACTCTGCATAGCAACAGAAGCACAGCACAGCAGTTACAACATTCTGCACAGCAATTACAACATTCTGCACAGCAATTACATCATTCTGCACAGAAATTGCAGCATTTAGCACAGCAGCTCTACCATTTGGCACATCAGGAGCAGCACGGCAAGTCAGTTGAAACACTCGACAGAGCAGCAGCAGCAGCACTCAGCACAGCAGTTGCAGCATCACGTCCCACTGCCAGCGCCAATAACCGCACCAGCTCTAACCTCAGCTCCAATTTATTTGCAATAAAAAAGTTTTAGAAGTCGGCAAGCTACTTGTTGCAAGCAGCCAGCACCCACTGCCTCGTTCACCACCCACACCCACTGCCTCGTTCATCATCCACACCCACTGCCTCGTTCACCACCCACACCCACTGCCTCGTTCATCATCCACACCCACTGCCTCGTTCACCACCCACACCCACTGCCTCGTTCACCACCCACACCCACTGCCTCGTTCACCACCCACCACTGCCTCGTTCCACCCACCCCACTGCCTCGTTTCATCCACCACTGCCTCGTTCACCACCCACCACTGCCTCGTTCACCACCCACCCTGCCTCGTTCATCATCACACCCACTGCCTCGTTCACCACCACACCCTGCCTCGTTCCACCCACACCACTGCCTCGTTCACCACCCCACCCACTGCCTCGTTCACCACCACCACGCCTCGTTCATCATCCCCACTGCCTCGTTTCATCCACCTGCCTCGCACCACCCCACTGCCTCGTTCACACCCACCACTGCCTCGTTCACCACCCACACTGCCTCGTTCACCACCCACACCCACTGCCTCGTTCATCATCCACACCACTGCCTCGTTCACACCACACCACTGCCTCGTTCACCACCCACACCACTGCCTCGTTCATCATCCACACCCACTGCCTCGTTCACCACCCACACCCACTGCCTCGTTCATCATCCACACTGCCTCGTTCACCACACATTGCCTCGTTCATTATCCACACTGCCTCGTTCATCACCCACACCCACTGCCTCGTTCATCAACCAACTGCCTCGTTCACCACCCACCCCTGCATCGTTCATCCACACTGCCTCGTTCACCACAAACACTACCTCGTTCACCACACATTGCCTCGTTCATCATCCACACTGCCTCGTTCACCACCCACACCCACTGCCTCGTTCATCAACCAAACTGCCTCGTTCACCATCCACACTGCCTCGTTCACCACCCACACCCACTGCATCGTTCATCCACACTGCCTCGTTCACCACAAACACTACCTCGTTCACCACACATTGCCTCGTTCACCATCCACACTGCCTCGTTCACCACCCACACCCACTGCCTCGTTCATCACCCAAACTGCCTCGTTCACCATCCACACTGCCTCGATCACCACCCACCGCCTCGTTCACCACATAAACTGCCTCGTTCACCACCCACACCCACTGCCTCGTTAACCACCCACACACACTTCCTCGTTCACCACCCACACCCACTGTCTCGTTCACCACCCACCCCCACACACACATCCACCCACCTACACCCACACACACACTCCCTCATTCACAGCTTCTGCATTCTCCCCACAGCTTCTACACTCTCCTACATTCTCCCCACAGTTTCTACACTCTCCTACATTCTCCCCACAGTTTCTACACTCTCCTACATTCTCCCCACAGTTCTCACCCACTCTCCCACAGCTTTACTCTCCCACAGCTTCTACACTCCCTTCTACACTTCTCCCACAGCTTCTACAACCACAGCCTCTACAACCACAGCTTCTACACTCTCCTCACAGCCTCTACAACCACAGTTCTACACTTTCCTCACAGCCTCTACAACCACAGCTTCTGCACTCTCCTCACAGCCTCTACAACCACAGCTTCTGCACTCTCCTTCCCACAGCTTCTACACTCTCCTCACAGCCTCTACAACCACAGCTTCTACACTTTCCTCACAGCCTCTACAACCACAGCTTCTGCACTCTCCTTCCCACAGCTTCTACACTCTCCTCACAGCCTCTACAACCACAGCTTCTGCACTCTCCTCACAGCCTCTACAACCACAGCTTCTGCACTCTCCTCACAGCCTCTACAACCACAGCTTCTGCACTCTCCTTCCCACAGCTTCTACACTCTCTTCACAGCCTCTACAACCACAGCTTCTGCACTCTCCTCACAGCCTCTACAACCACAGCTTCTGCACTCTCCTCACAGCCTCTACAACCACAGCTTCTGCACTCTCCTCACAGCCTCTACAACCACAGCTTCTGCTTCTCACTTGCACTCCTCACAGCCTCTACAACCACAGCTTTGCACTCCTCACAGCCTCTACAACCCAGCTTCTGCACTCTCCTCACAGCCTCTACAACCACAGCTTCTGCACTCTCCCCACAGCCTCTACAACCACAGCTTCTACACTCCTCACAGCCTCTACAACCACAGCTTCTGCACTCTCCTCACAGCCTCTACAACCACAGCTTCTGCACTCTCCTCACAGCCTCTACAACCACAGCTTCTGCACTCTCCTTACAGCCTCTACAACCACAGCTTCTGCACTCTCCTCACAGCCTCTACAACCACAGCTTCTGCACTCTCCTCACAGCCTCTACAACCACAGCTTCTCACTCCTCACAGCCTCTACAACCACAGCTTCTGCACTCTCCACCTCTACAACCACAGCTTCTGCACTCTCCTCACAGCCACTACAACCACAGCTTCTGCACTCTCCTCACAGCCACTACAACCACAGCTTCTACACTCCTCACAGCCTCTACAACCACAGCTTCTGCACTCTCCCACATCACCCCCAGGATTCCCCTTCCAACAGCAACCTCTCCTTGCAGGAAAGTCTACTCATAAAGTTTAATTAAATTTTAATCTGACTGCTTTACCACCATCTCGTCTCCCTCTCCCTTTACGGCCCGCCTAAACTGAATTTAAAATTACCGCACCATGCTAGTTTGAACCTCCTCTCTCACGACCGCCGCTTGCGGCATGCTAAAACTCCAGCGTGACGCTGGTTTGCCCCGCCATGCCGGCTACCACCCTACGGCAAACTCAGCCAACACTCACGCAACTTGCGGCAGGCGAGGACTGTCTGAGAGAGGTGCGTCGGAGGAGCGAGGGAGGTGAAGACTGTCAACTTGTTGCCGTCCAGGGAATCCATCTAAGAGTTCTGAAGCCTCAGTGATATTCCTGTGAGCGGTGGAGAGAGTTTTCCCCTACTCTCTTAGCTCATCCCCAAGCCAGGCGTGGAACACACGTGGAACACTCTTAACCAAGAAGTGGAACACTCTTAACCAAGGGGTAGAACATATTGGAACACACTTAAATAAGGGGTGGAACTGAGTGGGACACTACTCCACCAAACCCTCCACAACTACTCCACAACCCTCCACTCCACAACTACTCCACCAAACCCTCCACTCCACAACTCCAATCAAACCCTCCACTCCAACACGACTTGAAACATATGTCAGTTACTCCACTATGGAAAAAATAAGAAATAAAAACTAGAACACAGTTGAAATGCAATCAACTCGCTCTATGGAGTGGAAGAAGAATGAGAGACCTGGTGACCAGGACGACGTACAATGACAGACCTGGTGGTGACCAGGACGATGTAGAATGACAGACCTGGTGGTGACCAGGACGCTGTAGAATGACTGACCTGGTGGTGACCAGGACGCTGTAGAATGACTGACCTGGTGGTGACCAGGACGCTGTAGAATGACAGACCTGAACCAGGACGCCAGCTCAAATAGTACAACTGTGTTTCACCATTCTAGGAATTAGAATAATCTGTATAAAATATTTTCTAAGCAGGAAAAGTCACAACAAATAACCTGGCTGCAACAATTCACTAATAACTCACATATTGGAAATTGAACTTTCAATAACATTTCGACCCATTCTGAACATTATAAATTCACAGTTATGACTTAATAATGGTTAAAAGACTGATCGAAATGTCTAAACTTTACAAAGCACTTATTGTGTGTGAATCGCATTTGTCCCCTCTAGACTGATAGTGTTATACACGAACATCCTTATTAAAAGCTGGTTAAACTGCAGCTCTTGAATGTGCATAGTGACGGAGCTTTCAACGCATCGAATTAAACAAGCAAATTATTGATATAGTTTAAAAACCCATCAAACTGTACTCCCTGAAGAACAGGCGATAAAGATCAAATGTACTCCTGAAAAATGCTTGAGGGACCCAAATTTGCCCACTGAAATAATGAGGCTGGAGACCTGGCAGAGTACAAAGTAATGGAGATAAGTACAATAAGGATAAGTACACCACGGGAGGTAACTTAGCAAGTTATAGACACTGTTCGTGCATGCTATGGCCACCAGCAGCCTGACTGATCGACAGTTCTAGTCTCTGCTCAGGCCGCGGGGGACAAAATGAGCCAGGAACAATCACCAGCTGAAACCTTCCACTCCACTAGAATTCATACAACCACACCACTACTCCACTAAGAACCCCACACCATGTTAAAGCCCCCTCCACTGTTACCACACAAGATACCACACACTCCACTACCACACCACAAGACACTCCACTACCACACTAGACACTCCACTAGAACTCCCACATAAGACACTACACTACCCCCCCCACACAAGACATTACACTATCACCTCCACATAAAACATTACACTATCACCCCCACACAAGACCTACACTATCACCCCCACAAGACACAACACTACCACCCCCACACAAGACATTACACTACAATCCCCACACAAGACACTAAGCTACCACCGCCACACAAGACACTATACTACCACACCCACACGACACTACACTACCACCCCACACAAGACACTACACTACCACCCCCACACGAGGCACTACACTACCATCCCCACACGAGACACTACATTCCCACCCCCACACGAGACACTACACTACCACCCCCCACACGAGACACTACACTATCACTCTCACTTTAAAAGTAATACACACACAAACATAGATTTTCAAAACATCCACATTAATTCCATTGCCTCCATTACCTTAAACCAAATTAGTGAGTCCAAATTACATTTAACAGCAGTCCAATATTTCGGCAGCCACGAAGCTTTTTACTGGCATCTTCCATATAGTGCTTTAAGATGGTGCCTCTTCCAAAACAAAGATAAAGATGGTTCCTTCTCCAAAATAAAGATGAAGATGGTACCTCCTCGAAAATATAGATGGTACCTGCTCCAAAATACAGATGGTACCTCCACCAAAATATACATGGTGCCTGATGCAAAATATAGATGGTACCTCCTCCAAAATATAGCTGGTGCCTCTTCTAAAACAAAAATGAAGATGGTGCCTCTTCCAAAACAAAGATGAAGAGGGTGCCTCTTCCAAAACAAAGATGAAGAGGGTGCCTCTTCCAAAACAAAGATGAAGAGGGGTACCTCCTCCAAAATAAAAGAGGCTGGGTTTGTCCTGCCATCTTGCAGACTCCCACTTCTTCGTCTTCAAGAGCCCAGCTCAGCTCCTCGTACGGAATAACACATCAATCTCAACTTTGAACTCAAAAGGCACTCTAAACTTTCTTATTGTCGTCTCCAAGGAACCCCCCTCCACCCCTCCCACTCTCAACCCTCCTCCACCCTCCCACTCTCAACCCCCCTTCCCCTCTTTAACTCCATCCTGATGAATATACAAAACCATCCTGTTATGGAATATGACAAGAGGCACAGAGTCGTTTTTCCCACTGTGTTACTGAAAGTCGGGCTGCACCAGTTGTCAAGTTTCCCAGTTACTGCACCAGGTACTGCACCAAGTACTACACCAGGTACTGCACCAAGTACTGCATCAAGTACTACACCAGGTACTGCACCAAGTACTGCATCAAGTACTACACCAGGTACTGCACCAAGTACTGCATCAAGTACTACACCAGGTACTGCACCAAGTACTGCACCAGGTACTATACCAGGTACTGCACCAAGTACTACACCAGGTACTGTACCAAGTACTACACCAGGTACTGCACCAAGTACTACACCAGGTACTGCACCAGGTACTGCATCAAGTACTACACCAGGTACTGCACCAAGTACTGCACCAGATACTATACCAGGTACTGCACCAAGTACTACACCAGGTACTGTACCAAGTACTACACCAGGTACTGTACCAAGTACTACACCAGGTACTGTACCAAGTACTGCACCAAATACTACACCAGGTACTGCACCAGGTACTGCATCAAGTACTACACCAGGTACTGCACCAAGTACTACACCAGGTAATGCATCAAGTACTGCACCAAGTACTACACCAGGTACTGCACCCGGTACTGCACAAGTACTACACCAGGTACTGCACCAAGTACTGCACCAGTATATCCAGGTACTGCACCAAGTACTACACCAGGTACTACCAAGTACTGCACCAGGTACTGTACCAAGTACTACACCAGGTAATGCATCAAGTACTGCACCAAGTACTACACCAGGTACTGCACCAAGTACTGCACCAAGTACTGCACCATGTACAACACCACGTGTAATGCACAAGGATTTTTATGCACCTTCCCTAAAACCTTAAACTTTAAATGCCTTCCACCCAAACCATTTTCAGTTCCATCAATCTTGATAAAAGTGCAGCAGTTATCAACTATACGAACATTACATCTCATCAGAAAGCTTATTGTTACTGTCTACCACTGACACATGATGGTCCCACTGACTCGTGTCTAGGACTGTACCAGGGATCCCTCTCACAGACTCCAGGAAGTTAAAAATAATGAACAAAATTAAATTCCATTACTAACCTTAGTTATCTGTCGTCAAATCATTAAAAAATATATTTTCTACAGTAGTTTCCGTGGAGTTTTGAGGTCCAGTTCCGTGGAGCTTGAGGACATCTGACAGGCAGTGAGCTGGCTTACTGGTCCATTCCGGGTCGCTGGCAGCACCAATCAGAGCACTCATGACTCACGAAAATCATAAGACGATCGCAAACAAACCACGGAACGGGTGGGGTCTGAACCTATGGTGAGTCCTGAAACTCACAGGCCAGTGCGTTAACCACTCGACTAGCGACCAGGTTGAGCAGAACTCTCGAAGCCAGTCACGGGTATATCACAGGTACACCTCGAGACCTAAACAAACATTATAGCAGTATTTTTTTATACTTATGTTAAAGTGAAGAGCTAAACACGCGTTATTAAAAGCGAGTAGTTGTGGAGGCTCGAGTCTCCCTCCGCTAATCGTTAAGACACTCGCTACTCTCTCAGTCAGACAGGAAACACTGGTCCTGTTTACTAACAGAACAGGAAACACAGGTCCTGTTTCCTAACAGAACACCACCAGGAAACACTAGTCATGCTGCCTAACAGAACACCACCAGGAAACACTGGTCTTGTTTCCTGACGAATAAAACACCATGGGCAGCCTCCCTACCTGCTAGAGGCAAAACTATCTTCCCTCAGAGCTGCCACTCCTCTCCCATGTTTGTTTCTAAAGGAAAATCGCTGAAAAATGCCGTGAATATCCGATTTTAAAAAATTCTGAAAGCGATTAAAAGGCGGTGAAAGAAGGCCATTTAAGCTGCCTGACACATGGTATTACACACCAGTTCTCCCACACACACATGCACACACTCACTACACTCAACACCAGCTCAACCCCACACATACACTACACTCAACACCCCAGCTCCACCACACACACACAGACTCACTACACTCAACACCCCAGCTCCACTACACACACACACACACACACACTACACTCGACACCACAGCTCCACCACACACACACTACACTCAACACCACAGCTCCACCACACACACACTACACTCAACACCACAGCTCCACCACACACACACTACACTCAACACCACAGCTCCACCACACACACACTACACTCAACACCACAGCTCCACCACACACACACACACACACACACACACACAGATGATGTGAAGTTAATGAGAAGAATTAAACCAGTTGAGGATCAGGCAGGACTACAAAGAGACCTAGACAGGCTACAAGCCTGGTCCAGTAAATGGCTCCTTGAATTTAACCCTGCCAAATGTAAAGTCATGAAGATCGGGGAAGGGCAAAGAAGACCGCAGACAGAGTATAATCTAGGTGTCCAAAGACTGCAAACCTCACTCAAGAAAAAAGATCTTGGGGTGAGTATAATACCGAGCACATCTCCTGAGGCACACATCAATCAGATAACTGCTGCAGCATACGGGCGGCTGGCAAACCTAAGAATAGCGTTCCAATACCTCACTAAGGAATCGTTCAAAACTCTGTACACCATATACGTCAGGCCCATACTGGAGTATGCAGCACCAGTTTGGAACCCACACCTGGTCAAGCACGTCGGGAAATTAGATAAAGTGCAAAGGTTTGCAACAAGACTAGTCCCAGAGCTAAGGGGATTGTCCTACGAAGAAAGGTTAAGGGAAATCGGCCTGACGACACTAGAGGACAGGAGGGTTAGGGGAGACATGATAACGACATATAAAATACTGCGAGGAATAGATAAGGTGGACAGAGACAAGATGTTCCAGAGAGGGGACACAGAAACAAGGGGTCACAATTGGAAGTTGAAGACTCCTATGAGTCAAAGGGATGTTAGGAAGTAATTTCTTCAGTCATAGAGTTGTCAGGAAGTGGAATAGCCTAGAAAGTGACGTAGTGGAGGCAGGAACCATACATAGTTTTAAGACGAGGTTTGATAAAGCTCATGGAGCAGGGAGAGAGAGGACCTAGTAGCAATCAGTGAAGAGGCTGGGCCAGGAGCTATGAATCGACCCCTGCAACCACAAATAGGTGAGTACACGCACGCACGCATATACAACAGGCCTAGTGTCTAATCGACATGTGCCTAGGACAAAATGGTAACTAAGACACACTCACTACACTCAACACCAGCTCAACCGCACACACATATAACAAATCATAGCCTGAAAAGGGCCTGATAAAAGTGGATTGTAATTTGGGTTCTTGCAAACAGACCCCAACAGGGGAAAACTGGGAGAGCAACACCTGAAGTTCACCCCGGTTACCCCTGAGGCCTCGGATATTCCACACACACACACACACACACACACACACACACGCACACGCACGCACACACCCACGCACACACACACACCCACACACACACCTCCTAGAGTTCTATGATAAAGTAACAGAGGTAAGGCAAGAGAGAGAAGGGTGGGTTGATTGCATTTTCCTGGACTGCAGGAAGGCCTTCGGCACAGTTCCTCACATGAGATTAGTAAAGAAGTTGGAAGAACAAGCATATATAACAGGAAGGGCACTGGAATGGATCAGGGAATACCTCACAGGGAGGCAACAACGGGTCATGGTGCGTGATGAGGTATCACAGTGGGCGCCTGTGACGAGCGGCGTACCGCAGGGGTCAGTCCTAGGACCAGTGTTATTCTTG
The DNA here is from genome assembly GCA_009830355.1 of Cherax destructor. Lineage (NCBI taxonomy): Eukaryota > Metazoa > Arthropoda > Malacostraca > Decapoda > Parastacidae > Cherax > Cherax destructor. Next base: position 212,895 of record WNWK01000009.1, read on the forward strand.
GTATATGTAAATGACATGACGGATGGGATTGACTCAGAAGTGTCTCTGTTCGCAATGATGTGAAATTAATGAGGAGAATCACATCGGAGGAGGACCAAGCAGGACTTCAAACAGACCTGGACAAGACTTTGACATCTGGTCTAAGCAAATGGCTTTCGAATTCAATCTCACCAAATGCAAAGTCGAACTGAAGATCGGAGAAGGGCAAAGAAGACCGCTGACAGAGTACAGGCTAGGCGGACAAAGGCTACAAACCTCGGCAAAGGAGAAAGACCTTGGGGTGAGTATAACGCCAAGCACGTCTCCGGAGGCACACATCAACCAGATAACTGCGGCAGCATATGGGCGACTGGCAAACCTAAGATTAGCGTTCCGTTACCTTAACTAGGAATCGTTCAAGACACTGTACACCGTGTACGTCAGGCCCATACTAGAATATGCAGCACCACACACACACACACACACACACACACACACACACACACGCGCACGCACACGCTCACACACACACACACACGCACACACACACACACACACAGCCCTCATCGAGCATTAATTACTGAAACTGGCTGCATAGTTTTTTAATGAATTAACTGACATCTGAAAAATTATTAAAAGGAAAATTGTTTTGCTGTTGGAGAGGCTTTGTGTGTGTGTGTGTGTGTTTTGCACTCACCTATTTGTGGTTGCAGGGGTCGATTCCCATCTCCTGGTCGCTACTAGGTCCACTCTCTTCCTGTTCCATGAGCTTTATCGTACCTCTTCTTAAAACTATGTATATATTCTGCCTCCACTACCCCATTTTCCAGACTATTCCACTTCCTGACAACCCTATGACTGAAGAAATACTTCCTAACATCCCTGTGACTCGTCTGAGTCTTCAACTTCCAGTTGTGACCCATTTAATTTGTTCGTACTCATATATTTGTTAATGGACTGATTACGTCATCTTCATTTCACTACACCGGCCAGCAGTAACAGCCTGGTTGATCAGGCTCTGGTCCAACAGGAGGCCTGGTCATGGACCGGGCCGCGGGGGCGTTGACCCCTGGAATTCTCTCCAGGTAGACACCTGGTGCCTCAATTTGACTGAAGAAGTCTACTGTGTAGGCGAAAGGTTTCAACAATAAAGACACCCAACTGTTACCCATGTGTCTTAATGATCAACTTGTCGGTATATTGTACCATTTTCAACATAAAAGATACAGGTATTGAAGGTGTGACTCGTTAATCCTTCACTCGCTCCTCTAAGAAATTCTGACGCAGTTAATAATTATAACCCTAATTTTTAAAGTGGTGGACTGGTAAGCCAGATGACCAAAAGCTCCAGCTGTGGGTCATCATATGACCCGCGTCAGGAAACACTTGTCCTGTTTCCTGACAAACCTTACTTAACCTAACCTAATTCAGACGCAATTAAGCTGACATAAATAAACAGTAATACCTAATTTCCGACCAAGACGCAATTAAGCTGACATAAATAAACAGTAATACCTAATTTCCGACCATAATATTAATTTTTTTGTTAAAGCTGAACGTTTGAGGGAGTCTCACTTAAGAAAGAGGAAGTTCATCTCAATCTCCCTGAAGGAAAGTTCAACAAAACCTCCCAAGGTAGAAGAAGTCCAACGTAATTTCCTCATAGAATTCTTCAACTCTAACTTAAATTACAATTTTCATCAAGCTGGTCTGTAACTAAGCTTGCTGCCATACTTCAGTTGAAACAAACACGAACGCATGCATACACACACACACACACATACAGCGAAGAGGCGGGGGCCAGGAGCTGTGAATCGACCCCTGCAACCACAAATAGGTAAGAACAAATAGGTAAATACACACAAACACACAGTCGTTAAAGACGAGAAAACTACCGGACAGCCGCAAAATTGCTAATGTGGTCTCAGTATAGAAAAACAGGTGTTATATTCACCTGTATTCTACCGAAAAGTCTGTTGCGCAGACGTAACGTTTATCACTAAAGTTACCCGAAGGTTGCACATGCGTCTAACTCATCACGAATCTACTTCTAACTCATCACGAATCTACTTCTAACTCATCACGAATCTACTTCTAACTCATCACGAATCTACTTCTAACTCATCACGAATCTACTTCTGCTCCTGTACCAACACAAATCGCAAAGTGGCAAATAAACAACACCCTGATACATCATCCACAATCACACACGAAAAATGAACACACACACATGAACCTTCCAATGAACTCAGACTAAGTTATAATACATAATTGTCAATGAACAAACAGAAAGATGGACGGGAGGCGCGAACTGCGGTCTGTAAAATGACAGCCCAACTCTCTATCCTTACAATGTTAAGATGTTGGAAATGGTATAAAATACTGTGATGTTGGAAATGGTATAAAATACCGACAATTTGAAGATTAATACACATGTGCAGCAGTTGGATATATTTACTGATTAAACGTTTCGCCTACAAAGTAGGCTTCTTCAGGCAAATACAAATATTTCACTACTACCCCCTCTGCATTTGACTGAAGAAGCCCATTGTGTAGGCGAAACGTTTCATCAATAAAGATACCCAACTATTGTACATGTATCTTAATCTTCAAGTGAGCAGACGCACACTAGACGTGAGACTATCAAAAAAGCGTCTGAAGGAACTCCTAAAGTGTCCTCGAGTCTCTGGACCAAGACATGGCAATTTAGCAAAACAAACAAGAGAGATTAAAGGAAAACTACAAATTTCATTTCGTAATTAGGAAGTGGTGAGAGGGGCCAGGGTGAACAACTGGCAGTTCCTGGAACCAAGGAGAGCCTCCAGCAATCATACATGTATGACAACAAGATGCTGCCCCTTGTATCATGGCGGACAAAGAGATACTCACACAGGCAAGAACGGTTTAAAGGACAAGCAAAACGTGAGAAGCGCCAGCACATCTTTGCACTGACAAGAACAGTGCATGCAACCTATGAGATAACAGTACATCCTTACACTGCACTGACAAGAACAGTGCATGCAACCTAAGAGATACCAGTACATCCCTACACTGACAAGAACAAATTGTAAGCAACCTAAGACACCAGTATATTTCTACACTAACAAGAACAGTGTAAGCAACCTAAGAAAGACACCAGTACATTCCTCCACTGACAAGAACAGTGTAAGCAAACAAAGAGATACCAGTACATTCCTACACTGACAAGAACAAGGTGTGGGCAACAATATGAGTTACACTATAGAATAAAGCATTTTCTGCGACCACAATTCTTCTGTACTCCCAGGTCAACACAATGTCTTCCTTGGCTCTCCAGAGAGCCACTGGAATAACGTCCATGTTTTCTATGACTTTTCCCATCATTCTTCCACTTCTTTTTTTATTAATATTAGAGACACGGCAGCATGCGGATACTTTTACCCAACATTTGAATACCTCCAGCAGATCTGAAGTTTTCTTACACATGACAGTGTCCAGGATATAACTTCCAGCAGGTCTGGTGTATCTTACACACAACACTGCGCCCAGGGTATAACTTCCAGCAGGTCTGGTGTATCTTACACACAACACTGTGCCCAGGGTATAACTTCCAGCAGGTCTGGTGTATCTTACACACAACACTGCGCCCAGGGTATAACTTCCAGCAGGTCTGGTGTATCTTACACACAACACTGTGCCCAGGGTATAACTTCCAGCAGGTCTGGTTATCTTACACACAACACTGTGCCCAGGGTATAACTTCCAGCAGGTCTGGTGTATCTTACACACAACACTGCGCCCAGGGTATAACTTCCAGCAGGTCTGGTGTATCTTACACACAACACTGTGCCCAGGGTATAACTTCCAGCAGGTCTGGTGTATCTTACACACAACACTGTGCCCAGGGTATAACTTCCAGCAGGTCTGGTGTATCTTACACACAACACTGTGCCCAGGGTATAACTTCCAGCAGGTCTGGTGTATCTTACACACAACACTGCGCCCAGGGTATAACTTCCAGCAGGTCTGGTGTATCTTACACACAACACTGTGCCCAGGGTATAACTTCCAGCAGGTCTGGTGTATCTTACACACAACACTGTGCCCAGGGTATAACTTCCAGCAGGTCTGGTGTATCTTACACACAACACTGCGCCCAGGGTATAACTTCCAGCAGGTCTGGTGTATCTTACACACAACACTGTGCCCAGGGTATAACTTCCAGCAGGTCTGGTGTATCTTACACACAACACTGTGCCCAGGGTATAACTTCCAGCAGGTCTGGTGTATCTTACACACAACACTGTGCCCAGGGTATAACTTCCAGCAGGTCTGGTGTATCTTACACACAACACTGTGCCCAGGGTATAACTTCCAGCAGGTCTGGTATATCTTACACACAACACTGCGCCCAGGATATTATATGACTTCCAGTAGAACTAAATTTTCTAACACATTTGACACTAATTTTCTCCTGAATGCCACCCATAACAGATGGCTAAGACATAAATATCTGTTTTTAGAGGAGGCGAGCAAAGGCAGCACACACACCAAGATGTGTTGCCTCAACCAATCATATCTTGCCTGACTCTACCAGCTGTATTGTAGAACTCAAAATCCTTGAGGAAACTTTCATCAAAGGCTTAATTTATTTTACCTTCTCTTATTTCAACATTTCTTCTTCATCCAAATTAAAAAAAAATTGGTCTAACCTCCTAAAAGTGTAAAGCCACTCTGTAATGACTACGACCTGAAACCCATTTTAACTCCTTCACTGTCATTGAACTGCCACAGGGTAGCACAGAAGTTTGAGAAACTGTCTAAAGCTTAGAGAAAACCCATAATTTTATCACACTTTCATATAAATATGAGATATAATGCACAAGTCTTCCAATAAGGCTTGTGAAATTGCCTGGTCTTTAAAAGAGCAGCGAATTAAGTTAAATCTCTTAATTATTGGAACTCGTTAGGTTCAGAATGATTCTTGCGAAATTATTGCATACACAAATTTTCGCTTGCCTTATTCGGCAAGAAGAGCGTTGCTATTTAAGTCAAAATCGCAAGTGTTACCTAGTAGGCACGACATTATATAATATATATATATATATATATATATATATATATATATATATATATATATATATATATATATATATATATATATATATATATAATATTTACGTGACGTCGGTTTCTGGAAATCGACAGTGGCAAGTTTCACTGGAGACTGGCTGGGGTCCGGGAGCAAGAAGAGCACTTGAGGTTCTGTGGTCAACCAGGCTATTGGCGGTGGCAGCCCTTGAGCCCGGCCGCCCTCCCACTCCAGTGACGTTGGCCAGGTTCACTTTTGCAAAGAACTTGTCGACCTTCTCTGTGCAATATATATATAGACTGTTGAGCCCCGTGCATTTCTTCCCCTCCTGCTAACAATTTGGAAATTCTAGGGGCAAATTTTGCAAAGATACTGTACTGTGCAATGGAGGGAGTGAAAAGGGAAGAGCTAATGAGAGAGTGGGAGAGATTTGATCAACAAATTTTATTGAGAATATGAAAAGTTTTGGAGTGAGATCAATATGTTGAGAAAGCCTAAGGAACAAGTGGATTTAACAGTTGAAAACAAAAGAGGGTTGCCATTAGATGCAGAGCTGGAGGTACTGAGACGATGGAGGAAATATTTTGATGAAATGTTGAATACTGATGAAGAGAGAGAGAGAGAGAGAGAGAGAGAGAGAGAGAGAGAGAGAGAGAGAGAGAAAGAGAGAGAAAGGGCTGTTATTCCATGTATTGGGCAGAGTGGTATAACACCTTCTTAGGAGTGACAAAGAGCCAGATGTATGTACGAGGGAGGTGCGTGAGGCAGTGGATAGAATGATAGGTGTAAAGCAGGTGGGATAGATGGGATTAAGAGAGAAACGTTAAAAGCAAGTGGGGGCATTGTTTTAGGGTGGTTGGTGCATTGATTCAATATATGCATAAAAAGGGGGGAAGGTGACTAGGGACTGGCAGAAATCACGCACAGTTCTCTTGAATAATGGAAAAGGGGCTAAAAGAATGTAAGAATTATAGGTCAAATGAGCCTGTTAAGTATACAAGGTAAAGTGTATGGCAGAGTTATTATTGAAATAATTATGGGTAAGACAGAGTAGGATCGCAGGTCAACAAGGTTTTAGAAAGGGTAGAGAGTGTGTAGACCAAGTGTTTACAATGAAGCACATAAGTGAACAATACTCGTACTTGGATAAAGGTAAGGAACTTTTCATTGCATTTATGGTTTTAGAAAAGGCATATGATAGAATGGATAGGGAAGCAATGTGGCAGATGTTGCAAATGTATGGAAAAGGTGGTAGGTCACTTAAATCAGCAAAGAGCTTTATGTGAATAGCGAGACTCAGGTTAGGGCATGTAGGAGAGAGGGAAATAATTTTTCAGTAAAAGTAGGCCTTAGACAGGGATGGTTGTTTAACATATTCATAGATGGGGTTGTAAATGAAGTGAATGCTAGGGTGCTGGGTGGTATGCGATTGAAGGATAATGATTCTGGTATGGAGTGAGACTTGTCACGGTTGCTTTATGCCAACGACACGGTTTTTTTGGAAGATTCTGAAGAGAAGTTGGGAGGGTACGCGAAAGTAAATTAAAAGTGAATATAGAAAAAAAACAAGGTGATGAAAGTATCAAAAAATATAGTAAGTGAGAAAATGGATATCAGATTGGAGAGAGTTAGTATGGAGAAGGTGAATGTGTTCAGATATGTGGGAGAGAAGAGGTGAACCAGAAAACTGAGGAAGGGAAAAAAGTGAGTGACGCACCGAGACAGTTATGGAGACATAGAACTTTATCCATGTAGGCAAAAGGGGTTAATGTACAAGATAATAATGGTAGCAACACTGTTGTATGGGTGTGAAGTATGGGTTTTAAATGTTTCAGCGAGAAGGAAGCTGGAAACAGTAGAGATGCTGTCTGGGAGTACAACTAGGGGCGTACAACTAGAGCAACACAATCAGAGGCCTGTACAACTAGATGCGAATACACTGATCTGTACCTGCAAACGTTAAGCTTAAAACAAAATTTTGTCACTAACACACTGTCTCTTGACACCTAGAGTATAAAAACACTTGGAAACAGCCGAGGGTGCCAGGCTCAGTCCTGCTTGAGTGGCACTACACAGCCGGGCAGTGCCACTACTCTGTCTTGCTCAGTGGCATTAAACAGCGATGTTCAGTAGCACTATCGTGCCCATAGGAAGTACACGGCTGCTGTCAGTGTCAGTGCCTTGCACAGAAAGGAATTAGTGTAATAAATTGCCTTTATAAGTGGTACTCTGCAGTCTTAGTGCCACTACACAATGCTCAGTGGCACTACAAATTCCCAGAGGCAGGCAGTGTACCTGCTGCTTCCCATACACATCACTTAACACACAAATAACCTTTATTTTAAACGCCTTTTGCCAGAGCCGTCACCAAGACCACCTGACTTGGCTCTGACGAACAGAAAGCGACCTTCAGGTGCCACCACCGAAGCCACGGGAGCAGGGAGAGACTGCAGAGCGCCAAGGACCTGGAATTGAATTTGAGGTTTCCCTTGGGTACAGTCAACGAGAAATACAGTGACAAGGCGCCCTGCACACCTCTCATGCAACAATGCAATTTTTAATCAATAGTTGTGTATTGTGTATGTGTGCGTGTGTGGGACAAGTGATTGTAAGTGGTTGCAATAAAATATCGTTGAGAGCCACTGCAGGTGGAACAAGGTTGATCTCGCTAATCTTACCCAGATAAGATGTCTCAGATGTCGTTCTATCTCTACACACACAAATTATTATTATTATAAGCAAATAGAACTACACACAAAAAAAAAATCTTTTTGGTCTTGCCTCGGGTGGATAAGACACCCAACGATAGTTCCATTTTTTCCCGTCAAATACATACCCAAAGTTTTAAAGTCTTCCAGTTATCCTCCCGTCTACCCACCCCTGCCCGGCCATGCCTCTCCACCAGGGACACACAGCTACATATTACTCATGAAGAATAAGGGTAGCAGTACAATGCGGGTGTTGTCGCTATGTAACTCTTACAGAACTGCATAAGTTATTTAGGTATTTCATAAATTAGGTAAGGTTTGTCAGGAAACAGGACAAGTGTTTCCTGATGCGGGTCAGGAACGTTAGTCCACCTACTATTTACATTTATCACATAAAAAGGTATAAATTCTAAATACTCGGAACTTAGCATTGTGTCATCACTGGCTCCTAAGAAACATCCTAAATTATTTCCTCTCTATCTGATTTATTCTGAGTGAATATTAGGTCCAGCTCAGCGGGATGATCACTAACCTTTTCCTTGATGATATAGCATAGGATATATTCCATTGGTGCCTCCATTAACATCGCACTTCATGTCTCTGGTCCCCCCACAGACAGGGACATGAATCATAGCACCCTATCATCATTTGCTGACGATACTAGAATTTTCATGAGGGTGGCGTTGAGGACACAGCGATCCTTCAAGCAGATATAAATCAGGTCTTCCAGTGCGCCACAGACAAGAATATAATGTCTAACAAGGGCAAATTTGTTTTCAAACAACGGAAATATTGAGGAATTAAAACCTGAAACGGAGTAAAAGACAAATTCCAATTATGCAATAAAGAGGAAGTTCAATGTGAGACGTGGAGTGACAATGAGATCTCACAGTCAATGATCATAATATTATTTCATTCGCGATTATTATAATCAAAAGAAGCGCTAAACCACAAGGGTTATACAGCGCGGTTTTCATTCGCGAGAAAAATAAAAGGCTCGATAACTAGAACATTCAAAACAAGAGATGCTGAGCCAATAATGTTTCACTAAAAGTCACTTGTTCTCTCCAGGTTGAAATACCGCAGTATACTAACGCCCCGTCCTTCAAGGCTTCAAGGCAGGGGAAACTGCAGAACTTGAAAACGTACAGAGACCCTTCACTGTCCATGCAATTTCAAACATCTGAACGACTGGATAGATGCAGAGAAACAGGTCCCAGCTCTCCACCAGGGCAGGAAACTACAGACCCGACGCCTTAGTCCATGACAGCACAATGCCTCATGAGTTTGCTCACACCACAGTATTTCTCTGCATATATCCACCTGTTTCCGAGCATGCATTCCTATTTGTACTGCTAAGGGTGGACATAAGACAGGAGAATGAAACAGGTGTAGTCTATATAAACCATTAATATTGCCGGCTTTGGGTGAAATATGACAAGCTATCTCGCTCTATATATATATATATATATATATATATATATATATATATATATATATATATATATATATATATATATATATTCATATATTGTCTGTGGCCCACTGGAAGACCTGATTTATATCTGCTTGAAGGATCGCTGTGTCCTCAATGAACGCCACCCTCATGAAAAAATATATATATATATATATATATATATATATATATATATATATATATATATATATATAAGAATTGAGAACCACAAGTATAAGGATGGGAACCAGGCCAGGACTGGAGGTAGGGAGGGCGGGGACCTACAAAGCGATGCTGTAACTATCTGAACTGTGAGACAGGTTTGGATCTGCTTAATTAAGTCTTCGTTAGAGTCCACTACTTCTTGTTTAGTATTCAGAGTCGAGTGTGGAGAACTGCAGCAACCTCGTCACGGTAACTAGCAAGCCGCAAATCCCATTAACCTCGCTTAAGATGAATGAGATCGTTAACAACGATATGATGCACACCCGGGAGATAACAGCATACACCACATGGCTCCGTAAGGTCTGATAAAGTTACATCCTGTTGTTATCTACTCTACTTTTCTACAAGGACGTTTCAAAACTAACCCACAATTTAGATATGGAAACCAGGGGTGTGTCCATTTCCGATATTTAAATTTTCTAGCCACGGTATAACTTACTTTTCATTCGTATGTTCTTCCCCACATGAACATATACACAGAGAATATGTACAAATGTAAAGATAAAGTGTGTAACACAAAGACTAGAAGCCCAAACTGCTCTGGGGTCTTTCCACCCCCTCGATAAGGCCATGGGTCACTTCACTCCCAACAAACCCGGAGGCCATTCCAGCCTCAGCAAGCCCGAAGGCCATTCCAGCTTCAACAAGCCCGGAGGCCATTCCAGCTTCAACAAGCCCGGAGGCCATTCTAGCTTCAACAAGCCCGGAGGCCATTCCAGCTTCAACAAGCCCGGAGGCCATTCCAGCTTCAACAAGCCCGGAGGCCATTCCAGCTTCAACAAGCCCGGAGGCCATTCTAGCTTCAACAAGCCCGGAGGCCATTCCAGCTTCAACAAGCCCGGAGGCCATTCCGGCTTCAACTAGCCCGGAGGCCATTCCAGCTTCAACAAGCCCGGAGGCCATTCCAGCTTCAACTAGCCCGGAGGCCATTCCAGCTTCAACAAGCCCGGAGGCCATTCCAGCTTCAACAAGCCCGGAGGCCATTCCAACCTCAGCAAGTCATCACTAAGGACACAAGTCCCAAGGCTGCAACTTTGTTTCTACATTAACTTGTCGATAAACACTACGAAATAATAATTCCCTACGGTTTTAATCAGAAAAAAATAAAACACTACAGGATAAACCCGGCCACAAACATCACGCATTGTGACAACATAGAAAATAACCAGAAGTTTTAAAAAGTTACATGCAATTAAACACTCCTAAGATGACAAATTCGTCTTAATAACAGAACCAGAATGAAATAAGAGAACCAAAATTAAATTAAACTTGACCCCAAATTCTCGAACAATAATGATCTGGTACGAAACATGACCGTACTGAACACGTCAAACTCAGACCACAACTTAACGATGTCCAGATCTTCAGTGACATAAGAACCAAGCAGTCCATTATAAACTGGCTCCAGGGTTAATATAACAAATTTAGTATTAACAACAGACATTAATTCATAATATATTATAAAATTAGTGAAATAATCTGGGAAACAATATAACATGAATGTCAATTATTAAAAAAAGTGTGTGTGTACTCGTCGATTTGTACTAATCAATGTGTGTTTGTGGGGGTTCGATACCTAGCTCGTGGCCCCGTCTCCTAGACCACTATGATCAGCATCAGTGACTTCTGGTCTCCTGGGCATTATCATATCTACTCTTGAAGTCGTTCATTGATTTTCTCTCCACTACTTCCTCATCCAAGTCACTTCACTGTTTAACCATCCTGAAACTAAAGAAATACTTTCTTAAATCCATACGGCGCATCTACGTCTTCAGCTTCTACTTGTGTCTCCTTGATCTGGTCCTCTCAATTTCAACTATCTGTTCCTTAAAGCCTTGTAAATTCCTCGTAGCAATTATGCACTTCCTTGTCCTCGCCTCTAAGGTCGTAAAGTTAAGTTCTTTCAATTTCTCCTCATGCATTCGTGTGTAAGGTTCTTCATTCAAGTTCCTGAATGTTATTCTTAAGTTTGCTAATCTCACGTGTGCAGCTGCCGTTATACAGTTTATGTACAATTCTGGCGATATGCTTGGAGTTAATATTCACCCTTAGGTCCTTTTCAATCCCTGATATTTACTGCTTGTCTCTTCCCATGCTGTACTCTGTCCAGTCTGCCCTCTATTTTTCCAAAACGCATGACCTTGCATTTGCTCGTGCTGAAATTGAGAAGGTACTTGTTTGACAACATCTCCAGTCTGTTGAAATCTCTCTGGAGTTTATCACTGTCCTCTTCTGTCCTTATTCTTCTCTTTAGTTTTACATTGTTAGTAAACAATGATATACAGGAATCACTCCTCTGGTAAGTCATTCAAGTACATTAGTAATAGTAGTGGTTCTGCTACTGATCCTTGCGGAACCCCACTCGTTACTCTCTCCCATTCAGATGTTTCATCCCTTACTGTTCGTCTCTGCCTTTTGTCATTTAAGTACTGTATACTGACCCATTGGAGCACTCTCCCTTTTAATACTGCTTGTCCTTCTAATTTCTGGACTAATCTCTAGTGTGGTACTGTATCAAATGTTTTTCTACTGTCCAAGAAAATGAAGTCCATCCAACCCTGACTTTGTTTTATTACTGTGACTGTCTTAGAATTCCAGCAATTACCAAGACAGGATTTTTCCATCCCTAAATCCATACCGTTTTCCGTAAAGAATCTTCTCTCCAACTGTCCCATTATTCTTTTCCGTACCCTCTCCTGAACTTCTGACAGTAGCCGTGCTAGAGATACTGGCCGGTAATTCAGGTCCTATCTACCTGAAAGGTGTTCAGGGGGTCAGCGCCCCCGCGGCCAGGTCCATGACCAAGCCTCAACTACTACACCGTCTTCAACAATCACACAGCCTACAACAATCTCACACAGCCTACAACAATCACATATCCTTGAGCAACCACACAACTTTCAACACCCACACAGACGTCAGCAATCACACAGCCTTCAACAACCACACAAGCTGCAACCGCATACACTTAACAACAACACAGTCTGCAACAACCACTCATCTAGTTGTGCTTGTCTAAAAATCTTGATCGTTACTGTTATTACTTTAAACAAGTGAGTATTTTGGGTATTCGACAGCAAGAATGAACAAGAAACCAACATCAAAATTTTCCACCAGGGCTTAACGCAACAAAATTCCGGTCGTTCCCTTCCCTAATTCCCTAGGCTGAAGAGCTCATCAATTATTGACTAAACCAGAGTGGAGGAGAGGAAGGGAAGATGAAAGGCGGTGGATGGGAAGCAGAAAGAGCAGAGAAAACGCAAGTCACAGCAGACATGTAAGTCAGCGGAGCGAGAAGACGTTAATCACAACAGAACAACAGTGATAAATGAAAAAATGAAAACAAATCATAATAGGCTAAATGCATCCCTATCCCGCAAAACTATTAAAACAATCACGTTTCACCTGAAACGTCGCCGAGGTCTGTACAGAAACCCCAGTGATGAAGGTCAAGATCAAACTTGTTATTAAACTATGCTTCAGAAGCAACGATATGCAACAAGTTGCATAAAGTGGAGAAGTTTTCCCTGCTAGCAGGTGTCCCTTAATGACCTAGAATCAATGTGAAAAGAACATTACTCTCATTAGTTGCGATTCTTGCGGAAAAAGGTTAGGTAAGGTTTATACATGGTGTATAATTCCGATATTATGAGCTTGAGGAGAATAGTTTCTCCTAAGAAAAGGTTGGTCCTTTCTAACTCGTAGTAAGTTTTATCTGAGTTAACATTCCTTGATTTTTCTATCAATTATGTAAATCTTCTTCTTTCAACACGTCAGCCGTTTCCCACCGAAGCGGGGTGGCCACCGAAGCAGGGTGGACACCGAGGCAGGTTGGCCACCGAGGCAGGTTGGCCACCGAGGCAGGGTGGCCCAAAAGGAAAAACGAAAGTTTCTCCTTTTACATATAGTAATATATACAGGAGAAGGGGTTACTAGCCCAACAGGAAATCAAAACTTCATCAAGAATTAGAATTATTTTAATTTAATTGAAGTATTAATACCTTATATATATATATATATATATATATATATATATATATATATATATATATATAATGGGGTCCACCTCTGGTGTAAATTGTGGGACCCATAGCCTCGGAGAAGTGGATAAAAAGGCTTCAAGGAAGAATATTTAGATTTCTTTCTGAAGCCATTTGAATATTCCACTTCCCCTACCACCCCATAGATGCACTGTCTGGGTTCCTCTAAGATTTAAGTAATTCAAGACATTACTTTTATATACTCGACATAATCTGCTTTAGTGAATAATTAATAAATATACAAATAAGTAAGACATTACAATACACAAATTCTAGTAACACAGATATAGTATCACGTAAGACAGTCTTTTCAAAGAGGTAATACACTGGGATTATTACTTTCTCAAGAGTGTGTTTCGGGCATACACAGTAGACTGAGCCCAAGCTGAATGAGTATACTTTGCTCCTTATACACATGTATGGGCTAAGTACAAGCCTCTAAAGCTTGATAGCGTAAACACTGCTATGATGCCTTCTACCAGAATATAGAGGCTCCCTCAACATAGTCAAGAGAGAGACAGCTTGGTAATGAGTGTGTGAACCTACTCACGAGTGACTGTGAGAACCTACTCACGAGTGAGTGTGAACCTACTCACAAGTGAGTGTGAACCTACTCACGAGTGAGTGTGAACCTACTGATTGACCAATGCGCGGTAAACTGACGTCAGGTAGGTCACGTGACAAAAGCTTTGACCAACCGGCCGCATAACTAGCGGCCGGTCTTTTAACTAGTGATTTCATCCTTTTTTTCCCATTTCTATACCTACACATTTATTAACGCTAATATTTATAATAAAAATAAAGAGCAATATCCTACTGGAATATTTCTCAAATAAAAAATGTCGGGTAATAAGATGAAGAGTTGGACACATGTGCAACATTTTTATTTGTTTATTTGTAGACGTTTCGCCATCCAGTGGCTTTATCAATACACTACAAGGGAATAATGTGAATAATGTAGAACTATATACAAAATATGAGGTAATCAGTCCCTCAGCCTTGGAGTTGGTGAAGAGCACCGAGTCTTAAGATTGTGAAGCAGGGGCAGTAAGCTTGTCACATACTGGCGTCAGACTGGGGAATCCCGCCTACCGGTGACAATACCTTCGTCTGCTACACCTCCCTCATCTGACACCAGTATATAAGCGCCAGTCTTCCTGCCTGTGCTTCAGATTCTTCAAGACTACGCTGCTCTTCACCAACTGTAAGGCTGAATGACTGATTACCTAATCTTTTATATATATAGTTCTAGTCTTCACATTATGCCCATGTATTGTATTGATGAAGCCACTGTGTTTCGAAACTTCTACAAATAAAGATACGTAGGTTAGATTTGTCAAGAAACAGGACAAGTGTTTCCTGAAGCGGGTCTTAGTCATATGATGACCCACTATTGCAGCTTTTGGTCATCTGATCGAAGCCTTCCGCTGGCTTACCGGTCAATCCATTTAAGAATTAGGGTTATGATTATAGCCATTTTTTAATAGCCAGGCACCCACGCTGTGGCACACCTCGGATAGCTTGCTGCTTGTCCGTAGCCTCTACTGGGACCGACACTTCCCCCATTACAGAATAATGTACTCAGCCCAGGAAGCTACTGAGATCAAAGCCTGCTCTAGAGAGCACTACAAACATGTACTCAGCTCAGGAAGCTACTGAGATCAACGCCTGCTCTAGAGAGCACTACAAACAATACAAACATCAATCTTTGCCTCAGCATTTGCCTTTGGTTGGTTGTTTAACTGGGCTTTACAGCCTATCGACTCCTCAAAGGGTCACCGAGATTACACATTCGTTCACCACCAGTCAAAAATAATTTAATCCCTAAAACAAGGATCCAAATAAACGCTCAGTGTATATAAACTCAGAGAAACACATCTCTCGGTGTATATACTCTATGGTGATACATATACCTTTCATCACCCAACTTAACCTCAATTTTTATAACCACGAGCAGAATGAATTACATTACATGCACACGTACAGAAGTAATGTGCTGATGTGCGGTACAGGTACAAACAATTTGTATGATTATGTAATGTTTTTATTCCTGCTTCTTACAGGTAAGAGAAGCAGAATTAAACAAGGAACAAGAACAAATTAAACTGCCGTCAGCTCTCTCCCAAAGCTCGTCTCTATAAAGCATTTTTCCCTAAGTGCTGTTAAAAAAGTGAATTGAAAATTGAATAGCAAGTACTACGGAAACAATTTCCACGAGCTATTCAATTTTGGATGTGCATTTTTTCAATCGCATTTACAAAAAATTGCACTTTACAGCACAGTTTTAAAAGAGAACTGACTACTAAAATATAAGCAAGTTACTGACTCGACAAAGGTCACCTAAGGTGTATGTAGCGCAGGGAACTTGGTTGTTGAGCGGCAGCACAAGCGCAGGCGCGCAACATACCCAGGACTCCTCTGACATACCTTTGACGAGTTCCAAGAGTTTTTCTACTGCCAGAACCCGGCCTTGGGGCAGGCTCGTCTGGTGCTTGCCTGATGAACTAGGCTGTTGCTGCTGACCCACAGAGCCATCACAGTCTGGTTGACCTGACTCTAATGTCCAGGGCACCAACATAAATCCACCACCTAGTGCCTGGAGTGTAGACAGGTCACCCATCCCTGGGAAACACGACGCACTGTAGTATACACTAAAGTCCCCTCAACTAATTTTACTTAAATTGTACGGTTCGTATTTCTAACGGCTATACCATAGCTGTTCACGTGATCACCATGTGATCTTTCGTTAGCCAATCATAGGCAGTCCCTTTTTGAATGCCCGAATGCCGGGACAACTAGCGGGCAGTTCCACCCAGTTAGGCAGTGCAGACGGACATAGGCCTAGACTCTCGGCTCCCATATATCTAACGGTCCATTAAACGCTACCATACCAAGCTCATCTTTAATATATATTACCAAATCTACGCAAGAACCCCCACAACACAAAACTAACACATCTTCAGTCTCACGAAATCGTAATAAAACGATTGCAAACAAATCACGGAACGGGTGGGGTTTGAAGCCATGGCAAGTTGAGTCTTAAAACTCACAGGCCAAGTAGTTAACGCACTGGCCTGTGAGTTTTATAAGGCCTCGCAATGGGTTCAACACCCCACCCGTTCCCTTATCTACATCTTAGTTCAGGTGGAATTGAAATTGATTAAAAATACTTGAAAAAAATCAGAAAAAAGTGGCAATGTTGCGAAATATCAATGTTGCTTTAGTGGTGAGTAGATTATATGCTATGACTGCTATATCTTCAAGTGTATAACACTCACCTCTAGAATTTGCCAGTGTCAATGGAATTTGGTGTTTAGAAATCCTAGACCAAAGCTGCCTTCCCCCACCCAGACTGTTGTCTTAGTCCAAACTGTGAAGGACAGCAACAGTAGTTGCCTGCTCCACCTCAGCAGCACATGCAGTAGCAGCAACAGTAAAAGCAATAGGAAGAGCAGCATCAATAGTAGTAGTAACAGCAGTAGTAGCAGCAGCAATGGCAGTAGAAGCAGAAGCAGAACCAATAGAAACAGCAAAAGCAACATGAACAGGGGGAGCAGCAGCAGCAACAACTGTAGTAGTAACAGCAATAGCAGTAGAAGCATTAGCAAAACTAACAGGAGCAGCAGAAACAGCAAACGCAACAGGAAAAGCATTAGCAGCAACAAACGCAGCAATTGCAGCAGAAGCAACAGCAGTGCAGAAGCACTTCTCCAATGCAGAAGTAGCAGCAACAGCAGCACTTCTCCAATGCAGCAGTAGCAGAAGCAACAACAACAGCAGCAGCTGCAGCAGAAACAACAGCAGCCCTTCTTCAATGCAGCAACAAAAGCAACAGCTGCAGCAGAAGCACTTCTCCAATGCAGAAGTAGCAGCAACAGCAGCACTTCTCCAATGCAGCAGCAGTTGCAACATTTCTCCAATGTAGCAGCAGCAACAACAAAAGCAGAAGCTGCAGAAACAGCAGCAGCAAAAGCAGCAGTAGCAGGAACAAAAGCAGCAGTTGCAGCAGAAGCAACAGCAGCACTTCTCCAATACAGAAGCAGCATCAAAGAAGGTGTGCATCCATCAGTGAGCCTGGACACCCAGCAGCCAGGCGGCCCACTTCTTCCCAGTCTTCAGCTCTCACCAAAGCTATTTAATCTTTTCTTGCTTGCTTAAACAGACATCAAAGGCTGTTTGTCTCGGCGCTCTAATTCTCTAAGTGTCTTTCTGGTTCTGACAACACTTGCCTGTGTAATCTAAAGAGCTACTGGGGCAGAAGCGAGTTCCGGGTGCACTCCTGCGCACCAGGCAAAGAAACACACAAATACACAACCACAAACACACACAGGATACTATCATAACACTAATGGTATATAATACCGATAAGTTGAAGTATTAGACACATGTGTAACAAATGGGTATCTTTATTATGTAGACGTTTCGCCCATCAGTGGCTGTCACTACAATACAGGGACGAAGACTGAAGAGGTAGAATATAAGGTGATCAGTCCCTCAGCCGCCTAGCTGCAGGTGTTCGGTACCGTAGTCTTGATTCAAGATTACGGTAGTGGCAGTAAGAGGTCTGAGAGTAGAGACTTGTATTGGTGTTGGTCTTCGTTTTGTTGTCCTTATCCTCACCATACACAAGAGTATCTTCGACTGAGAGTCGGCAGACCAATTCGGATATTATGGTCTTGTTTACTAGAGATCAGAGGGAAAGATCGCAAGGCATGAGGAGGTTGCATCATCAAAAGATGCCTTGCAACTCTCGACTGATGGAAAGTTGATTGTATGAAACTGCACATGTGCATCCACACTGGCTGATACCTGGCTGAGCCTGGCATACCTGGCTAGTGCAGCCACTTAGCGTGGCTGATACCTGGCTAGTGCAGCCAATGTGAACCCTGGCAGTGCAGCACACTGGCTGATACCTGGCTAGTGCACCCCTTTATGCACCACTGGCTGATACCTGGCTAGTGCAGCCACTGACTGGCTGTATAACCTGGCTAGTGCAGCCACACTGGCTGATACTGTAGTGCAGCCACTGGCTGATACCTGGCTAGTGCAGCACTGGTGATACCTGGCTGTGCAGCCACACTGGCTGATACCTGGCTAGTGCAGCCACACTGGCTGATACCTGGCTAGTGCAGCCACACTGGCTGATACCTGGCTAGTGCAGCCACACTGGCTGATACCTGGCTAGTGCAGCCACACTGGCTGATACCTGGCTAGTGCAGCCACACTGGCTGATACCTGGCTAGTGCAGCCACACTGGCTGATACCTGGCTAGTGCAGCCACACTGGCTGATACCTGGCTAGTGCAGCTACACTGGCTGATACCTGGCTAGTGCAGCCACACTGGCTGATACCTGGCTAGTGCAGCCACACTGGCTGATACCTGGCTAGTGCAGTTTCCATAGCTGGCTGATACCTGGCTAGCGCATGCATCCGCACAATGGCTGATACCTGGCAGAAGTCTCTATCTCATACTGGCTGATACCTGGCTAGGTGGCATCCCAAACACCTTGGCTGTTTGCACCCATGACTAGTGCAGCCACACTGGCTGATACCTGGCTAGTGCACCCACAATGGCTGATACCTGGCTAGTGCATCCATACTGGCTGATACCTGGCTAGCGCATCCACACTGACTGATACCTGGCTAGTTCATCCATACTGGCTGATACCTGGCTAGTGCATCCACACTGGCTGATACCTGGCTAGTGCATCCATACTGGCTGATACCAGGCTAGTACATCCGTACTGGCTGATACCTGGCTAGTGCATGCATACTGGCTGATACCTAGCTAGGGCATCCACACTGGCTGACACCTGGCTAGTACATCCACACTGGCTGATACCTGGCTAGTACATCCACACTGGCTGACACCTGGCTAGTACATCCACACTAGCTGATACCTGGCTAGTACTTCCCCACTAGCTGACATCTGGTTAGTACATCCACACTAGCTGACACCTAGCTAGTACATCCACACTGGCTGACATCTAGCTAGTTCATCCACACTGGCTGACACTCAGCTGGGACATCCACACTGGCTGACACCCAGCTGGCACATCCACACTGGCTGACACCCAGCTGGCACATTCACACTGGCTGACACCCAGTAGGCACATACACATTGGCTGACACCTAGCTGGCACATCCACACTGGCTGACACCTAGGTCTAACACAGTAATAACGGAAGAAGTGCAGCTATCAGCTTCAAGGTGGTGATTCATCTGAGCAATTTTAATCACTTTACTGATTGATTAAAAATCTAAAAAAAAAGTTGCAACATGCAAATCACTGGTTGAAAAAAAAAATTATGATAGAAACGAACTTCGTAAAAAAAAAGTATAGATTTCCATTTGAATACGAGTCCAAGAATGTATAAGCTAGAAAATTGAATACAGGTCCAAGATTGTAGAAACTAGAATCATTTATAATATATAAAGTGTGTGAGGATTATAAGCTATGTTGACAAATTTACTTTAACCTGAGATGTCACTCTCAACTTGTTTGCAGTGTGTGTACTGACCCACCATCACTGAAACAGCAAACACTTCACGGACTGTACATGTACATCTCTGTGTTACACAAAGACACCCGTTGCTTTATTACTTTTATTATTCCTTGATAAAGAAAGTACTTACAATATTGATACTTTCCACTACTGTTATACTGCTGTGATGTCGGCACTCCTCTAGCAAGACTGATGGAGTGATTGTGGAAGTGTTTCTTCTTTTTCGGGTCACCCTGCCCTTCAGGGGCATCGACCCCTGAAGGATGTTCAGGGGGTCAATGCCCCTGCGGCTCGGTCCTTGACCAGACCTTCTGGTGTGTTATATTCTCTTCCTATTCCTCTGAAGATGTGTCTGTAGGCACATGAAAGCGCTCAGGTATTCTTGTGGGGTGGGGGTTGTGTATGGGGTTGCGCGCGCGCGCACACACACTAATCATTGTCTGGGAATTTATAAAACGCAGCTCCAGCCTCAAACATGGACTGTGCGATTTTCCCCGCGTGTCTCCTCTTCAGCATACTTACAAACTAGCGGCCTCCACTTAACGACTGTACCCAAGCGAAATAAACCATTAGCCGCGTATTTTTTTCCCCCTTGCTGGCAATTTTTTTCACTACCTGAATGTTGAAAATCAAGCAGGACATCTTAGGAGAAACATAAGCGGTGCAAGTCACGTTCTGTCATCTTTCTGTCAGAAACGCAGCTCCAGAAGCATTCCAGCCGACGGATGGATAATAGTGGAGATGGGGATGTGTGGGGGTGGGGGAGATTGGGGACTTGGGATGGGAAGGAGGATGAATTGGGGGTACTGGTGGGGAAACTTAACTTGTGAGTATAATTAACTCAGCTTCAGATGCACTTCGAGGCGCGTCCTGAAGACGGAAAATTGGAAAAGGAAAAAAGGTGGGAGAGGGCGGACCCGCCTGACCCCCTTCAACGCTGCAGATGAATACACTCACCAGTGACGAGAAAGATGAATACACTCACCAGTGATGAGCAAGATGAATACACTCACCAGTGACGAGAAAGATGAATACACTCACCAGTGATGAGAAAGATGAATACACTCACCAGTGACGAGAAAGATGAATACACTCACCAGTGATGAGAAAGATGAATACACTCACCAGTGATGAGAAAGATGAATACACTCACCAGTGATGAGAAAGATGAATACACTCACCAGTGATGAGGAAGATGAATACACTCACCAGTGATGAGAAAGATGAATACACTCACCAGTGATGAGGAAGATGAATACACTCACCAGTGATGAGAAAGATGAATACACTCACCAGTGACGAGAAAGATGAATACACTCACCAGTGATGAGGAAGATGAATACACTCACCAGTGATGAGAAAGATGAATACACTCACCAGTGATGAGAAAGATGAATACACTCACCAGTGATGAGGAAGATGAATACACTCACCTAGTAAATGGAGGAAAGATGAATACACTCACCAGTGACGAGAAAGATGAATACACTCACCAGTGATGAGAAAGATGAATACACTCACCAGTGATGAGAAAGATGAATACACTCACCAGTGATGAGGAAGATGAATACACTCACCAGTGATGAGAAAGATGAATACACTCACCAGTGACGAGAAAGATGAATACACTCACCAGTGATGAGAAAGATGAATACACTCACCAGTGATGAGAAAGATGAATACACTTACCAGTGATGAGAAAGATGAATACACTCACCAGTGATGAGGAAGATGAATACACTCACCAGTGATGAGGAAGATGAATACACTCACCAGTGATGAGGAAGATGAATACACTCACCAGTGATGAGGAAGATGAATACACTCACCAGTGATGAGGAAGATGAATACACTCACCAATGTTAAGGATGATGAATACACTCACCAGTGTTGAGAAAGATGATGAATACACTCACCAGTGTTGAAGATGAATACACTCACCAGTGTTGAAGATGAATACACTCACCAGTGTTGAAGATGAATACACTCACCAGTGTTGAAGATGAATACACTCACCAGTGTTGAGGAAGATGAGTATAACTCATGAGAGTGGCTAGGAGAGGTACAGAAGAGTGTGTTATAACACACTTTGAACAAACAATGGTTATGTCTAAGCAGCGCAGCAGACAAGTGCTGTGCAGTAATTACCAAAGCTACGCTCACTCAGTGACGAGAAGTTCAGTCCAGCAGGTGACGTCTTGCAATCTTGATCATGTTTATTTCTGGCTGTAGATTTATTCTGCTTCTTACATACTCATGGTTTATACCATATTTAAGAACTATATTACATAGAAATTGTTAGTATGAAACCCGTAGAACACTTTGTTAGCTGCTGTTCCCTACAAGCACACTGAGATGTACCAAAAAAAATATTTAAGAGGGAACAGGACACCTTCATTTTCTTTCTATTTGTATGTTTCATAAGAAGAAAAAAACTCTAAAAATGAGCTGATGTAGGTAACAGCTCTTAGCTTGTAAATAAAGGTAGGATGTAAATAAAGACAGGATGTAAATAAAGGTAGAAACCCTTAACCTAACCATGTAAAACCCTGTGTAAAAGAGATTCTCGAGTCAGTGCCTGACCAGCCGAACTGTGGTTCGTACGATGGACTCACTGTAGCCAGCAATAACAGCCTGGTTGATCACGCCTTGATCCTCCAGGAGACCTGGTCAGGGACAAGGCCAGAAACATCCTTCAGGTACCACTAGTACACTGCTTCAATACTAGTGCGCATGATACACCTGTAGTCTGTTCCGTGGTCACTGCCCCCGCCTCCTGGTTAATGGCCTCATCAATCATGCTGTTAATGCTGGTGGGAAACACAGGTCACAATAACATACTAATCTGACCACGGTACGGGTGGGCTTTGAACCCATGGCAAGTGACTCATTAAACTCCAGGCCAGTCCGTGGTTTATTTGCAATAGTTTTATTACGATTTCCTGATACATATTAATCTGGTGATTAATATACCCAGAGTGACTCAGACTTTATACAAAGTTATAGTTACCAGGTTGGTTAGTTAAGTTTAAATAATATCAACTACATAACGGGTCATCAAGGCTGCATGTCACCTGTCCACCTCCAAGAATACTTTAATCCCAAATATAGGCTTATGTATACTTGGAGTATACCTGGAGAGGGTTTCGGGGGTCAACGCCCCCGCGGCCCCGTCTGTAACCAGGCCTCTTGGTGGATCAGGGCCTAATCAACCAGGCTGTCACTGTTGGCCACACGTAAACCGACGAACGAACCACAGCCCAGCTGGTCAGGTACTGACTTTAGGTGCTTGTCCAGCGCCTTCTTGAAGACAGCAAGGGGTATATATTGGTAATCCCCCTTATGTATGTTGGGAGGCAGTTGAAAAGTCTTGGGCCCCTGACACTTATCGTGCTAGTAGCGCCCCTGCTTTTCATTAAGGGAATGTTGCATAGTCTGCCGAGTCTTTTGCTTTCATAGGGAGTGATTTGCGTGATGTAGATTAATGTAAACTATAAGTGTATGTAAACTGAGGTGTATACTCGTCTACGTACTTCACTACATACACATTAAGAGAGAGAGGCTCAAGAGAATATATACAAAGTGGGTGCGCTCGGACTGTCCTGTAGAACTCCTCTTCAAGATGTAGATTAGATTGTGCCTCCGAAGCGGCTTGTTTATTGTGTACCTGATGTCAATCCTGTGGAGGGTAGAGCAAGAACATATGGATACACAAAAGGCCTAGGAACTAAACCCCCAAAAGGGTTAACAGGAACACATCTGGATTTACGTCAGCAACTGTCTTATCTGTTGCAAGCAAATGGAAATGAAGTTACAAATTCTGAGCCGCTGTGGAACAGGTTTTAAAGACAGTTGAGGCAAAACCCTACAAAAATTTAGACTAATGCGCTACTAAACAGCTCATGGTACTAAGCCTACTTATTATTATTTTTTACCACGCGATTCTGCACAAATGTGAATAAAAATAATTGGTAAATGCAACAGCTCGCCCCCTCACTGATTTAGTCATCGATCATCAACTGCCAATCACCGTGCTCATCTCTCTCCACCTCACTGACCACCTTTCACATCGATTGAATACAATTCTATATTTATTCTTCATAAATAACACGTGGAAATTACACCCAATTGGCTCTTATGATAGCGCAGAGCGGCGGCTTGTAGCCAGCTATCATAACACAAGTAATTTCTTTCTCAAATGTAAGATTTGAACTCCACTACTGATGAGATACGCTGGGAAACAAATAATTTTGTCTCTTACTTAAACAACATCGCTGGCGTCCAGTATATACTATACAAGCATTTTAAGTCACTTCCAACCACACCCTACCCCTTAGGATACGAAAATACTATTATTTTTGTTTATATGGGATAGAAAATCTAGATCCATTACAATAGCGAATGCTTCACCACAGGTATGTAAAAACCACTACGTCAACAGTTGCTTAATCACTGAGCATATATCCAGATACATCTTCAAAGATATGTACACAGCCAGAACGTGTTGAAAGATATGTACACAGCCAAATACGTGCTCAGATATATGTACACAGTCAGAACGTGTTGAAATTATGTACACATCCAAATACGTGCTCAAAGATATGTACACAGCCAGAACGTGTTGAAAGATATGTACACAGCCAAATACGTGCTCAGAGATATGTACACAGTCAGAACGTGTTGAAATATATGTACACAGCCAGTTACGTGCTCAAAGATATATACAAACAACATGTAAACATCCAGACCAGGAACATGGGGTCAAAATTGCAAAAGCTGGAAACACAGATGAGACACAAGGACGTTAAGGAAATAGTACTTTGTATTAAAATCTCAGGTTGGTTGATAAATGAAGCAAGATGGATGAAGAGCAGGTGGAGGCAAAATCAACACAGCCTCAAAACCAGGTATGAGGAAGAAAACAAAGCAGGTTGCAGAACAAGCTTTAACTGCGACGAAGTTTCGCAACAGAGCTCAAAACTACTTCTTCAAAGGTGATGGACTGATGACATCGTCTTCACATCTCTACTGCTTCTGCTCACTCTTCTGTACTCGACTGAAGAAGCCTACTGTGTAGGCGAAACGTTTCGGAATACAATTACCTAACTGTTGCACATGTGTCTTACTTTTCAATAGAGCTACTTGTAGTCCCAATAACAACCACCTGCAACCTGTGTCCATGCCTCGCTACTGGAGACAGTCAGTCGGTCTACTGCAGTAGCAGTGAACACACCCAAGAGACCAGAAAACCCACTACTGATCAAAGCAGTCTCGCAGGCGGGGACAGGAGCCGTACATGTCCCACAACATGAATTGCTTCACCCACCAACGCCAACAGAAAAACAATGTTACAAATTCACGAACTGCAACGCAAGTCTCGATAGGGTTATTGGTCAAATCTAAACGTTATGACGCAAAGCCGGATTGTGTTATCCGGAAGGTGGAATGTAATTAGCAATTAACTTGGTGAAACAAGCCAACGTGAATACCATCTATAGCCAAATATATTGATTTAATTTAACGAGGGAGCGATGCTAACAGCTGAAGACCGTCCCGTGTGGTAACACCACTGGTGGCAGAGGTGAACACCAGGTGAACACGAGGTAGCGAGCAACATGAGTTACTGAACAGTGAACAATACGAGTTATTGAACACGGTGAACAAATAGTTACTGAACACAGTGAACAGCACGAGTTACTGAACAACAGTGAACAACACGAGTTACTGAACACGGTGAACAACGAGTTACTGAACACAGTGAACAGCACGAGCTACTGAACAATGAAGAGCACGAGTTACTGAACAACAGTGAACAACACGAGTTACTGAACACGGTGAACAACGAGTTACTGAACACAGTGAACAGCACGAGTTACTGAACAATGAACAGCCCGAGTTACTGAACAATGAACAGCACGAGTTACTGAACAACAGTGAACACGAGATGGTAGTGAACAACACAGTGAACACGAGTTAGCGAACACGAGGTGATGAACAACATCGGGTATTGAACACCGAGAACTGAGCAGAATGAAGCACTGAACACCGAGAACTGAGCAGAATGAAGCACTGAACACTGGGTGCTGAACAACGTGAGGCATGGAAAACTAGGTGAACACCAGGAACTGAACATGCTGATGAACAACAATACAAGGTCCTGAACACGTTGAACAACAACACGAGGTCCTGAACATTAAGATGAACAACACAAGGTCCTGAACAACATGGTATGGTGAACAACACCACGAGGTACTGAACAACACGAGGTAATGAACAACAACAACACGAGGTACTGAAAAACAGAAGGTAATGAACAACACGAGGTAATGAACAACACAAGGTCCTGAACAACACAAGATCCTGAACAATAACACAAGGTACTGAAAAACACAAGGTAACGAACAACACGAGGTCCTGAACAACACAAGGTCCTGAACAATAACAACACAAGGTACTGAAAAACACAAGGTAACGAACAACACGAGGTCCTGAACAACACAAGGTCCTGAACAATAACAATACAAGGTACTGAAAAACACAAGGTAACGAACAACACGAGGTCCTGAACAACACAAGGTCCTGAACAACACGAGGTCCTAAACAACACAAGGTCCTGAACAACAACACGAGGTACTGAAAAAAAAACAATCTCAATACTTTCATAAATTGCGCAGCATTTCCTGGGATCAGCGGATCTCGTCATGCAATGGGCATTGTTTACAAGAATTTATTTTAGAAAATGGTTGCCTAAATAAGCATCTGTTGCGATAATGCCACTCATTATGGTGTTGGGCTTTGATGAAAATAATCACAAGTAACTCGTGTATATTACTTCAGGAAGACTATAGTAAGTTGTATTAGTGAATTTGTTGTCTGCTGTTCAGTTTGTTACTACTGCTGGTCATGTTACAATGCCTGTAACTCTGCCGCCTGACTTTAATATGGTATATCTGGATAAAGGAACCAGCAGTGACCAGAGCACCAGCAGTGACCAGTGTACCAGCAGTGACCAGCAAGTAACCAGCGCACCAGCAGTGACCAGTGTACCAGCAGTGACCAGTGTACCAGCAGTGACCAGCGCACCAGCAGTGACCAGTGTACCAGCAGTGACCAGTGTACCAGCAGTGACCAGTGTACCAGCAGTGACCAGCGCACCAGCAGTGACCAGTGTACCAGCAGTGACCAGTGTACCAGCAGTGACCAGTGTACCAGCAGTGACCAGCGCACCAGCAGTGACCAGTGTACCAGCAGTGACCAGTGTACCAGCAGTGACCAGTGTACCAGCAGTGACCAGTGTACCAGCAGTGACCAGTGTACCAGCAGTGACCAGCGCACCAGCAAGTGACCAGCGCACCAGCAGTGACCAGCGCACCAGCAAGTTACCAGCAAGTTACCAGCAGTGACCAGTGTACTAGCAGTGACCAGTGTACCAGCAGTGACCAGTGTACCAGCAGTGACCAGTGTACCAGCAGTGACCAGGTACCAGCAGTGACGCAGCAGTACCAGACAGGTGACCAGTGTACCAGCAGTGACCAGCAGCAACTCAGCAGTGACCAGTGTACCAGCAGTGACCAGTGTACCAGCAGTGACCAGCGCACCAGCAAGTGACCAGACGCACCAGCCAGTGACAGCGCACCAGCAGTGACCAGCGCACCAGCAGTTACCAGCGTACCAGCAGTGACCAGTCGACCAGCAGTGACCAGTGTACCAGCTGACCAGTGTACCAGCAGTGACCAGTGTACCAGCAGTGACCAGCAAGACCAGTGTACCAGCAGTGACCAGTGTACCAGCAGTGACCATGACGCGCGTACCAGCAAGTTACCAGCAAGTGACCAGCGCACCAGCAGTGACCAGCGCACCAGCAGTGACCAGCGCACCAGCAAGTTACCAGCAGTGACCAGTGTACTAGCAGTGACCAGTGTACCAGCAGTGACCAGTGTACCAGCAGTGACCAGCGCACCAGCAAGTTACCAGCAGTGACCAGTGTACTAGCAGTGACCAGTGTACCAGCAGTGACCAGTGTACCAGCAGTGACCAGTGTACCAGCAGTGACCAGTGTACCAGCAGTGACCAGTGTACCAGCAGTGACCAGTGTACCAGCAGTGACCAGTGTACCAGCAGTGACCAGTGTAGAGGATAGCCGCAGAGGTTTTATTGTGACAACGTTTTGCTCTATTTAGAGCTGAAGATAAAGTTATGATCATGTTCTACACAGAGCGAAATGTCGTCACATAATGACTGTTCAATACCTGTTCTTCCCTTATTACTCTCAGCAATGCACATGTGTCTCTAAACTGGTCAATTAGCAAGAAATCGTTTAAAATTAAGATCTTGCTAAAATTTTCTCTTATACGTTTTAAGTTATATTTTTTAATTTATGTTAATGTAAAAAATAATAAAAATGTATAAAAAAACCTAGAAAACTTACCTAAACTTATTATAATAAGCGTAATTTAATTTAGCCTAATCCAACTAATTATATTTTACATAAGTTTACAATAATTTAATAAACAAACAAATGAAATATATTTTTTTTCGTTAGGTTCAGAATGATATTTGAGAAATTATTGCATACACAAATTTTCGCTTGCCTTATTCGGCAAGAAGAGCGTTGATATTTAAGCCAAAATCGCAAGTTTTACTTATTCGGCACGAACACACACACACACACACACAGTGACCAGGCTGCTGAATGAGCTAGATACCTCAAAGGCGACGGGGCCGGATCACATCTCTCCATGGGTCCTGAGAGAGGGAGCAGAGGCGCTGTGTGTACCACTAACAACAATATTCAACACATCTATCGAAACAGGGAGACTACCTGAGGTATGGAAGACAGCAAATGTAGTCCCAATCTTTAAAATAGGAGACAGACATGAAGCACTTAACTACAGACCAGTGTCACTGACATGTGGTGGAACACCTAGAAAGGAATGAGCTTATCAACGACAGTCAACACGGTTTCTGGGACGGGAAATCCTGTGTCACAAACCTACTGGAGTTCTATGACAGGGTGACAGCAGTAAGACAAGAGAGAGAGGGGTGGGTAGATTGCATTTTCTTGGACTGTAAGAAAACGTTTGACACGGTTCCACACAAGAGATTAGTGCAAAAACTGGAGGACCAGGCGGGGATAACAGGGAAGGCACTCCAATGGATCGGGGAATATCTGTCAGGAAGACAGCAGCGAGTCATGGTGTGGCGAGGTGTCAGAGTGGGCGTCTGTGACGAGTGGGGTTCCACAGAGGTAAGTCCTAGGACCGGTGCTGTTTCTGGTATTTGTGAATGACATGACAGAAGGAATAACCTCCGAAGTGTCCCTGTTTACAGATGATGTGAAGTTGATGAGAAGGATTCAATCGGACGAGGACCAGGCAAAACTACAAAGGGATCTGGACAGGCTGCATTACTGGTCCAGGAATTGGCTCCTGGAGTTCAACCCCACCAAGTGCAAAGTCAAGAAGATTGGGGAAGGGCAAAGAAGACCGCAGACGAAGTACAGTCTAGGGGGCCCAGAGACTACAAACCTCACCCAAGGAAAAAGATCTTGGGGTGTGTATAACACCAGGCACATCTCCTGTGGCGCACATCAACCAAATAACTGCTGCAGCATACGGGCGCCTAGCAAACCTAAGAACAGCATTTCGACATTTAATAAGGAATCGTTCAGGAACCCTGTACACTGTGTACGTTAGGCCCATACTGGAGTAGGAAGCACCAGTTTGGAACCCACACCTAGCCAAACACAAAGAAACTAGAAAAAGTGCAAAGGTTTGCAACACGACTAGTCCCGGAGCTAAGGGGTATGTCCTACGAGGAGAGGTTAAGGGAAATCGACCTGACGACATTGGAGGACAGGAGAAAAAGGGGGGACATGATAACGACATATAAAATACTGAGAGTAATTGACAAGGTGGACAGAGACAGAATGTTCCAGAGATGGGACACAGCAACAAGGGGGCACAGCTGGAAGTTGAAGACTCAGATGAATCACAGGGATGTTAGGAAGTATTTCTTCAGTCACAGAGTGGTCAGGAAGTGGAATAGCTTGGGAAGCGATGTAGTGGAGGCAGGATCCATTCATAGCTTTAAGAAGAGGTATGATAAGGCTCATGGCGAAGGGAGAGAGACCCAGTTGCGGCCAGTGAAGAGGCGGGGCCAGGAGCTATGACTCGACCCCTGCAACCACAACTAGGTGAGTACACACACACACACATTATATATATATATATATATATATATATATATATATATAAGCGAAGAGATTGCTCATCATTTCGTGGTGCGTCTCCTCTTACCATTCGTCCTTTTCTTTCTGTACTATTAAGAGAAAATATTTTCTTTTCCGAAGAAAGGGAATACCATAAATAACTCTCGGCTTCCCCTGCCCTGAAACACTGATGGACGGATTCAAGGCTGTACTCACGCGCTACACACACACACACGCATGCACGCATATACAACAGGCCTAGTGTCTAATCGACATGTGCCTTGGACAAAATGGTAACACACACACACACACACCCAGGAGCTGTGACTCGACCCCTGCAACCACAACTAGGTGAGTACACACACACAAAAGCTCTTGGGGTAGGGAGCGAGTGAACCTAGCAGCGACCAGCGAAGAGGCAGGGACAGGAGCTGGGAATCGACCCCTGCAACCACAAATAAGTGAACACACACAAAATATTCAGAGGAATTGACAGTTTTGATAAAAGTCAATTTTAACAATGCAAGGAGATACAGGGGGACA
This sequence comes from Cherax destructor, assembly GCA_009830355.1. NCBI lineage: Eukaryota > Metazoa > Arthropoda > Malacostraca > Decapoda > Parastacidae > Cherax > Cherax destructor. The sequence goes on from WNWK01000009.1 coordinate 243,633, forward strand.
TAGACGGTACTTAAAAACACAGGAGAGTCACACGGAAGTTACGAGGACCTCATCTGGAGGGTGAAATATACAGACTGCCATTCTTCCTTCTTTGATGATTCCTGTGGGATTTCCTTTCTCAGTGACGAGTGTTCATTACACTTAGTTGCACCATAAATAAGAAAAAATAATAAACGGCTGAGAAACGTGGACGATAAAACGCAAGAAACATACAAATGTTGACGTATATCACTTGTGGTGGGAGGATCAGCTAGATATGGAGGAATAACAAGTACTGCCAAAAGAAGGCAAAGGAAAAAAACACATGACAATTAATAAAAGTACGGAAATGATGGGGTAATTATATTATATAATTAAGCAATCAGAGGATATATCGGCTCCGAGAGATTTTCCACCCTCACAGTTCGGCCTGGCACAAGACTGTTCTGTAGAATGACTGTTAAACCAAGTTTTTGCTGTTGGCGGTCTCCTGACCCACTTATCCACCACAGATTGGTTAATCTGCCACTTGGCGGAGATAGTGATTCCAGTTTCCACTTTGAAACTTCTACGATTGTTCCAGCAATTTTTCTGATATCTGTTGTCATCAGACTGAATAACTCTAACCACAAACGTTGACAAAATATTGCTTATAGCGCCCCTGTTTTTCACCGAGTCTACCATACATTTTCTTTGCCTCTCTCTCTCTCTCACCCAAGATCTTCGAGTATCTCCCAGCTATATAATTATCTCTCCTTTGCTCCAGTATATTGTTCTATAATAGCTCTACGTATGTAGTACACAAGACGTTATACCGCTAACAACTATCGTGCCACAACAAATTCTAAGGAAAAACAGGCCAGGGGATGTTATCCAACTAGACAAGACTACAAGAACTACTGATACAGTAATTAATTACCGTATAAACAATACACAAATAACCTGCAAACAAGAGAAAGAAACTTATGACGACGTTTCGGTCCGACTTGAACAATTAACTATTCATGAAACTGAACCTTTTTATTCTTTAGCAAATAAACGTTTTGATCCGACTAAAATGACAGTTGACAAGTTGATAAGTCAGGTGTAACACCTACATATGTGTCACTGATACAGAAGTCTCGCTAATCAGGGACTTCTTTAATACAATACAGAGAATACATACTGGAGACATGTGGGAGAGGCAATTTGTGGTGTTTAGTCACTCAGCCTTGACAGGTGTTCAGTCCTCTCAGCCTTGACACGTGTTCAGTCCCTCAGCCTTGACACGTGTTCAGTCCCTCAGCCTTGACACGTGTTCAGTCCTTCAGCCTTCCTAGGTGTTCAACCTTCAGCCTTGATAAACAATATGACGCTTAACATAATAATAATAATAATAATAATAATAATAATAATAATAATAATAATAATAATAATAAAAATAAAAATACCGTAGGTTTCATCAACTCGGGGCCAGAGAAATCTACTCAAACATTACACATGCCAACAGTTTCCCTATGGTGTAAATGAGGGTACATCTGAAATCCTTTAGCTGACGTCACAACCCTTGTGACCCTGTTTTCCCTGTAGCCCTGCCTTCCCTGTGGCCCTGCCTCCGATAGTTACCTCAGCAGCTGCACGAGACGGTCATTTATCTCCATCGTGGGAGCCGAGGGCCGCTCTTATACAGGCTCTTCTACCTAACATTTCACAAGTTATTTACACAAAGAGGTGTGTATCTCTCGGTGTATATACAAAGAGAGGTATATATTTCTCTCAGTGTATTTACACAGAGATGTGTATCAAGTGTATATAAGCAGAGATGTGTGTATCTCTCAAGTACATATACGCAGAGAGGTGTGTATTACCAGGTCATATCATCCCGCACTCTTGTCAATATAAAACAAGTACAAACCACACAAAAACAGGCAAAGTGAAATTAAGAAACAAAAATATACGCTACTGACATGAACACAAAACACAAATACTATCACACTAAGTTATAACATAACAGGCAACATTTAATTTCACCCACTAAATAAGCAATAACCTAAAGGTTCTAAATATCTACAGGCACTATCTGGAGTACCTGTAGGTAGGAACTGGTTCCGAGGGTCAACGCCCCTGCGGCCTGGTGCCAAACCAGGCCTTGCGGTGGATGGCCTAATCAACCAGGCTCTTGGTGCTAGAAGCACGAAGTCCAACGTATGAAACACGGCCCACGTATACGAAAAGGTCTAAGCAAAAATACAAATGTGCCTCAGGCCAGTTACTCCCTACTAATTATAGGGAGGGACAGGAGCACCTGCAAAACTGGTGGCTATAGATGGTGGGTTGGTGTGTGTGTGTGTGTGTACTCACCTAGTTGTGGTTGCAGGGGTCGATTCATAGCTCCTGGCCCCGCCTCTTCACTGGCCGCTACTGGGTCACTCTCCCTGCGCCATGAGCTTTATCATTCATACATCTTCTTAAAGCTATGAATGGAGCCTGCCTCCACTACATCGCTTCCGAAACTATTCTACTTCCCGACCACTCTGTGACTGAAGAAATACTTCCTAACATCCCTGTGATTCATCTGAGTCTAACTTCCAACTGTGTCCCCTTGTTTCTGTGTCCCATCTCTGGAACATTATGTCGCTGTCCACCTTGTCAATTCCTCTCAGTATTTTATATGTCGTTATCATGTCCCCCCTATATCTCCTGTCCTCCAGTGTAGTCAGGTCGATTTCCCTTAACCTCTCCTCGTAGGACATACCCCTTAGTTCCGGGACTAGCCTTGTTGCAAACCTTTGCACTTTCTCTAGCTTCTTTACGTGCTTGGCTAGGTGTGGGTTCCAAACTGGTGCTGCATACTCAATATGGACTAACGTACACAGTGTACAGGGTTCTGAACGATTCTTTATTAAGATGTCGGAATGCTGTTCTTAGGTTTGCTAGGCGCCCATATGCTGCAGCAGTTATTTGGTTGATATGTGTGTGTGTGTGTGTGTGTGTGTGTGTGTGTGTGTGTGTGTGAGAGAGAGAGAGAGATATATCCATCACAGGATATATTTGCCAAAAAGTATATATTTCTCAGTGTATATACACAGAATTTACTTTTAATCTTTATTTTAAGTTTTAAAGTATTCTTGACTGATGGTGAACAGGTGACATTCAACCTTAATGACCTTCTTGAAGTTGACAGATTTTAAATTGCATTAACCATGTGTGCACCTAGTCCTCAGTCATCAGAGATTCGACTTAAGGGGCACTAAGTTCTCCAGTCTTCTAATAACATCTTCATTTTTCCACTATAATCTACCTTGTCCATAATTACTATCGCATTTGCTTTGTCTGTTTCGTGAGGTGAAGTCCAGGATCTTTCCTTAATTTATGGTATAACTTAACAGATCTTTGAGGACAGTTGTGTTGTAGAGGTCTGAGCTTTGCTCAGACCTCTACAACACAATTGTACTTGTTCAATTGTACTTGTTCAAGTAAAAAATGAATGTAAGGAAGGAGAGAGGTGCCTTATCCTTTCTGCTGTGACAACAGAAAGGATAGGAAGATAGGAGGGCGGCGGCGACAGACAGCTATTTTCCCATCTCCAAACAACACATCCCAAGGATCACCAGTGTCCTTAGTAATGGACACCAAGGACGTCTTTCGAAGCCTCCAGGACGGCATCTCCTGACTGTAGCTTCCAATGCCAGACACACGCGCACACACACGAAAGAGTGGGAGAGGTATATTTCAGTGTATTTACACCGAGAGGTGTGTGTTACAGTGTATACACACTGGAAGATGTGTGCCTCTTTGTTTTCAGAAACACTAAGGTTTTGTAATACAAGCAGCTCAGTAAAAAAATATTCTATTATTATTATTTTTTATTTCTTAAAATAAACTCTGAGAAAATAGCGAAAAAATGTTTCCTAGAAATGCTTGGCAGGCAACATTTAAAATCCTGACAGCCAGCTGCATTCACTAAAAACTAACCTTCTGATGGAGTATTTATGCGCCAACCTGGCCGCTTGCTAGGTGAGGGCCAGGTGGCCAGGTGAGAGCCCAGGTGAGGGTCAGGTAAGCGCTAGTGAGAGCCCAGGTGAGAGCCAGGCAAGATACAGATGAGAGCCAACTGAGGGCCAAGTGGAAAACTTGAAGTTTTCAGATCTGAGAATACTTTACCTGGTAGATCACTCATCACTTTGGATAACAAAAATAAATACACAGAACACTCAGGGAAAAGTTAAATGACAACAATAACGAACACAAACACTAACTTAAAATAACCAGCATCAACATTTAATGGTTGATAAAAGATTCGCCTAAAAGTTACCAGAGACCCTTACAGGTATCTCGGTAATTATAAATATAACGACGTCGGAAAAAAAAAACCGTGGGCAGTTAAAACTTGTTCCATAGTCAGCTGCACGCCACAAATCACAGAGGGGCAGGAACATCTGTCCCTCTGTGGCAATTCCAGACGCAAGAGGGCCAAATACCCACATCTTGTCCAACCCTGCAGAACTTGTTGCTCATCTGTAGGGCACACTCGGCCTGTCATTTATCAAGGACACGTATACTTACGTCACCCATGAAGTCGCTGATGCAGAAATCTGCCATAGAGCAAGTAGAAATAGTAGCCATGCCCCAGCATCCACACGTTCATTTCCCGGCACCCAATCATTGCCCAGGAACCAAAAGATACTAGCTAACTACTCGTGGATCTTTTAGAACACGAGGCGACAAGAATACAGAGCCAGGATAAACAAAGTGCATTGTGAATCAGAGTAAACAGGTGTGGGGGACCAGGTACAGAGGGCCAAATTAAGAGAGCCAGGTGAGGGCCGGGTGAAGGGCCAGGTAAGGGAAAGCCCATGGAAAAGCAAGTTCATATGTATCTCAGATCTTTGCTCGTCAAGCTGGACAACCCAGGAATATTCTCTCTCTATTCTCACCGCCGCAATATCTGCTCTGACTTTCAATGACGCAGCAGATGCAGAAGGAATAAAAAGGAAATAGCCCGAAATTCGCAGATTAATAATTTAGCGCAGGAGAAACTGTTGCAGCAGGCACGCACAACAACTATTGCAGCAGGCAGGCACAGCAACTGTTACGACAGGCAGTCACAGCAACTGCTGCAGCAGGCAGCCACAGCAACTTCTGCAGCAGACACGCACAACTATTGCAGCAGACAGACGCAGTAACTGTTACGGCAGGTAGGCACAGCAACTGTTACGACAGGCAGTCACAGCAACTGCTGCAGCAGGAAGCCACAGCAACTGTTTCAGCACGCAGCCACAGCAAATGATGCAGCAGGAAGCCACAGCAACTGTTGCAGCAGGCAGCTACAGCAAATGATGCAGCAGGAAGCCACAACAACTGTTGTAGCAGGAAGCCACAGCAACTATTGCAGCAGGCAGCCATATCAGATACTGCAGAAACATCCACAATGCTGCAGCAGGTAGCCCCTTCCTCGTGTAGTAGAACAGTAGACTCTTCCATCACATCTCAACACTTCAAGAAATATTTTATCTGGTGAGAATTAATTCCTATGCTTCACAGTCTTTCACAGATGTGTTCGTAATATTAACCACTCTTTGGGCCTCTCCTGAGCGCACTCTCGGAGCCTTCAGTGACGTATTAAATACATGAGAAAGTCAATGCACTACAGTCGCTGCGAGACCCGAGAAAGATATCCCCGTATTCAATAACCCCAGCCCCTGTGTCTCAATGAATGCGAGTGGAATAGTGCATAGTGCGGCATACTGTAAACTGATAATGAAGATGAATATTGGCGTTGAAGATTTGAAGAGAATCAGAAGAGGCATTCACATGTCCCGTGGTTTGGTTGGTAGCGCGCTCGCCTCACATACCGAGTGTCCGTGGTGATTCTCGGCCGGGTGAAAACGTTGGGTATGTTTCTTTACACCTGCTGTTCCAGTTCACCTAGCAGTAAGTAGGTACTTGGGTGTTAGTCGATTGTTATGGGTAGCATCCTGGGGGGTGGTAGTATGGACTCCTGTTAGTAGACCACTTTGGATGTTCCCTTCAAGACTAAGAGAACCGTAGCCTCGTTCTTCTCTCCTCCGATGAAAACGACACTTTGTAATAGTTCACGACATTTATTACAATAAACATCTCGCTATCAGTGACTTCACCATTAGAGCTAACGAAGCCACTCGTAGCGAAACGTTTCCTTTAATAAATGTTCTGAATTGTACACAAGTTTTTTTTTTCTCGGTTTGTCGGTGATACCGTGAGGCACGTGAGTTTCCCTGTCTCCTGATATCATGTTTATTTTTCCCCTATAATCTACCTTGATAACGGAAGATTGGATATCAGATTGGAGGGAGAGAGTATGGAGGAGGTGAATGTGTTCAGATATTTGGGAGTGGATGTGTCAGCAGATGGGTCTATGAAGGATGAGTTGAATCATAGAATTAACGAGGAGAAAAAGGTGAGTGGTGCACTGAGGAGCTTGTGGAGACAGAGAACTTTATCCATGAAAGCAAAGATGGGAATGTATGAGAGTATAGTTATACCAACACTCTTGTATGGGTGTGAGACATGGGTTGTGAATGTTGCAACAAGGAGAAGGCTGGAGGCAGTGGAGATGTCATGTCTGAGGCCAATGTGTGGTGTGAATATAATGCAGAGAATCCGTAGTTTGGAGATTAGGAGGAGGTGTGGGATTACCAAAACTATTATCCAGAGAGCTGGGGAGGGGTTGTTGAGATGGTTTGGACATGTAGAGAGGATGGAACAAAATAGAATGACTTCGAGAGTGTATAAATCTGTAGTGGAGTGAGGGCGGGGTAGGGGTTAGCCTAGAAAAGGTTGGAGGGAGGGGATAAAGGAGGTTTTGTGTGCAAGGGGCTTGGACTTCCAGCAAGCGTGCGTGAGCGTGTTAGATAGGAGCGAATGGAGACAAATGGTTTTTAGGACTTGGCGTGCTGTTGGAGTGTAGGCAAGGTAACATTTATGAAGGGTTTCAGGGAAACCGGCAGGCCGGACTTGATTCCTCGAGATGGGAAGTACGGTGCCGGCACTCTGAAGGAGGGGTGTTAATGTTACAGTTTTGTAGCTGTAGTGTAAACACGCCTCTGGCAAGACAGTGATGGAGTGAATGATGAAAGTTTTTCTTTGTCGGGCCACCCTGCCTTGGTGGGAAACGGCCTATGTGTTTAAAAAATAATAAAATCTACCTTGTCCATAATTACTATCGCATTTGCTTTATCTGATTTCGTAAGGTGAAGTCTATGAAAGATCCTAGACTTCACCTTACGAAAGCAAAGCAAATGCGATAGTAATTATGGACAAGGTATATTATAGGTGAAAAATAAACATGATATCAGAAGACAGGAAAACTGACTTGCCCCTTAATGGAATCCAAACCTTGTCTGTTCGGCTTTTATGACCTGGTTCATCTTACCTTTTAACCTGAAAAAGACGGCTGGGCTGACAACCAACATCACTCAGTACGTCAGGTAAGCTCTAGTTTTGACCAGCACCCGTTTCCTGCAGACGAGATTATTATGCACTTTACCTGTAGTAGGTTCCGGTTCATTTCCGCCACGACGCGGTCAAAGATCAGGCCTCCTGGTAGCTGATGTGATCAATAACGACACCAGTGTCAACGGGCTAGTAGACACGATTCTTCCTAGATGAATTTACTCGTGAAAAAAATGTTCGTCGAGAAGGGAAAGGAAAGCAGGAAAAGGAGTTTCGAGTCTTTGTACTCCCGGAGCCCGGCCATGGGCCAGGCTTGTCTAGTGTTAGCTTTTTCAATCAGGCTGTTGCTGCTGGAGGCCCGCTGCCCATCACAGCCTGGATGATCTGGCACTTGGTGAAGATAGTTGTCCAGTTTTCTCTTGAAGACGTCTACACTTGTTCCAGCAGTGTTTCTGATACTGGTAAAATGTTTAATAATCTGGGGCCACGAATGTTGATACAGTGTTCCCTTATTCTGTCCACCTGCTCTTCACTGGGTTTATCTTGCACTTCGTCCCATACTCTCCCTCCAGTATGTTGCTATGACAGTGTGCAGATTTGGGACCAGGCCCTCAAGTACTCTCCAGGTATATATTATCATGTATTTCTCTCTCTCCTCCGCTCCAGTGAGTACATAAACAAGACTTTAAGGAGTTCCCAGTAATTTAAATGCTTTACTGGCTCTATGTGGGCCGTAAACGATCTCTGTATTTGGTCAAGCTATGATATTTTTCCTGCCTTGAACGGGGCCGTCAACAATGAACAATATTCCAAATCAGGGAGCACTAGCGATTTGAAAAGTGTCACCACTAGTATTATTTTCCTTGTTTTGAAGGTTCTCAATACCCATCCCGTCATTCTATTGGCTGTCGTGACCTTGGTCTTTTAATGTTCTTCGAAAGAAAGATCAGCTGACATAGTTATTCCCAAGTCTTTCACGTGTTCCTTTCGTTCTATTTGATGATCCTCTTGAATTTTACATACAGTATTCTTTTTGAGTTCTTCATTTTTCCATACCTAAGAAGCTGGAACAAGTGTGACACTGGTATCTTCATTTCCGAAACGTTTCGCCTACACACTAGGCTTCTTCAGTGGAATATTGAAGAGGCAGCAGTAGCAGTAGAGATAAAGGTGACTAAAACTGGAGACAAAAACAGTGGTGTGGTAAAGATGATGTGACAATTGTCTTATTCATCAACTTGTCGATACTGTATACCATTATTATAAACATCGAAAGACTCCTAGCTGTCTTCAAGAGGAAGCTGGACACCCAACTCAGTACCTGACCAGCCGGACTGTAGTTCGTACGTCGGTTTGCGTGCGACCAGCAGTAACAGCCTGGTTGATTAGGCCCTGATCCACTGCGAGACCTGGTCATGGGGCCGCGGGGGCGTTGACCCCCGGAACACCCTCCAGGTATACAGTCTAAATCATATTAAAACCACAACATAAAACTGCACCAAAAAAATATTAAAACAGATTTTTTTCTAAAATGTCAGTAAAGACTTTAAATACACCAAAGCCACTACAAAACTCAGTTTTAAATCCAAAAATGATGAAGCCATGGTTAATGTTATTTAAATGTTTAATACGATTACTATTTAAATGTTTAACACTGTCAGCAGCATAAGAGAGAAGTTGAATGTTAGCGGCGACTGTGGGTGTCCCATCCCCACACAAGTGGGGAGCCCCATACAACTGAAACACCCACACACAATCAGGGCCCACATATACAATAACCCAAAACACAACGAGGGTCCACATATACAATAACCCAAAACACAACGAGGGTCCACATATACAACCAAAAACACAACCAGGCCCCCACATATAAAATAACCTAAAACACAACCAGGGCCCACATATACAACCAAAAACACAACCAGGGCCCACATATACAACCCAAAACACAACCAGGGCCCACATATACAACCCAAAACACAACCAGGGCCCACATACACAACCCAAAACACTACCAGGGACCACATATACAACAACCCAAAACACAACCAGGGACCCAAAACGTCACTGTCATGAATTAAATGGTACATTGCCTACAGGTAGAATTTAGATTAAAAAATCATTACGTGGGCCGGTTCTACATATCAAAACATTGTGCCAATAAAAATAGACGGGCTGCTGTCACGCGCATCACTCAACTAATACCTAATCCAGCATCTTAAAAATTGTGCACAAAAGAGAAGAAATCCTGTGGCCAGTCTCAACAAATTATGCAGGAACTTGAGTCGCAGATTTGCAAGTTATGAGGAGTAAAGAATCTTCACTAGGAGTAAACACTGGTGTTCATTAATTCCCAGCAACAGCACTACACAGCAAGATTGACACTATCAAAGGAAAGATTAAACACTGCATCCTATATCCTTTCCATGGACGGTAGTGGCTAGTTTATTGTGCACCCCATATCCATCCTATGGATGATAGCGGCTACTGTCTTGTGCACCCGTGTTCATCCCATAGTCGTACTGGTTAGTTTACTGTGCCCCCTATAACTGTCCCATAGACGGTAGCGTCTAGTTTGTGTACCCCATATTCATCCCATGGACGGTAGCGGCTAGTTTATTGTGTACTCTATATATATCTCATGGACACTGGTGGCTAGTTTACTGTGCACACCATATCCATCCCATAAATGACAATGGCTAAAAGCGTGTGTGTGTACATACCGAGCCGTGTTTGCGAGGATTGATACTCAGCTCCTGGTCCAGCCTCCTGGATTACTTTGATCACAATCACTCATTTCTGGTCTCTTTAAGCTGTTCATTGAGTTTGCCTCCACCACTGCGTCATCCAAATAATTCCACTATTTAACCATTCTGAGACTAAAGAAATATTTGCTTACATTCCTTTGGCTATTGGCTAATGTGAGTTTTCAGCTTCCCAATGTGTTCCCTTGATTCTGGTCCTCTTTATTTTGTCTGTCCCTATCTGTTTTATCAATTACTCTTAAAACTTTGCACGTAGTAATCATGTCCTCTTTTATTCTTCTCTTCTTTAAGGTTATCAAGTTAGGTTCCCTCCTCTCCTCGTTGTGCATCAGTCTTAGTTCTGGTGCTAGCTTGGTAGCAAACCACCTTCACGTGCTTGATCAGGTGTGGGGCTCCATGCTGGGGTCCCATACTCAAAGACTGGCCCAACATATTAGGTTCTGAAGTTTTTTTATTCAGGCTCATGAATGCTATTGTGAGATTTGCTAATCTTTCATGTTCCTCTAGCATTACAAGGTTTGTGAATATTTCGGGTGATATGCTAGGTGTTGTATTCACCATAGGTCCTTTTCACTCTCTTATATTTACAGCTGTCTACTCATGCTGTACTCTTTTGTCCGGTGTGACCTCACATTTTCCAATTCTCATGACCTTGCATTTGTTTAGGATGAACTTGAGTAGCCATTTGGTTGACTACATCCGCTGAGGCTTCCCCTTGAAGTTCACCAATGTCCTCTCCTGTTTTTATTCTCATTAGTTTTACAAGGTCAACAGTGACACGAGACCCAATCACCCCTAGTTGATCGTTTACGTATATTAGGAACAGTAACGATCCTAGTACTGATCCTTACAGAGCCCCACTAGTTACTCTCTCCCATTCTGATGTCTTATCTCTTACTGTTACTCAGTCATTTGTCATTCAGGTACTCCCTGAAATTCTGGCACTCTGCCTTTGAACCCTGCCTGATCCTCTAATTTCTGATGTTGTACTGTATCAAATGTTTCCTTGTAGTCGAGGAAGATGCAGTCCACCCAGCTCTATCTTTTATTGTTTTATCCTTACGAGTTTACCATAAAACTCCAGGAAACTTGTGAGACAGAATTTTCCATTCCTGAAACCATGTTAGGTTTCTGAAAAGAATATTCTCCAAGTACTCCAATATCATTTTCCTTAAAATCTTCGCCAAAGTTTTTATAGTAAACATGTGGATATACTGACCTGTCCAGTGCCTCTTGTCCGTTTCTTTTTATTAATGGGAACTACATTTGCCTTCTTCCAATATTCTGGCAGTTGACTTGACTGGAGAAACTGGTTAATACCTTTGTTACTGGGTCATAGCTTTGTTCCTCTCAGCACCCACGGAGATATGTTGTCTGATCCCATTGCTTCTGTTACATCCAGCTCATTATTTCTTCCTCTGTTGTGTTGATACTCTCCAGTACCAGTGTGTCCAGTTAACTGTCCACTTCTATTAAGACTTCTTTAAATCATCTGACCACCCTTCGGGAATATTACATTTGTCATGACTCACGAAATCGTAATGACACGATTGCAAACAAACCATACCACGGGTGGGGTTAGAACCCGCGATCAGAGAGTCTCAAAACTCCAGACCGTCGCGTTAGCTCAGCTGGCCCAGTGGCTAACGCGACGGTCTGGAGTTTTGAGACTCTGATCGCGGGTTCTAACCCCACACGTGGTATGGTTTACATTTGTCATTTTTGAGAGTTTCGTCTTCATAACAGCTATTATTAGTAGTAGTAGTAGTATTATTATTAAAAATCAAAACTAAGAGCTAAACCCACAAGGGTCATAACTACAGATATTATACCAGGGTTTTTTCCTCAACATTTCCTTTCATGGCTTCACACTTGTTGGTGACTCCTACAGTGTGTACTCGCACGTGGTTGTAGGTGTCGAGTCTTAGCTCCTGGCCCTTCCTCTTCCCTAGTTACCACTGGGTTCACACTCTCCTGGCTTCGAAAGCCTTATCGTACCTCATCTTAAAGATGTGTATGGATTCTACTCTAACTCTACTATTCCACTGTCTAGGGCCCTAGGCTGTTCCACTTCCTCATTACTCTTAAGAATGAATTAATACTTCTTAACATCCCTCTGACTCGCCTGTTTTTAACTTCCAGCTGTGGCCTTGTGTTCCTCTTTCCCCTCTATCGAACAATCTGTTCATATCCACCTTATCAATTCTTCTCAGCATTTTGTACGTTCTTATTTTATCACCAATAGTTTTAGTGTGAATGTATGAGTGTGTGTGTGTGTGTGTGTGTGTGTGTGTGTACTCACCTATTTGTGGTTGCAGGGGTCGATTCATAGCTCCTGGCCCCGCCTCTTCACTGATTGCTACTAGGTCCTCTCTCCCCCTGTTCCATGAGCTTTATCAAACCTCGTCTTAAAACTATGTATGGTTCCTGCCTCCACTATGTCGCTTTCTAGGCTATTCCACTTCCTGACAACTCTATGACTGAAGAAATACTTCCTAACATCTCTTTGACTCATAGGAGTCTTCAATTTCCAATTGTGACCCCTTGTGTCTGTGTCCCCTCTCTGGAACATCTTGTCTCTGTCCACCTTATCTATTCCTCTCAGTATTTTATATGTCGTTATCATGTCTCCCTAACCCTCCTGTCCTCTAGTGTCGTCAGGCCGTGTGTGTGTGTGTGTGTGTGTGAGAGAGAGAGAGAGAGAGAGAGAGAGAGAGAGAGAGAGAGAGAGAGAGAGAGAGAGAGAGAGAGAGAGAGAGAGAGAGAGAGAGAGAGAGAGAGAGAGAGAGAGAGAGAGAGAGAGAGAGAGAAAGAAGTAGACTACCCTGAGGTGGTAGAAGAACTGTCCTCCTGCGCCTGTTTCCTCGTGTCATCGCCCTAACAGCCCTCATTACGGGGCAATTAGCAGCGGGTTATAATGCTATAAGTGGTAAATACCCCCTTGTTTATAATCCATTAGTTGCGGCGGCCCTGAGCCTGAGAGGCCATTGGCGTCAGGGAGCGAGCCTGAATTGTTATTACTCGGATTGACGGATTCTATGTATGTGCTCGATCACTGGGTGGAAGATGAAGTGACGTGACGGGGGGATGAGAATGGGTGAAAGTGATGAAGGTGACGGTGACGGAGAGGAGGAAAGTGAAGTGTATGAAGAGGTATTAATAGTAGGTCTTCCTGGCATGTTATGTGGAGGTACTGGCAGGTGATACCAGTAGTGTAGGTCACCAAGTCAGTTACGTGGAGGTACTGGCAGGTGGTACCAGTAGTGTAGGTCACCCAGTCAGTTATGTGGAGGTACTGGCAGGTGATACCAGTAGTGTAGTTCACCCAGTCAGTTATGTGGAGGTACTGGCAGGTGATACCGGTAGTGTAGGTCACCCAGTCAGTTAAGTGGAGGTACTGGCAGGTGATACCGGTAGTGTAGGTCACCCAGTCAGTTATGTGGAGGTACTGGCAGGTGATACCAGTAGTGTAGGTCACCCAGTCAGTTATGTGGAGGTACTGGCAGGTGATACCGGTAGTGTAGGTCACCCAGTCAGTTATGTGGAGGTACTGGCAGGTGGTAACTATACCATATGGTATAGGTACCACACATACGTAACGGGCCAAACGTCTATCAACAAGTGCCTCTGACAATTGGTAAGGGAGAAAAATCTTCAGATTTAAAACAGAGTCCAGACAAACATTGCCTTCACATCTAACATTCACTCTCCTCGACAACTACACGGAGCAGTGAATGTTATTATAAAAAATGTCGCTTGTCACCGGGAATACGTTTAATTTTACATGTCGCGATCCTCAATTGACTTGTCTTTCATTTTTTTGACGTGAGTGACAGATTAATATTCTGGGAGTGGGTGGGACGTGTTACTGGGTGGTCAAGCTTTCCAGTCAGTCTGTCACATCTTCAACTATATTAGGACTTAACAAAAAAAGGCACAATACCGTGACTGGAACAATACACACACAACCCGCACATATAAAAAAGAGAGGAACTTACGACGACGTTTCGGTCCGACTTGGACCAGTGTGACTTTGTAAATGGTCGTCGTAAGCTCCTCTCTTTTTTATATGTGCGGGTTGTGTGTGTATATTAGGACTTGCCAGCATCCTGCCTCATCACTAGCATCTTTATCAATTCGTCTCTCAGTTCTTCTACACAGAATTACTATAGTAAGAGATAGCGGAACATACTAACAACTGTTAGGTAAGAAGAACACAAGTGCAACTAATGTGACATTTTATTGTGGCAACGTTTCGCTCTCCAGGATATTTGTCAAGCCGTTACAAACAAAACAATTTTACCAACATTATGCTAACAATTCCTAAAACATACCTGGAGATACCTGGAGAGGGTTTCGGGGGTCAACGCCCCCGCGGCCCAGACTGTGACCAGGTCTCGATTGTTCATATGTACAATCTTAGAATATTTAATGCCTGGCAGGTTCCCCACGCAGCCCGGTCCCAGACCAGGTTTCCTGGTGGATCAAGACCTGGTCAACCAGGCTGCTACTGCTGGCCGCACGCAATCCAACGTACGAACCCCAGCCCAGCTGGTCAGGCATTGACTTGAGGACCTCGTCCAGTTCCCTCTTGAAGACCGCCAGATGTTTGTTGGTAATTTCCCGTATGCATGAAGGAAGGGCGTTGAAGAGTCGGGGACCTTTGAGGTTCACGAGAATGCATGTAGCCTGTTCACCACCAGACAATAATACTTTAATCCCTAAAACAGGGACTCAACTCTAAGCATGTATATATATTTATATATATATATATATATATATATATATATATATATATATATATATATATATATATATATATCACACATACACACACACAAAATCCTCACTTAACGTCGTCGATAGGTTCTTGGAAACTGCGACTTTAAGTGAAACTACGTATAACGAAACCAATTTTACAAAAGGCTAATTGATATAAACATCAGGGGTGCACAGTGCACCTTTACCACTCATTGCAACAGAGTTAAATCAAAGAATAAATGTTTACAAAGCGAAAATTGTAAAGAGCACCACCTACCACCACGCAGTTCAACAACGAACCTGCAAACTCCACAGTGGTCCCCCCGGCCGGGAATCTAGTTTTTCTCAATGTTATAACGTAACGACGTTGAGCGAAACGACGTTAAGAGTGAGGATTTACTGTACGCTGTGAGACATACACCTCTTCGTATATATACCTGCCTCCCACCCCTGGAGTCTGTACTGGCCCCGCCCCCTGGTGTCATGTAAGGGGGGGGGGGTAACGAAACGGATCGATAATTGTGGAATATGGGAGTAAGGGAAGGGAGGGAGTAAGCAGGAGAGGTGAGGGTAGGTGACAGGTGAGTCGAGTGACAGGAGCGGAGGTAATGTGAGGTCACTGGTGACTACACCATCACCTCTCATTACAACCACACTACTCACCCTCTCAGTACTTGAAATAAAATAATAAAATAAAGACTACATCACACTGGTTCTACGACTCACCTGCACTACGCTACGGGTACTCCGACTGTGGTTATCTCTGTTGCACTGAAGTCAAACATGGTCAAATATTTCTCGTACTGTTTGTATCTTATTTTACACTGACTTAACCCGTACCCCGTCACCACAAGTTCAACACACCTGTCAGCAACAGTAGCTATAGCAGAAGCAGCAGCAACAAATACAGTAGCAGCAGCAGCAGAAGCAACAATCACAGTAGCAGAAGAATCAGCAACAACCCATACCGGGTGGGGCTTGAATCCGCGGTCAGAGTCGTAAAATTCCAGACCGACGCGTTATCCACCGAGCCAGCTGGCTACAATAAGATTGATCCAACTAGGTATATACACCATAGGAAGGTTAGCATAGGCACCACAGATGCAAGTTTTAACAAACGCAAGTTTTAACAAACGCGTCGGTCTGGAGTTTACGACTCTGACCGCGGGTTCAAGCCTCACCCGTGGTATGGTTTGTTTGCAATCGTGTCACTACGATTTTGTGAGTCAATTAGCAACAACCACAGCAGCAACAACAACTACACCAGCAGCAACAACCACAGCAGCAGCAACAACAGCACCAGCAACAATCGCAGTAGCAGCATCAGCAACAACAATCATAGCAATAGCAGCAGCAACAACCACAGTAACAGCAGCAACATCAACAACTACAACAGCAACATCAACAACTACAACAGCAACATCAACAACTACAGCCACAGCCACAGCTACAACCACAGCAGAAACAACCACAGCAGCAGCAGCAGCAGCACCCCAGCAGCCTGGGGGTCCGTGCCGCTAGCTTGTTACACCAGCGGAAACACAATAATTTAACCATATTCTGCATTATGATTTTTTCCCTAACAGAAAGATCAGAATTTGATAATTACTGTGCTGTGTAATTATCCAATCACCACAACCTAGAAACAAAAGTACGAGAGAAAAACATTTCAACATTAGCGGAATATACTTTTATTTTTCTTATTTTAGTCTATAATTCCGGGCAAAACTCTGAAATGCATCACATAATGTACAATATTTTTTAAGGGCATTTTATAAAGGGGGAAAAAATGTGTGTGTTCATTGCCAGAGCTCTGGCGCGCCTCAACAAGTCTCGATTATATTTATTATAATCAAAACAGAAGCGCTAAACCCACTAGAGTCATAGAGTTCAACAAGTCTGGAGCTTATCTACTGTTTGGTTATTGTTAAAAGGACACAAATGCAACTAATGTGACATTTTATTGTGGCAACGTTTCGTTCTCCAGGAGCTTT
Organism: Cherax destructor; assembly: GCA_009830355.1. Lineage (NCBI taxonomy): Eukaryota > Metazoa > Arthropoda > Malacostraca > Decapoda > Parastacidae > Cherax > Cherax destructor. Next base: position 260,545 of record WNWK01000009.1, read on the forward strand.
ATCAAGCCGTTACAAACATTGACACAGAGGGTGTATATAGGCTTAGAGTGAGGTATAATACTAGTGGTAGTGGTAGTAGTAGTAGTAGTAGTTGTAGTTTGGTTATTGTTGGTTTCCAGGATTATCGCTCTCTTAAACTAAGACTCCTTCTTGATGCGTGTAAATAAGACTCTCAATGTGCGTTTTGTCATTTAATTGTGAAGACGTTTCGCCCATCAGTTGATAAAGTCCCTGGTGGACGAAACTTCTTCACAATAAAACGACATAACCAGTATTGTGTCTTATTTGAATTCTGTGGGTATACTCTACCACAGTGCTACCTCCTTGTTGACGGTCTGGTCAGTCAGGCTGTTGGTGCTCTCCGCACGCAGTTGGATGAAGGCACCACAAGCTAATCACCACCACTGGTCACCAACTGCAGTTAGCATCTACTGATGAGAGTAGTAAATGGTTTATGTTCATCGTTCTCCTCAACGGAGGTTCCTTGATGCCGGTGAGTGGCACTTGATCTCAAGAACTGGACCTGCCCTCCATTTCCTTGCAACCAACCTAAATGCCTCACATACCCCCAGAGTTTAGCGCTCTCCCGTGAATGCCATAACAATGCTTACTGTAATACAGCCAGTATTATTTCCTACTGTTCTGTAAACAAGAGGGTGTGACTGCGTATAGTTTCGAGGAACAAATCCCAGTGAATTTCATATATTACGTAATATTTCATAAACGGGACAATCAAGAGACACCAGCACCTCAAGAAAAGCGCTGGGCGTTTCTCTATAGAATTTCATTCCCAACACAAAGATGGGAAAATCTTGACAAATAACCTAACTGCGTTTTAATTAAAATTAACGTTAACTGTTAGCTACTAACTCCTACCAACCATAATGACAATGATTTCGAATGTATTGAAACTGGTGGAAAACGGCCACAAGGTAGATCCCTACGTGAGAAAGGAAAGATCTCCTATCGTCTGCAAATTCACTGCCTGCACAATACAATGTCTGGAGACCCAGCAAAACCCAATGTCTTTATGACTGCTGAACAAGCCACATAGGCAGCACTCAAGTTGAAGACGTAAGATGAAGAGATGCGAGAAATTTACTCTGAAAAGCTTGTAACGCATTATGAAAGTCTGAGACTACAACACAGGACGAAAGAGAAATGATGTATGAGAGTGAGGGGCTCGGCGGACGGTACAAAGAAACCCCAGTGGAAATCAGGGACGCAACAAGTACTAACACAACTCTGTAATTGCAAAGGGTTCAACATTCTACCTTCATATATATATATAAATACTCTCTAAAAAGAGCATCTCAAACTGGTTACCCTCAAAGACAAAGAAACAGAGGGATGAGTGCATCAGGTGGAAATGGAGAGCTGCACGACAAACGGCGAGCTTTAAGAGAAACAGAGAAGCAATAACAGTATGGTAAAACACTGAGTGCAGGGAAGCCTTTATGTGGAATGCTTACTTTGTTTTAAAAACACAAGTTAGCAAACACTAGGACATTTATTAGAAAACGATACGGTCAAGGGACCTTGATCAAGGTCCCAGGACCTTGTTGTAGAGGTCTGAGCTCTACAACAACAATTGTCCTCAAAGATTTGTTAAGTTATACCATGAATTAAGGAAAGACCCTGGACTTCACCTTACGAAACAGACAAAGCAAATGTGATAGTAATTACGGACAAGGTAGATTATAGGAGAAAAATGAACATGTTATTAGAAGACGGGGGAACTTACGTGCCCCTTAATGGGTAGTGTCGTCGGCCGCGTGGAGGATGGACAAAAGTACCACCCTTGTTATCGGGCACCTGCTGACGTTCAGTTCACGGAAGACAAGGTCAGTGCATTCAGTAGACGTACGCTGATGGGACAATCGTGTGAGCAAGGATGACCGTCCAGCATTACAAGTTGAGGTAAGTCTCCTTTAAGACTGTAACAGATGTTCCACTAATTGAGCATTAATATGCGCAAGGTACACCTCACTGCTCACTATGAAAAGTAACCTTGGGGCAGCTGAGACCATGATCGCTCAGCTGACTATAAACGATCAGCTGAGACCATGATCGCTCAGCTGACTATAAACGATCAGCTGAGACCATGATCGCTCAGCTGACTATAAACGATCAGCTGAGGCCATGATCGCTCAGCTGACTATAAACGATCAGCTGAGACCATGATCGCTCAGCTGACTATAAACGATCAGCTGAGGCCATAATCGCTCAGCTGACTATAAACGATCAGCTGAGACCATGATCGCTCAGCTGACTATAAACGCTCAGCTGAGACTATGATCGCTCAGCTGACTATAAACGCTCAGCTGAGGCCATGATCGCTCAGCTGACTATAAACGATCAGCTGAGGCCATGATCGCTCAGCTGACTATAAACGATCAGCTGAGGCCATGATCGCTCAGCTGACTATAAACGATCAGCTGAGACCATGATCGCTCAGCTGACTATAAACGATCAGCTGAGACTATGATCGCTCAGCTGACTATAAACGATCAGCTGAGACCATGATCGCTCAGCTGACTATAAACGATCAGCTGAGACCATGATCGCTCAGCTGACTATAAACGATCAGCTGAGATCATGATCGCTCAGCTGACTATAAACGATCAGTAAGTCAGCAGCCTCACAAGTCTATAGTGTTATAGTCTCTAACACAGTCTTGTCAGCCATGTACGTACTTCATGGACCAACCTATTTTCCAATGAGAACGTTCAATTTTCTCCAAATTACCGTTCCTTCATTTCTGCCCAATTAAACATACTATGAAAATTTAGTATTTGTTATTCTCGATTACGTTATGTTAACGTATATTACCATGTATTTTATTATAATATACAGACAACGGAGAAAAAGGAGCAGCCAACATCTAGCAACACATCTTGCTACCTCACAGCGTACGTTAAAAACGTTGGGACCCAGCTTGAGGATTTCTCAGAGAGAGAGAGAGAGAGAGAGAGAGAGAGAGAGGGGGGGGTGAGTACATATTTAATTAATATATACAATATACAAATAAATCTGCTGTGTTTTCCATTACGTCTCAAACTGGGACGGGCCTTGTCAAGATATCCAGCTGAAATATGCTAGACTACTCACATTTAATACGCAATTCTGACAGTGTGGATCAAGTCCACAATTCATTGAATAAACACGCAGTACATAGTGTTTGAATGACAGCCAGATAAATTTTCTCTTGAATGTGGAAGGACGTGTTCTAAACTACGAGGAATAATTTCCTCAATCTATCGTTGCTGTGTTACCAATGTTACATCCAGTTTGTCTCTCAAGTGCATTGTATGACATACCTTGTGGGTAAGGTAATACCTATGAGTAGATTTTGGGAAACCGGTTAGCCAGACATGAACTGTAGAGGTAGAAAATAGAGTTTATTCAGTTTTTAAGGCACACAAAAACACAAGAATAAAGGAGCACTGCAACTCTCACCCAATTCTTCTCTCTCCAGCCCCATCCTCCCTCCTACCCTCTCTTACTCTCCCTCCCTTCTCTCTCTCTCTACCCTGGTAGTGAGGCAGGACACACTAAGATGCTGCCTGAGAGATCCGGGAATCACACTGAGTGAATAACACACACATAACAAATGGTGACAAATTCACGAGATATTGACCACTACATCAATACAGACTACGTGAAGCAAACAAGAGGGAGGGAGGTGGAGGAGAATGATGGGACGGAGAGAGAGGCAGGAGGAAGAGTGAGGGAGAAGGAAGGAAAAGAGGGAAGTAGAAGAAAGGGAAACAGTAAAACTAATTATAGATTTTGTACAGTCTTCTTATTATGTCCTTGAATTCGTGCTGATAAAGCCTCTGGATGGCGAAACGTCTACAAATAATGATACGTAGATGTTGCACATGCGTCTAATTCATCACAATCGTCAAATTGTTTGGAGTGATGGTAACAGTGTTAAATGTGTTTATAACTAACGAAAGAAAGAGATCACCATTAATGTCTTCGTCCTAAATGAACATGGTGATATTCTTGTGAGGTATGTGAAAATAAGAGAACGGCAGAGTCACAGAAAGAGGGCGGGCGGGGCGGGGGCATAGGAATGGGTGGGGGATATAGAGGGAGAAATAAGACCACAAAGGAGGAGATATACAAGGAAGCCAGCGAGGCAGCTGGATAAAGAGCTGCATATTTACGAGGGCGCCCAGACACCTCCAGACCACGGGGGTGTTCCGTCCTCCTGGCTGGCGACACACTGCGACAAACTAGTGTATCCAGGTACTGAGACCACTGTAAGACCCACCTTACCGCTTACCATGATACACGAGAACTCAGATTCTAGATTTTGCCACCGAAGCGGCATAAAGACAATAAAGCATTGAAATTACTGGGAACGCCTTAGTCTTAAATATGTACTCACTGAAGCGGAGAAGAGAGAAATACATGATAATATATACCTGGAAAGTGCTTGAGGACCTGGTCCCAAATCTGCACCTTGCCATAACATACTGGAGTGAGAGATATCGGAGGAAGTACAAAATAAGCCCAATGAAAAGCCGGGAATGCAGTGGGCACAATAAGGGAAAAGTGTATCAACATCCGTGGCCCCAGACTGTTCAACATCGTACCAGAAAATATCAGAAACTGATGGGAAAAGTGTAGGTCTTCAAGAGGTGCGAGATCAACCAGGCTGTGATGGATATGTAGGTCAGCGGACCACCACCAACAACAGCTTAGTTGAACAGGCAAGCACCAGACGAACCTGGCTTATGGCCGGGCTCCGGGAGTAGAAAACCTCTTGGAACTGTGCACCTTATATCTAATCCTATGGACGGTTTTATTTACAAAACACTAAAACCTTTTCCTTAAGAACATAAGAACATAAGAATGGAGGAACACTGCAGAAGGCCTACTGGCCCATACAAGGCAAGTCCTTATCAAAACCACCACTACCTAAGAATTTACTCCTGTACTCACGACACTAATCAAACCCAGCCCTCCCACTCATATTTGTCCAATCTCTTTTAAAGCCACCCAAGGTCCTAGCCTCTATCACCCTACTCGGAAGATTGTTCCACGCATCTACAACTCTGTTCGAAAACCAGTACTTGCCTATGTCCTTTCTAAATCTAAATTTATCCAATTTAAATCCGTTATTTCTGGTTCTTACTTGGTTCGATATCCTCAGTACTATAAAAACTCCAGTTCTAACATATCAAATTTATACCATCAACACCAACGTACTAGTGTGGTGGCCAATTCACTCTCGTATTACATAAAGAACAACAAGGTACAATACCGTGACTGGAACAAAACACAAATAACCCGCACATAGGAAAGAAAAGGTTATGACAACGTTTCGGTCTGACTTGTAAATGGTAAAGTCGGACCGAAACGCCGTCATATGCTTCTCTCTTCTATGTACGAGTTATTTGTGTATATTACATAAATCACAAAGCAAATAAAACAACTCAAAATTTATTTTTCATATTTAGCAATCCATGTGCCTAAAACGTTCCATGTAAGAGACCAAACATTTCAGTAAATTTATGCCATCTTGCTTTTGAAACTGGTCACTTCACACATCAACAACTGGTTCCAGAGAGGACCAATAATGCCAAGATCGAAGTGGGAGGGGACAAGAGTGCTGTGAAGACAACTAGGGTCAGTGCCACGCCTGACTGGCATCGTCTAGTGACCCCCGGCTGATGCTGGCGACCTATTGGCACTGTCAGGATCAAGACGAAGTGGCCCGAGAGAGTACTAAGTTACGGTCACGTCGGGAACACTTGAGGGTGTGTGTTGGGGACATACTTGAAGGGCGAGGTAGGGAAGGCAAGTGGGGCGACGGAAGGGAGACAGGAGAACCGAAGCAGAAGGGAAGAGGAAGAAGGGGAGAGGCAAGAGGGTCACACCAAGAACATTAAACAATCATCTACTCGTACAACAGCAGTGTACAGCGACACATGGAAGGCTGACGAGCACTGGTGTCGGACACAGCTGCACGCTAATACGAGGCGCAAATTTACCAAGTAACCCCCAACTTTGAGAGGGAACCTTGAACCAGGCCTCGGTCCACCCTCAACCATTACGGTCTTCATGAGACGGAAATCTGGGGAGACGAGATCTGTTAACGACCCATAAAAGATAAACAACTTGATGTTTAGCAACATTTTCACGCTTTTTCGAGGATTCTTAAGGAGTTTTAGGAAATTCTGCTATTGATAGCGACCCCAGACAATGCTGATGTGTAACCAGGAAAACATTTAAGAATTGTATAGCAAAATTAATACTGCTGGCTGTGAAGACTACAGAACAAGCAATTATTGGATGATACTTACAATATAGTTGATAATTTCTAAGATGGCGAGAAATTACAAGACAGTATGGCACACTTACAACAAAGTGAGAGGCACTTATATGACACCAGGGCACACAAAATTGTGGAACGTACTTACTAGATATTGAGACTCACACGAAAGTGAGCCGCACATATAAGAAGGGGAAGTGCTTGCAACACTGTGGGACGCATTTACAACATAGTAGGAGGCCAGTTACATAGTGGGACGTAATTATACCATCGTGGTATGCCCTTACAACATACCATGACGCAATTACATCACAGCAGGAGTCTCTTACAACAGTGGGACGCAAATACATAATAGAGGGACGCAATACATAGTGAAACGCACTTACAACAGTGTGACACACAACACAGTATGACGTACTTACAAATAGTCGTAATAACCCTTGAACCACCAGTGCAGAGGCGAACACATTCAAACCTGTGTGGATCCCACTCCATCCTCACTAATTCCTTCAAGTAAAACCCTTTGTGCACACCAGTATTATTTTATTGTGGTGCTCTCGTGGGGATGAGATATTCAATTCCTATTTATTTATTCATTTGGTTTTAGACATGGCAATTATAACTTGTCGCTGACAACATTGCTATTCCAGTGTTTCAATCATGTGTGTGTGTGTGTGTGTGTGTGTGCTCGCCTATTTGTGGTTGCAGGGGTCGATTCATAGCTCCTGGCCCCGCCTCTTCACTGATCGCTACTAGGTGTGCGTGGGCGTGCGTGCGCTCTTTCATGCCTTCTCAAATTATAAAGGTTAAATACGTGTCCAGTACACATGTACTGCCAGGTAGAATATGTCCAGTACACATGTACTGCCAGGTAGAATATGTCCAGTACACATGTACTGCCAGGTAGACTATGTCCAGTACACATGTACTGCCACAGACGGTATACCTTTAATTTACCTTTTACTAGTTTACCTTTGACTGGTTTACCAGACAGACCCGGCCCTAGGCCAGGTCTGTCTGGTAAACCAGGTTGTTGCTGCTGGCAGTCCCGCTGACCCACATATCCATCACAGCCTCATTGATCCAGCACTTGGAGGAGAGACTGGTTCAGCTTCCTCTTCAATACTCCTGCACTTGTCCCTGCAGTATTTCTGATATCTTCTGGTAGATACTTTGCGTCCACGGATGTTGATACAATGTTCTCTTATTGTGGCCGAAGCAACCCACACTTTTCACCGAGTTTAACACTTACTTTCATATATTTCACGTCAGTACGTTGCCATGGTACTGAGTAGGTTTTGGACTAGGTCCAGGTCATGGACCGGGCCGCAGAGGCGTTGACCCCCCGTACACACTCCATGTATACCTATCATCTCTCTACTACTTCCCTTCTGAATATACATATTTAACACTAAGGCGTTCCCAGTAGTTTAAATGCTTTACTGACTATATGCTGGTTTTAAATGACCTCTGTACCTCTTCCAGCTTTGATATCTCTTCTGCCCTGAACGGGTCCACTACATGTGCTGCTAGGGAGGGGTATACACGTGTTTGTTACCCAGATCGGGAAAATAGACAGAATATTATGCGAGGGAACAGCTGGTCGTGAACTTTCAAAATTAAAATGACCAGAATGATTATTTCACATTGGAAATCTTTTCGTCATAGAAGATGGTGGGAGGCAGGGGTGTGACTGTGAGCCTCTGATTAGGAAAGTTTTGAATGAATGTGTGTGTGAGAGAGAGAGAGAGAGGGGGGGAGGGAGAGGGGGAGGGGAGAGAGAGAGGGGAGGGAGAGGGGAGGTGAGAGAGAGAATATCACTTCATCTGAGGTCATTTATTCCTAGGATGACTCGAGTCTGGAACATGTTCGTACAGCATAATGATATCAACTAAATAAAGTCAGTTTATTAAATGAAACTGCTGTCCCACAGATGGCTTCAATGTCCATATTTGTATGTTTCATAACAATAAAAAGGGTTTTAAAACAGCTGATGTAGGTAACAGTTCTTAGCTTGTAAATAAAGTTAGGAATCCTTACCCCAACCTTGCAAAACACTATAAAAAAGGGGGAGGGTTGTTAAGGTTAAGGGGGGAGTCAGGATCTAGTTTGATTGCAACCATTCTTGCGTATAAACCGTCCTTAGTTTGTTCAGCTTCTCTGATATTGAACCATCCCTTTCTCTTCCCCTTCCCTCCCCCCTCCCCTCACACCACCTCTCACTCAAACTTTCCCGCTCGTAAAACAATCAACTTTCTCGGAAAAGAAAGAGGAATAGGCGAATTAAGTGGGGGCGAGGCTTTCGAAAGCGCTCTAGCTGTACGTCAGCTTCTTAGCGGTCTTATGTCTAACTAGAAGCTACCTTCACAGCTGTCTTCACGTCTAGCAGCTAGCTTCAATGCTGTCATGTCTAACTAGCATCAGAGCTGACTTCACGTTTAACTCGAAGCTAGTTGCATAGCTCTCATGTCTAAATAGCATCTAACTTCATATTTTTCTTCATGTCTAACTAGCATCAAGCTACAGAGCTGTCTTCACGTCTAAATAGCATCTAGCTTCATATTTGTCATGTCTAACTAGCAGCTAGCTTCAATGCTGTCATGTCTAACTAGCATCAGAGCTGACTTCACGTTTAACTCGAAGCTAGTTGCATAGCTCTCATGTCTAAATAGCATCTAACTTCACATTTTTCTTCATGTCTAACTAGCATCAAGCTACAGAGCTGTCTTCACGTCTAAATAGCATCTAGCTTCATATTTGTCATGTCTAACTAGCAGCTAGCTTCACAGCTGTGCTTCACGGCTAACTCGTGGCTTCACAACTGTGCTTCACGTCTAACTCGTGGCTTCACAGCTGTGCTTCACGTCTAACTAGCAGCTAGTTTCACAGATGTGCTTCGTCTAACTAGCAGCTAGCTTCACAGCTGTGCTTCACGTCTAACTCTTGGCTTCACAGCTGTGCTTCACGTCTAACTCTTGGCTTCACAGCTGTGCTTCACGTCTAACTCTTGGCTTCACAGCTGTGCTTCACGTCTAACTCTTGGCTTCACAGCTGTGCTTCACGTCTAACTCTTGGCTTCACAGCTGTGCTTCACGTCTAACTCTTGGCTTCACAGCTGTGCTTCACGTCTAACTCGTGGCTTCACAGCTGTGCTTCACGTCTAACTCTTAGCTTCACAGCTGTGCTTCACGTCTAACTCTTGGCTTCACAGCTGTGCTTCACGTCTAACTCTTGGCTTCACAGCTGTGCTTCACGTCTAACTCTTGGCTTCCAGCTGTGCTTACGTCTAACTTGGCTTCACAGCTGTGCTTCACGTCTAACTCGTGGCTTCACAGCTGTGCTTCACGTCTAACTCTTGGCTTCACAGCTGTGCTTCACGTCTAACTCTTGGCTTCACAGCTGTGCTTCACGTCTAACTCTTGGCTTCACAGCTGTGCTTCACGTCTAACTCGTGGCTTCACAGCTGTGCTTCACGTCTAACTCGTGGCTTCACAGCTGTGCTTCACGTCTAACTCTTGGCTTCACTCCCAGCCGCTGCTGCACTCAATTGCTCCTCCGTATTCCGCTCCTTAAATCCTCAATCCTTACTTAATGATGCGTAGAATTTCCCTCCGTTAATTTCCGGAGGGGTTAATATTTCCTGGGCTCTTGGGGTGGTAGATAGGAAAAAAAATAGAAAGTTTTCCTGTTTTCATATTTGAGTGGAAATGACATATTTTATTTGATGCGTTGATATAAGACACCTGGTGCCTGATTTAACACACCTGGTGCCTGATACAATACACCTATTGGCTGATACAACATACCAACTGCCTGATACAACACATCTGGTGCCTGCTATAACACACCTGGTGCCTGATACAACACACCTGGTGCCTGATACAACACACCTGATGAATGATACAACACACCTGGTGCCTGATACAACACACCTGGTGCCTGCTATAACACACCTGGTGCCTGATACATCACACCTTACAGCTTCTGTGCACACTAAGAGACAAGAGTAAGGATCAAGACTTACCTTAAGTGGCAGCTTTTTCCACTTAGCTCGCCTCTTGAGGTAGCGCTTCTCGAAGTTCGTGTCCCAGAACTCCTTGCCACGCATCCACGCTGGCTGTGGGACGACAACAACAACAATGAGAATCTCTAACTTATGTCTGTTATTATTATTATTATTATAGTTTAGCTATGGGAGGACAACACTTTCAAACTTGTATATCTATTATTATTATTATTATAGTTTAACTGTGGGTGGACAACAGGAAGTCTATTATTGTTAGCATATATAAAAAGATAATTCCAAATTTACTGCAACGAATAAACGAAATTAAATTTGCTATAACGAATAAAACACAGTAAACTTGCTATAACGAATCCCCCCTCGTGGGAAGCAAGTCAAAATTCACGACGCTCTAACCACTGGACCATACAATCCTTCAAACATCATGTACCTAGCGGCACTAAGCGTGTTTCATATTGCGCGGACATACGTGACCGTGTTAAGTTCAGAGCTAATTTCATTATTCTCCTGTTTGAATACCAGCCTTCACGAGAGGTCCATATATTACTACAACAACGAAACAAGTGATATTAATGCAATTAACAAATCAGTAGATAGAGCCTCGTGAATTCTGACTTGCTTCCCACGAGGCGAGTTCAAATAACAGAGGTTCGATCCTCGGCCAGTCGCAATTTGTTAATTACAATAATACCACTTGTTTCGTGGTGGCTTTAACATATGGAGTGCTGGTGAAGGCTGGTATTCAAGAGGAAGTAGAATGAAATTAGCTCTGAGCTTACCACGGCCACGTAGTGCTAGTCACGACATTATGCCGGGTGACTAGCACTGTGTCCTCGCGTCATGAAACATACCCAGTACATGATGTTCGAAGGATTGCATGATCCATTGGTTAGAGCGTCATGAATTTTGACTGGCTTCCCACGAGGTGGGATATATATATATATATATATATATATATATATATATATATATATATATATATATATATATATATATATATATATTCATACATATATACACACACATACATTGTCCGAGTTACACATAGTGAAACATGGTGGTAGAACACCGTAGTGTTTGACTACGCCAAGATAATCTTTATGGGAAAAATTTAAGTGATAAATACTGGCACATAAATTATATTCACTTTTACACGGATGTATTCAGGATAATAAAACATAAGGCGCTCTTCCCACCCTCCATTCCCTCTTGACCACACTGTCCAAGTGGAACTGGAGACGTATTGTATAATATTGAGCAACAAAGAGCAAGAGGAGGGTGGTAGTTGGGATGGAGCGCTGAAAACTGAGGTGCTCTAATGCTAAACTGTGTCGTGATGTTCTCCGTACGATCACTGTGATCTTCAGAACACTAAGAACACATCATCAGGACACAAAAACAAAGTCTTGGTTTATCTTAATGTTTTACACAAAATGTTCAACAATGTTAGGTCAATAATGTCGAAAAAATAAGAAAAATAAAAGCAACATAATGGAAAGTGATATTCAACTGTTTTTGCATTTCCACCAAAAGGAAAAATTGAAATAAGACAAACACACAGAATGCAGAATAAACTTTTATTGGCACATGGTTTCGCTCTATATAGAGCTTTATAAGAACATTGTGAGAACTGAAGTAGACCTATTGGCCCATGCTAGGCATTTCCAAATCACACGTAAACACGGCCACTCATGTGCTTGTTCAATCTAATTTTAAGGTTGTCAACAGTATACTTGCTTCAATGATGCTGCTTGCTAGTTTTTCTACTCATCCTAACTATTGCCCAGCCAATTCTTTCCTATATAATTTGTAAATCTAAATTCATCCTATTTTTTTTGCACCATATTCTCCAGCTTGTGTCTGTTTCAAGTTTTGTTTTACATTTTTCATTCTTTTTTTTTTTTTAGGAAAACTAATTTTTTCCACTAAAGTTACGAGATGTTTGGTTAAAAATCATTGGAGTGAAAGTGCCTAATATTAGGATTTTAATCCGTGTTGAAAGAGCACGAGAAGTGTAAATATCACACAAATTTGTATCATATAATGTATGTGGATAGAAGAGAGACTAGCGCAGTGTAGGGAAAGGTTAGGTGGATATAGTTACCATGATGGTGATCCGTCCTCTGCAAGCAAGCTCTGCTATGGTAGGGAGGGACAGAGTTTGACATATTAACTAAAAATTATTACTTCATTTGCTTCTTAATATCCTACTTCCTCCCCTTCCCTCCCTTCCTCACTCACTCCCTCTCTCTCTGCCCCCCCCCCTGTCCTCCCTTTCCTGAGTCCCTCCCTCCCTCCCTGCTTTCATCAGGCCATCAATATAAACTGGTGAATAATCATAGGTTCTCTATTACAGGAGGGCCGTTACCAGGCGACCCGAGTCGCTATAAAGGTGAAAAATGGTACATTATCGCCCTGCTCCCCGGACATATATCTCGCTCTGCATGGTGCGCCTATTTCTCTCTCTGTCTTCCAGACTCACCTCCAGTCCTCACTACATTCTCACAACGAACTCGTGCACGTGCTTGTGCACGCATGCACACGCATACGTAACCCCCCACACACACATCTAAGTAAGGAGTCATTTACGACACTGTACACCGTGTACGTCAGGCCCATTTTGGACGTCACGAAATTAATGGAAAAGTTTGTTGGTTGAATACTGGGGTAACATTTGCTGGTTGTTTGAATACTGGGGTAACATTTGTTGGTTGTTTGATTACTAGGGTAACATTTGCTGGTTGTTTGAATACTGGGGTAACATTTGTTGGTTGTTTGATTACTAGGGTAACATTTGCTGGTTGTTTGAATACTGGGGTAATATTTGACATTAGAATACAGGGGTAACATTTGCCGGTTGTTTAAATACTGGGGTAACATTTGATGGATGAATAATGGGGGTAACATTTGCTCGTTATTTGAGTACTGGGGTAACATTTAGTGGTTTCCAATCATTTGGCACCTTGCTTGCTGCTAATGATTTGTTAAACATAACAATTATGTAGGCTGTTACATTCTTTGACACCTCTAAAGCAGAGTAGTTCACGTGGTCTCCTTGTTTACATTCAGCTTTTCCAGATATTTACAAATACGTCAATGCTGAAAATTTCGTTAGTCAAGTTCAGGCCTAAAAAAGAAATGCGGCCTGGGAATGTTTGTGTCGTGTTCAGCTGTAAATACAGAAGCGAATGTTGTGTTGAGTACTGAAACTGTATCTATGTTGTTTGTTATATTTTTCGTTAGCGCGAGTTAAAAGTCCTATCGTGGTTTGTACTTTGTTTTTCAAACGTATTTGAAGATTACACAAATAACCCGCTATGACTTGAAATGGTCGGACCAAAACGTCGTCATAAGCGTCTCTCTCCTAAGTGTCAGTTATTTGTACATAGTTCCAGTCACGGTATTGTGTGTTTTTGTATTCGAAGAATTCTCTTGGATTATCTTCGCTGTTGTGTACAATTCGTCTTTCTGATTCCCGTTTACTAATTCTTATCTTTCTCTCGTTTTCCATTTGTAACTATTTGTAGTTAGTGTGAACTTCCAAGTTATCAATGAAAATTTCACCTTTGAATGGCGTTAATTGCCCATGATCCTAATTAGCTGTTTCCCTTGTTCAGCCTGGGGTGAGAGCTGACGTAGGTAACAGCTCTTGGCTTGTAAATAAAGTTAGGAACCTTAACCTAACCTTGTAAAACCATGTCTAAAAGAGAGGGAGAGGGGAGAGAGAGAGAGAGAGAGAGAGAGAGAGAGAGAGAGAGAGAGAGAGAGAGAGAGAGAGAGAGAGAGAGAGAGAGAGAGAGAGAGAGAGCGTATGTTCAGCCTTTCAAAAAAAAAAAAAAAGCAGAGAAATTGGCATTTGCTCTGGTTGTATAAATGCAGCGCCTCGCAAATTAATTGTTTGCCCTTCATTACTCTCGAGTCTATAAAAAATGCTTAAATATTTTATACATAACTGGAAACATGCTGGCACAAGTTAATTAACACTGACCTACGCTTTTTTCCAATATATTTTCCCGATGCTTTTTTTTTTTTCATTTTGCTTGTCGTTTTGAACGTTAAGAACGACTCTCTCTCTACAGTGTTTCACGAGCTAAGAGTTCCTACCTACATTAGTCCTCTCTCTCTGTAGTTTGTACTCACCTATATGTGGTTGCAGGGGTCGAGTCGCAGTTCCTGGCCGCGCCTCTTCGCTAGTCGCTACTAGGTCACTCTCTCCTCGCCCCCAAGAGCCTTATCAAACCTCTTCTTAAACCTATGTATGGATCATGCCTCCACTCTCCAGACTGCACTTCCTGACAACTGTGTGTGTGTGTTTGGCGCTCGTCTTTGCTGGTTGACGACACCGAAGTGTTCGCTAGCGTGCCAGCATTTGTTTGTGCTGTAATCCTGTACAAACACGCCCAGGTGTTGCACGTGTCTCTTATTCATCAACAAACACGTGCCTCCACAGTGCGTCTACACCTTGAGTATATGTATACCTGTTTACACCTGGCCTTCCCCCCACCTCCTCCCCGTTCATGAATGTATTGTCATGCGCTCGTGTTTACACTGGTTGCAAGGCAGTGACAATATAAATGTGCAATGCGTACACATTTAGATCTGAACAATCTTTTATTATGAAAGTTCCGTTCAACGTTTTGCTCCAGAACAAGGCTGCGATCAAGGACAACATTTCGATCTAAGTGTGTGTATATTACGCAATAATTGTAGTGATACTAAAGAACGAAGATACACGACTTGATCTGACTTGGTCATTACCTAAGTCTCACTGAGCATATTTGTGTGTGTGTGTGTGTGTGTTAGTTACCATTTTGTATTAGGCACATATCGATTAGACACTAGGCCTGTTGTATGTGTGTGTGTGTGTGTGTGTGTGTGTATTTGTATGTGTATTTGTGTGTATGTGTGTGTGTGTATGTGTGTGTGTATGTGTGTGTATGTGTGTGTATGTGTTTGTATATGTGTATGTGTTTGTATGTGTTTATGTGTGTGTATTTGCAGTAAATATACATATTTGCAGCTTGTATACATTTATATACAAGTCTTAATGTGCATATGTGAACATAAATTGTGTATATTTAATTTTATATACTACAAGGTATATATATATATATATATATATATATATATATATATATATATATATATATATATATATGCTAGGACGCTTGTTTTGTCACACGGCCTAAGGTAGTCCCTCCCCAGGTCACGTCACTTAGACCAAATGTACGAATATGTCCAAGGCTTTCCAAATGATCTTACCTCTGTCTAGAGCACTTTCAACATCACCTCCATCACTCATCATCATCACTTTCATCATCCCCATCACTTATCATCACCACCATCTCCATTACCTTCATGATCATTACTTTCATCACCATCATCTCCATAATTCCCATTTCCGTCCTCTGCCTAATTGACAACATGTGTTCTTGATGCTGTTCTCCTCACGCTGTGTGTCTAATAAGCTGTCTGTCCCACCTGCAAGCCTGCTTGCTTGCTTGCTTATTCTCTCTCTCTCTCTCTAGAGCAGTCAAAATCCTGGTCCGGGACCGCCAGACAACCTTCCATCAGACACCCTTCCATTAAGCCCTGGATAGACATATAAATCAATATAAACTGGCATACAATACCGATAGATTGATGACTAGGACACACGTGCAACACTTATGCATCTTTATTGCCGATAAAGATACCCAACTGCTGCACATGTGTCTTGTAAGAGTACCTATTATTCAGAATAGAGATCAAACAAGACAGGTAAATAATAAAGACCACGCAATGCACATAGAATACAATACACAAGACTACACACCATACAATACAGACCACACGATACAAAGACCACAAACAAAAAAAAATTAACAAAATAAACAGATAATAATATACAGATAATACAATACACACAATACAATACACTAACTAAATAACACTCGAAATATGTAAGTGTGCCTTACAGTACGTGGACAATACATATGCGGATCATAAAATATCTACCATGCAATATGTGGAGAATACAATATGTGATCTACACAATACGTAAAGAATACAAGAGATTTTGTACTCTCGGAGCTCCGCCTTCTTCTAGGCTTGTCTGCTGCTTGCCTAATCAACCAGGCTATTGCTGCTGGCAGCCCGCTGGTGCACATATTCATCGCAACCTGATTAATGTCACTTGGTGCAGGAAACTGTCGAGTTTTCTCTTGGTATTTCCACCCTTGTTTCAGCATTGTTTTGAATATTTCCCGGTAAGATGTTTGTATATTTTTGATACAATGTTTTCTTGTGTCCGGGGCACCCCTACCTTTCACTGGGCATTTTCTATACATTTTTCCCTGTCTCCCACTCAAGCATGTTGTAACTGCAGTGTGCAGATTTGGGACTAGGTTCTCAAGCACCTTCAGCGTATATATTATCGTGTATCTCTCCTCCGCTCCAGCGAGGACATATTTAGGACTCTAAGGTGTTCCCAGTAGTTTAAGTGATTTATTGGCTCTATTCGGGCTGTAAATAATTTTCGAATCTGCTCCAGGTCTGATCTCTCTCCTGCCCTGAAGGAACACTTCAACAATGAAGAATAAGCAAGAGAGCACAAGCGTTTTGAATAGTTTCCCTTGTTATGAAAGTTTTTATCATCCACTCAGTCACTTTCCAGACCGTCGTGACATTTGCCTTATTGTGTTCTTTGAGTGAACTGACATCATTACTCCCAGGTCCTTTACTTGTTCCTTCCATTCTAAGTGGCAATCCTCTTGTATTTTGTATACAACATGTGAACCACACAATACGTGGAAAATAAGTTAACTAAACAATAGGTTAAAGATAAAGCATACTTGTTTATAACCACAATATACCTGTGACTAGCTCGCAGCCAAGCCTGTTCATCTAGGCTGTTGCTGCTGGCGGCCTCCTAGCGCCGGTCCACAGAATGAACATATTCTACGAACAAATTGGAAAAAAAGCAGAGAATTTTAACAATTTGTTAAACTTCAAAACGTGTTTAGGGAAGAAGCGAGATGGAACTAATGCGACATACACTTATCTGTGTGTATATTCTATGACTTAGGGTATTTTGTAATTACCTCTTAGTAGTAATATGAGATACCGATAGAGATCATCAATTTTGGGCCGATATATTGATACCGATAGAGATAATCTATAATAATAGATCTAAATTCGGGGTGTCACACCTTCGGTATTTAAGAGTAAAAACGCCTAAACTTATAGATTTTGGTGAACTTTTCGTTTTCAATGAAAAAATATTAAAGTATTATGTATGACAGGTGTACCTATGTAATAGCTACATAATATTTATTTAGGGAAATGAAAACTAGTGCATTCACTCACAACACCTTAATTGAAAACGTTTCGGTTCTTGGACCTTCATCACTTCAAGTGATCAAGGTCCAAGGACAGAAACGTCTTCAATAAAGGTATTCCAGGTAAATGTATTCGTTTTCAATTCGTTTAAGTCGTCGGCAGTTATTTGCCTTCTTGCGACCTCTTGTCTCCGGCAGCCGGCTAAGCCAGCCAACAAAAACAGTGAAATACAATAGCATTTAACAGACAGTGCACGGGCAATCTCAAATCTCGGCTAACTTTTACTGCCTCGCCTGCTAGTCGACGCACATACTGCCAACACCTGTTACAGAATGTCATTAGCCATTTGTACTCTTTATTACTCAACCATATTAGTTAAGCGACTCACGAAATCGTAATAAGCTGAATGAATCGTGTTAGGACGGCATGGACCAGTGGTTCAGCACACTAACCTGCCAGTTTTAACACTCTCCTGCCATGAGTTCGAATCCTTTCTGTGATTTATATTACTTCAGCTTTTTCCTTAAAGGTAAGAGAGCATCCACCTCATGCATCACGGCCACGAAATTTACCTATACCGTTGATATACATTTGAAAGGCTTCGAGTGTTTTCCTACTCTCGTAACTTGGCCCCAAGCTAGGCTCGTCCTATACTTGCTTAGTCAACCAGGCTATTGCTGCTGTCGCTCAGCTAGACCACGTATCCAGCCATGATTAATTCTGATGGACAAGCCTTCTGTTAATTCTTACAAAACTTGAAAATGATCACAATATTCCAAGACTGGAATTAAGATCAGTATTCCAAGACTGGAATCAGGGCCACAACATTACAAGACTGGAATCAGGGCCACAACATTACAAGACTGGAATCAGGGCCACAACATTCCAAGACTGGAATCAGAGCCACAACATTCTAAGACTGGAATCAGGGCCACATTACAAGATTGGAATCAGGACCACAACATTACAAGACTGGAATAAGGGCCACAACATTCCAAGACTGGAATCAGGGCCACAACATTCCAAGACTGGAATCAGGGCCACAACATTCTAAGACTGGAATCAGGGCCACAACATTACAAGACTGGAATCAGGGCCACAACATTCCAAGACTGGAATCAGGGCCACAACATTCCAAGACTGGAATCAGGGCCACAACATTCCAAGACTGGAATGAGGGCCACAACATTACAAGACTGGAATCAGGGCCACAACATTACAAGACTGGAATCAAGGCCACAACATTACAAGACTGGAATCAGGGCCACAACATTACAAGACTGGAATCAGGGCCACAACATTCCAAGACTGGAATCAGGGCCACAACATTCCAAGACTGGAATCAGGGCCACAACATTACAAGACTGGAATCAGGGCCACAACATTACAAGACTGGAATCAGGGCCACAACATTCCAAGACTGGAATAAGGGCCACAACATTCCAAGATTGGAATCAGGGTCACAACATTCCAAGACTGGAATCAGGGCCACAACATTCCAAGACTGGAATCAGGGCCACAACATTCCAAGACTGGAATCAGGGCCACAACATTCCAAGACTGGAATCAGGGCCACAACATTCCAAGACTAATCAGGGCCACAACATTCCAAGACTGGAATCAGGGCCACAACATTACAAGACTGGAATCAGGGCCACAACATTCCAAGACTGGAATCAGGGCCACAACATTACAAGACAGGAATCAGGGCCACAACATTCCAAAACTGGAATCAGGGCCACAACATTCCAAGACTGGAATCAGGGCCACAACATTCCAAGACTGGAATCAGGGCCACAACATTCCAAGACTGGAATCAGGGCCACAACATTCCAATACTGGAATCAGGGCCACAACATTCCAATACTGGAATCAGGGCCACATTACAAGACTGGAATCAGGGCCACAACATTCCAATAATCAGGCACAATATTTGAAAACGTAATTTGATGTCACAACATTCCAAATCTAAACACACAATAAATCTCATTAGTGATGCAACGATACCAAAGTATTTGCTTATACTGATACTTTGGTACATCTCCCGTACTTCTTTCATCCTCCCTTCCTGTTCTTCCTTCATTCTCCCCCTCCTGTTCTTCCTTCATCCTCCCCTCCTGTTCTTCCTTCATCCTTCCCTCCTGTTCTTCCTTCATCCTCCCCTCCTGTTCTTCCTTCATCCTCCCCTCCTGTTCTTCCTTCATCCTCCCCCTCCTGTTCTTCCCTCATCCTCCCCCTCCTGTTCTTCCTTCATCCTCCCCCTCCTGTTCTTTCTTCATCCTCCCCTCCTGTTCTTCCTTCGTCCTCCCCCTCCTGTTCTTCCTTCATCCTCCCTCTCCTGTTCTTCCTTCATCCTCCCTCTCCTGTTCTTCCTTCATCCTCCCTCTCATGTTCTTTTTCCTTCATCCTCCCCATCCTGTTCTTCCTTCATCCTCCCCCTCCTGTTCTTCTTCCTTCATCCTCCCCTCCTGTTCTTCCTTCATCCTTCCCTCCTTCATCCTCCCCTCCCTCTCCTTCCTTTATCACATCCCTAGTTTTCATGATTGTACCTCTCATACGATTCTTCATTTTTCACTCACCTCCAGCATCCTTGAAGAAACTCTGCATTACTAGTGAGTATATCCACAACTTTTCTAGCTATTTAACTCACCCTGCTGACCTTCCTCTTGACATTTATATCCAGCCAGCATTTGTATTTTTTTTTTTTTTTTCATTTTTGGGTTTATTTTTTTGCGTTTTTTTATATTTATTTTGTAACCGCTGATTTTTTTTTTGGAAGTTTTAAAAAACTTCATGCATTAAGAGGATTCGTTTGCAATACCTCCTAGTACTGTTGCAGCTGGTGCAGCCCAGCTGGAACAGTGCTAGGAGGTATTGCAAACGTACAACACCTACAGCAGTGCTAGGAGTGTGCAACACCTGCAGCAGTGCTAGGAGCGTAGAACACCTGCAGCAGTGCTAGGAGCATACAATACCTACAGCAGTAACAGGATTCCCTTACAAAATCTTCAGCAGTGACAGATCTTACAATACCTGTAGTGGTGACACATATTACACCTAAAGGAGTGATAGTCCTAACAACACCTGCAGCAGTGACACGATCATATATCTACAGCAGTGATTGGATATTATACCGCCTGTAGCAGTGATAGACTCTAACAACACCTGCAGCAGTAAAACACCTCACTTTCAGCTGCAGCAGTGACAGAATTTTACAACATCTGTAGCATTAACTATAATAACTTTCATAAATATATAGAAACCGTGGACACTTTTTCATTACCCTTCTTTCAAATACCAGGGCAACTGCCAACAGATCTCTTACTGTCACTGGGAGAACTTAGAACAGTTCCTGATGAGCCAGGCTGTGGTGCTTATGTGGAACTGCGAGTTGTAGGCATTACCATTCTGCTTCAAGACGTCAGTCAGCTCCAGTACCTGCCCTGGGAGCTATGACCTCTGAAAGCAATACACCTTCCTCCCCCAAGTTATTCTTCTCTCACACAATCCCCTCCCATGCCTGCCTGCCTGCCTGCCTCTCTTGCCTCTCTCTCTCTCAAAATACTTTCACATAGAAATAGCCAACTGTCACAGACGAAATGAAGACCCGGAAATGACCACCACATACCACAATATAGCAACAACAGTAGCAGCACATGACCCATGATATACCACCACTACTACCCCCCCACACAATGCAGCAGAATAACCAATACACGACCCATGATGCAGCACCACCACCACTACCCCCACACAATCCAGCAGCACCAGCACCACACAACCCATGATGCAGCACAAACATCACTATCCCCACAATGCACCACCACCACCCCAACAATGTAAGAGCCCCACCACCCCCACAATGCAACAACAGCACCAACAAAGAACAAACAAGTCCCAGTGAGCCATGTTCAGCCTGGGTGCACTCAGACATGCCTCACCTGCCTCCTGCACCTACCCACCACTATATGGATTACTCCGTCACCTGCCCCTTCCCCTATTTCAGCAGAGGCAGGGTGGGCAAGGGGTTAGGCAGGTTATCTACTAACTTCCAGAGCCCTCAAGTGAATATCTTAATTCTCCCCTACCTATGTGTGTTGTGTGTGTGTGTGTGTGTGTGTGTGTGTGTGTGTGTGTGTGTGTGTGTGTGTGTGTGTGTGATAAATATAAATATTTTAAAAAGAAGATGGTTCCACAACCAGGAATCCACATGCAAGAATTATCGTCCAAGAATCCACGTGTATCTTCGTCCAGGATTCCACTCCCAGGATGAGGATTCCACTCTTAGGATGAGGATTCCACTCCCAGGATGAGGATTCCACTCCCAGGATAAGGATTCCACACCCAGGATGAAGATTCTACACCCATGATGAGGATTCTACAACCAGGATAAGGATTCTACACTCAGGATGAGTATTTAGCACCCAGGATGAGGATGCCACACCCAGGAATACTCTGGAGACGTAGCGGGTGGCATAATGAAAATACAAGTAAAAGGGAAGTACAAGAAGAGCATAAGGAAAATACAAGAAAAGTATAAGGGAAGTACAAGATAATAAGGAACGTATAAGAAGAGTATAAATAATGTACACTAAAGTAGAATGAGAAAGTAAGGACAAGGAGCGTGTTGTTCCACCTGGTACAAGGTGCCTAAACCACCAGTATAAGTAACGCATCTTTATCACAAGATTGTTGTAGTCGATGACCAAAGACTCAGATGTGTAGCCTCAACAATGTGGATCTGGAGTAAGAGACGGGGGAGGGAAGAATGAGGGAGATCACTGAGGGGAAGAGGGAAGAATGAGGGAGATCATTGAGGGGAAGAAGGAAGAATGAGGGAGGTAAGGCAGGAGGTTATTTTAGGTGACTGTGCAGATGACTGAGTAACGAACTTAATAAGAAAAAGAAAGAAGCTTATATTATCTGTGAAACACATGAAGACTGGAGATTAAATTTTGAGACAGAGAACACCAAAGAAAGAGAGAAGCTGCAAAACTCCTAACAAGACAAAGCTCTGTCATACCTTGAGTAAGCACTACTATCCACGACAGCCTCCCCAATCCTAGTTACAAATTATACAAGATAGAAGAGCGCCTCTTCTAGCCTGGAATCATCAGGGACAGGCCTGTCATGTCACCAAAATCATCAACATTGGCGAGACGTCAGTAAATTTGCAGTTATTCACAATCTTCATCCACCTATCATGATAATTTGAACAGTCATAAAATAGCATTTATACCACAAGACGGGCAGTCACTACTCACGTCTACCTCGTGACTATTCGTGTAATCGTCGATCCTCACAGTTCAGTCTCTAAAAAAAACCTACTGGTTGACAGCCTGGTCAGTAAAGTTATATTTGCAGTGATAAATACTGTACCAATATATGCCTATAAACTGACTAATATAACCTGTATGCTCCCCTGTCTGCAGATAGCCTGGGTATGCGTGAGCACTAGAAAGCACTCTGCTATCTGCCTTCCTTATAATCTCCCATGCAAAAGCTATTTGCTTGTAAAGCTAATAATATTACTGTACAAACAGGTGGGAGAGAGAGGGAGAATGGTCATGATAAAACCAGTTTAAGTACTACATTACATCACTGTAGAGAACACACTGTACCAGTGTAAGCACCACATTACCACACTGTAAAAGAACCACACCATACCTTACAGTAAAAATATAGCCCTGTACCATACAGTGCAAAGATCATTGTTTCCCAGTTTATGCACCACGCTGTACCGCACAGTAAAACAGCCACATTGTAGAACACACTGTAAGCACCATAGTGTACCACACAATATAAGCACCATAGTGTACCACACAATATAAGCACCATAGTGTACCACACAATATAAGCACCATAGTGTACCACACAATATAAGCACCATAGTGTACCACACAATATAAGCACCATAGTGTACCACACATAACACCATAGTGTACCACACAATATAAGCACCATAGTGTACCACACAATATAAGCACCATAGTGTACCACACAATATAAGCACCATAGTGTACCACACATAAGCACCATAGTGTACCACACATAAGCACCATAGTGTACCACACAATATAAGCACCATAGTGTACCACAATATAAGCACCATAGTGTACCACACAATATAAGCACCATAGTGTACCACAATATAAGCACCATAGTGTACCACATTATAAGCACCATAGTGTACCACAATATAAGCACCATAGTGTACCACACAATATAAGCACCATAGTGTACCACAATATAAGCACCATAGTGTACCACAATATAAGCACCATAGTGTACCACAATATAAGCACCATAATGTACCACACAATAAGCACCATAGTGTACCACACAATATAAGCACCATAGTGTACCACACAATATAAGCACCATAGTGTACCACACAATATAAACACCATAGTGTACCACACAATATAAGCACCATAGTGTACCACACAATATAAACACCACAGTGTAACACACAATATAAACACCACACTGTACCACAGTGTAAACACCAGTGTACCACACAATATAAATACCACACTGTACCACACAATATAAACACCACAGTGTACCACACAATATAAACACCACAGTGTACCACACAATATAAACACCACAGTGCACCACACAGTATTAACACCACACTGTACCACAATATAAACACCACAGTGTACCACACAATATAAACACCACACTGTACCACACAATATAGACACCACACTGTACTACACAATATAAACACCACATTGTACCACACAATATAAACACCACACTACCACACAATATAACACCACACTGTATCACACAATATAAACACCACATTGTACCACACAATATAAACACCACACACTACCACACAATATAACCAGCACACTGTACCACACAAATACCCAACTAGGTGAAACTGTACACTAACAGTGTAATATTTATGACTGACAGCAAAATACACTCAAAAAAATTTGAAGAGAAGACTTTGTTTAAAATAGAAGCTACGAAATTTCCCTTTGGCCAAATAATGTGTGTGGATCATATTGCATGTCGAAAAAAAATATATATATACAGGTCAGGTAGGAACATATTTTTGTGTGGAGATGTATTTTTGTTTGAAAAAAAAAATTCTGTTTTGAAAAAATATTTATTTCTGCTTTCTGTTTGAGTAGATGCCAATGGTCACCTGTGATTGTTTTACACTGTGTACGTAGAGCAGTGTGTTCATAACGTAACATATTGTACAAATTACGTTAATCTTAGAGTAAGTACAGTGGGGTATGCTATAACGAACGGTTTATATAACTAACATTTACATAACGAACGGTTTTTCCTCTAAAACTGAACATATTAAAATGTTCATAAAAGATGCACGAGAGGAACTGCTTGTAGGAGAGTCACTAGGAAGGATGACTCCACTCCTTCCACCTCCTAGTAATTCTCTCCTCTGCCTCCTGTCCTGCATATTCAACAACACTAAGCTAGGGTAAAATACAGTATTTTATTTTTTGTACTAATTTACTTTTTATTACAAGTATTAATATTCTTTATTTCAGGAGTTTAAATGCACATTTATGTACTTTTTTTACATTTTTTTAATACATTTTTCATTTTTAAGTGGTTGGGGGCATGGAACGGATTACACCTATAACGAACGAATGTGGTTCTAGAACCAATTAGATTCGTTATACCCCCACCGTAGTTCCCAATGTTTATTTCCTACGCTCTTTTAAAACCTCTAAATGCTACTATTTTTCCTTTTAACCTAAGTTATTTTTCATACAGCTATACCTTTGATGGGTTTCGAGAGCTTTCCTACCCACAGAACCCGGCCCATGGCCAGGCTTGTCTGGTGTTTACCTGGTCAATCAGGCTGTTCCTTATGGCGGCTCGCTGGCCCCGCATATCCATCACAGCCTGGTCGCTCCGGCACTTGGTGTCAATAATTGTCGGGTTCCCTCTGGAAGACTTACATAAATACGTATATTTAACCACAGATAAACAAGTTAAATAAAAAAATAACAGCCTCAGCACGTATGACAACACCGAGGCAGCTCAGATCTGAGCGAAACGTTGTCGATTACTGTGTTCGGGTCACCCCCAAACATCTAGCCAGCAAGCCAAGCTAAAATCAGCGACACGGACCTCATTAAACGTTAGCCTGAGTACTCGACCGGTTATCACGAGTTAATGTAGAAATCATTTATGGTGTAAATCGCCGCTGCAATTTCAATTTCAACCATTAACTCTAACCGGCCTTTCAACCTGTCCGTAAAACTCTTTTTAGTCTTGACATTAATCGCTTGTAATCCCACGCTAGCATGGCAATTTTACATGCACGCTAGGATATATCTGAGGCCGATTTCAAGGATTTTTCTATCCAGGCCTGAGTATAGCCTTCCCTGTTGAAGCCAGGACTTATCGACGCCAGGCTTCCTTATTGACGCCAGGATTCTTAATTGACGCCAGGATTCCTTATTGACGCCAGACTTCCTTCAGGAGGCCAAGATTTCTTATTGACTCAAGACTTCCTTATTGACGCCAAGCTTCCGTTTCGAGGCCAGGATTCCTTATTAAAGCCAGGCTTCCTCGCTGGCGCAAGGCTTTCTTATTGATTAGATTTCGCCGGGTAAGTGGCTAGTTTATTGTGCACCTCATGTCCATCCTGTGGAGGGTAGCGCAGGAGCATATGGATACACAAGAGGCCTAGGCACTAGGCCACAAAAAGGTTAATTGGAGTACATTTAGATTTTTGTCTAGAGTTGACTTATATGTTGCAAGCAAATTTAGGAAATATGCTTAATATGTCTGGTATCTTCTTTTCATTAATAAGATACCTTGACATATCACATAGGTTCTTATATTATCTCTATATTACTCAATAAGTGGACAATTAAACAAGCAGTGTTTCAGAAAGTGGCCATCGGGGTGACCACATACTTTGCATTTAGTCTGACCATCATCTGTGTCTGCCAAACTGCCAGAGGTACTTGTAACTAAGCCTAAGTCTGACTACTACATCAGTCTGTTCACACTGCAGGTTGCTCTATAAACGTACTTTCCTATGTTCATGTTTTCGTAGTGGGAGAGAGAGAGAGAAATGATTCATCTACCTTCACTTTCACTCAGACGTGAGTGCTGGAGTAGTTCATATCAGCACACTGCCTGATCAAGTTTAGAGTGAAGACAATGCAAGCACCAGCATCTTAGACCCACAACCTTCACTCATACCCCTACCAACACCCAGACCACCCTCGCCACCACCACTACCACCATTCCCACCATCCAGACCACCCTCGCCACCACCACTACCACCATTCCCACCATCCAGACCACCCTCGCCACCACCACTACCACCATCCCCTCACTACCACCATTCCCACTATCCAGACCACCTTCGCCACCACCACTACCACCATCCCCTCACTGCCACCATTCCCACACCTACCACTATTCCCACCATCCAGACCACCCTCGCAACCACCACTACCACCATCCAGACCACCTTCGCCACCACCACTACCACCATCCCCTCACTACCACCATTCCCACACCTACCACCATTCCCACCATCCAGACCACCCTCGCAACCACCACTACCACCATCCAGACCACCTTCGCCACCACCACTACCACCATCCCCTCACTACCACCATTCCCACACCTACCACCATTCCCACCGCTACCAACATCCAGACCACCCTCGCCACCACCACTACCACCATTCCCACCATCCAGACCACCTTCCTCGCCACCACCACTACCACCATCCCCTCACTACCACCATTCTCACACCTACCATCATTCCCACCATCCAGACCACCCTCGCCACCACCACCATTCCCACCATCCAGACCATCTTCGCCACCACCACTACCACCATTCCCTCACTACACCATTCCCACCACTACTACCTTCCTCACAGCACTTGGCAACAGGGCCTCAGCAACGTCAACATCATCACAATTCTCCTTGCAATTTAGCCAACTCAGATAATCACTGTTGGTCTTGGTTATCCAATAACGGTTTAGCCTCCAAGTATGCAGACATGCAATTAATGTATGTATTAATGCATATGAATATCCACATGCATGTGTGCAGTTCCTGAAGAGGTTCTCTACATTGAACTACCATTTTATGTACATCTCAGTAATAATATTAGAAAGTAATGTTCAAAATTACTAAAAGCTAATTACCCACAAATTAAATTTAAAGTCATTGTTGTAAACTTATTTATTATTGTCAGTCATTTGAGCTAAAATGTAGTAAATCAGCTAAAATGTAGTGTATCAGCTTAAATGTAGTGTATCAGCTAATAATTGTATTGATATAATGGAAGTACTTCCCGAAATTTTAACCTTTGGTCAAACCACCACACTCACCTGTCAGAATTCATTCTCTGATAATCATGCACTTAATTCACATAACTTCAAAATTATAGCTCGGTAATTCTACCAACATTACAAAATTATAGCTAAATTTCACGACACGGTGGATTTAAGAATTTTAGACTTTAATATCATACAACTTAAACCTGGACCAAATGATAATGTTTCTGCAATTAACTTATTTACTCTGAAATAAATATAGTTTTCCCACTTTTGGTGAGTTAGGTCTTCTGTTGTAACTAACTGATTCATGCACCACATAATATCAATTCCTTACTGGTTTGTTTACATATATTTTTTATTTTATTTTCACAAGTTTTTGTTACTGTGTATTGTAATTTATATTATGTAATATGTTAGTGCTATATTATGTCATGTTCCATAACATAATTCCTGAAAGTGGTGATTACACTATGTAACAAAATTTAACTTTTTTCGTGTTCCTGGGAAAATAAGCATCATATCCCAATTCTTTATAACTAAACAAAATTTGAAAAAACAATTTTGGTCCCAAAACTTTGCTTTTGTGGTCAGGACACTTCTGGAACACTTTCAAGAAACACTGATGTAAAACTATTATGTTCTAGGGGTTTGCTTGGCAAATATAAAAACAGGGACTCACAAACCAGCATTCAGTTCAGCTCTGGCTGCCTGAGAAGACACATCAGAAGAAGTGAAATGGCATCAAGAGGCTGAAATCATTCTCCAGATGTATTCTGCTACATATGTGGTCAATTCATCAAGACAAGAGCAAATAAATTCTCTGTAACAGCATCTAAAAAATGTGTGAAGCTTACAAAGCATATTTTGGCATGCCAGTTGTGGACCAAGACAAGACCTGGGCACCTCACGTTGCTTGTGAGCATTGTAAGAAAACATTGGAAGGTAAGAAAGTCATTAGCTATATGAAGAGTAAAATCTTGAATAGGAACATTTTTTAGATGAAATGTATATAACAGAAACTAATTCTTTTGTTCTTTAACAGGATGGTATAGAGGAGAAAAAAGAACAATGAAGTTTGCTGTTCCTAGAATATGGCGTGAACCCACTGATCACTCAACCAACTGGTACTTCTGCCTGGTGGATCCTTCCAAATGTCGAACTGGAAAATATGCACCTGCTATTTCTTATCCAGACCTTCCCTCTTCTATTGCACCAGTACCACACAGTGCTGATCTTCCAGTACCTACACCTCCAGGAAGAAGTCAACCGTCATAAGAAAAAAGCAGCAAATCAGAAAATGAAGAGCACAGTGAACAAGACTATGATCTCACAGATGCAGCTGTTGGGAGGAATCCTTACAACCCAAACCAAACAGACCTCAATGACCTTATCAGAGATCTTGGTTTGACAAAGTCAAATGCTGAGCTTTTGATTTCAAGCCTCAAGGAGTGGAACTTGGTGGATGAAAGTGTGCAAGTGACAAGCCAAAAAAAAGTCACCAACAATTGTCAAACTTCTTCACTAATGAAGACAGGTGTGCTACTGTAATAATGTATCAGGCCTGTTTGATGCAATTGGAATTGCATGCAATCTAGATGAGTGGAGACTTTCATTGACAGCTCCTCCAGAAGCCTAAAAGCTGTACTTATGCACAATGGGAACAAGTATCCATCGCTTCCGTTGGCTCATTCAGTGCACCTTAAGGAGGACTATAACAGTGTCAACCTTCTACTGGAAGCTTTGAACTATGATAAGTATGGCTGGGAGGCTATTGGAGACTTCAAAATGGTCGCATTTTTGATGGGACTCCAAGGAGGTTTTACCAAGTTTCCTGTTATCTCTGTCATTGAGATAGTAGTGACAGAGAAGCACATTACCAGAGGAAGCACTGGCCTCAAAGGACTGAGTTCTCAGTAGGAAGACATAATTTCAAACATAAAACCATTGGTGGATCTTCAAAAGGTTCTGTTCCCTCCATTACACATCAAATTAGGGCTAATGAAACAGTTTGTTACGGGTCTTGACAAAGAGTCTGCAGCCTTTGAGTATCTTCAAGACTTCTTTCCCAAGCTATCAGAGGCAAAGGTAAAGGCTGGCATCTTCACTGGACCTCAAGTCAGGAAAATCATGGAGTGCTCAGAATTTCCGAAGAAGCTCTCAGAGAAGGAAAAGAAAGCCTGTGAGAGTTTTGTTGCTGTAGCACAGGGCTTTCTGGGCAACAACAAGGCTGACAATTATGTGGAACTTGTTGAGACCTTGATAAAAAGCTATGGTCAGATGGGCTTTAGGATATCCCTTAAGGTCCATATCCTTGATGCTCATCTTGACAATTTCAAGGAGAATATGGGAGCACACTCAGAGGAGCAAGGGCAGCGCCTCCACCAAGATATAATGGACTTCGAACACAGATATCAGGGATCTTATAATGAAATAAAGTGGAAGACAACATTTGGAGGCTTAAACGGGAAAGTGATTTGTTGCATGCTCGCAAATCTAGAAAAACTGCTCATTTTTAATTTTGTAAATATTTTTCAGAAGGTTTAAAATAAAATGTGTAAATTTTATTTTATTTATGTAAATTTTATTTATTTTATTATATGTTTATGTTTTACATCCAAAGCTAGCAAAAATATTGAAATTTAGTCATTTTTTGTCAAAAATTCATCCTGTAAGCCACAAAAGTACAGTTCAAAATTAACAATGGGCATTTTCTATTGTTTTGCAATAAAAGGAGTTGGAAAATAACACTTACTTGCCAAATTGTGTTATATAGTGTTATCAGTGAAACGTTATATTCTTGCAAAAATTCTTGTATGAGTACATTATGGTCTTTCCGACCTGTAAATTATAATTCATCAAGTTCAAACACCTAATATGTATGTAT
Source organism: Cherax destructor (assembly GCA_009830355.1). Lineage (NCBI taxonomy): Eukaryota > Metazoa > Arthropoda > Malacostraca > Decapoda > Parastacidae > Cherax > Cherax destructor. The sequence goes on from WNWK01000009.1 coordinate 291,378, forward strand.
GTATGTGTGTGTGGGGGGGGGGGGAGAAGGAGGGGGGTTAACCTTCCTTCTAACACTCCACTATCCAGGTGTCGCTCTACTTCCTGACCACCAAAGGCTGAAGAAATACTTCCTAACATTCTGATCTGCATGTACGAACGTCTGCAACTGTGAGACTTTACTAGTTCATGATTTTGTAAATCATCACTTTTGCTACTGCATCTCAGACTGAGCTTCTTACTTGACTGCTTGATCAGTCAGGCTGTTGGTGTTGGCCTCACACATTCCAACGTTACTACTACATCACGGTTGATCAAGAGTTGATTGGAGGAGCTTGTCAACTTTTTAAGGACAGTAGTCTATTGGTAATTTCCATAAATTTAAAAGAAACATGAATATTTTAAGGTTCATGCATATACATAATCCATCACAAGGACTCCACTAATGAACAATCTTAATGAAACCTGAGTGTTGTTGTCTCTTGTCCTAGATTATTTTAACCACTGCTGCACGAAAATAAACTTCACCAGGTCACCACAATAAAGAATGGTGACGTGGATGATGATGTTACTGCTGCTGCTACTGCTGCTGCAGAAACTACTGCTGCTGCTACTACTACTACTGCTGCTACTACTGCTGCTACTACTGCTGCTGATACTACTACTGCTGCTACTGCTGCTGCTACTACTACTGCTGCTGTTGCTGCTACTACTGCTGCTGTTGCTGCTACTACTGCTGCTGCTACTACTGCTGCTGCTACTACTGCTGCTGCTACTACTGCTGCTGCTACTACTGCTGCTACTACTGCTGCTGCTACTACTACTGCTGCTGCTGCTACTACTACTGCTGCTGCTGCTGCTACTACTACTATTGCTGCTGCTGCTGCTGCTACTACTGCTGCTGCTGCTACTACTACTACTACTACTACTGCTGCTGGCGTGCGCCATCACATGTTTTCATAACCCCTTTGTTGTCGCACATCACACCCAACGTTCCCCATGGTTGTCCATCTGGTCGGGCAGTATGAGACCAGCAAACTGCCAGGTGAAATTGCTACCGCTTCCACTTTCGGGAACTGACCAGTTTGACTGTCAAAGTGACTAAGGACAGCTTGGTCCCACAGGAGGTATACACCGACAGGTTTACTTCTCTCAGCGTATCTAAGCCGAAAGTCCAATTTAATCCCTATTTTATTGATTATTCTTCTCTAATGGTTAAAAGGTTACGTGCAGTCTTAATGTCGCTAGTGTGGTAGATAGGTTTTAGACCCCATTAACTAACCAATCAGGTTGGCCCCGGCGGAGAGATTCTTTCTGGCCTCCGACTAGACCATATTAGGCTAAACCTTTGATATCACATTGTACCATGTACTATTTATCTGATAAACTTTCCTGGTTATTTACACTTTGTGTGAATGCTACTGTTGGTGGGTTCAATGTGTCTTTTATTCTTCCTTTTGATCAGTGTGAAGCAGACTATTACAGTGTTGACTGGCATATGGAAATTTGCACAGCCCTGTACTACAAGGTACTTAATGTCTATCTGGTGCTTGGAAAGTTGCTACAACTTTATTGCTTAAATGTGAAACATTAAAAAGTTACAGGGAAGAATAGATTACTGGTGTACCAAAATTGTTTACACTGTGTCACCTCTTCCACCTGCTGCTGCTTCGTATTCTGCTGCTACTATTATTCTATATTGTTTTAACCGCTACCATACTAAAATCAGCTTCAGAGTACCACCTTCAGGATACATGGTCACCATCCACGAGGACGAGAACACTCTCAGAGTACATTCAGTGTGCAGTTGGCAGAGTTCACCAGATACCTCATTAACCAGATCGTCTTTACACGAGCGTTGGTTTCTTCACGACCAACTTTGCTCATAATAACCCAGAATCCAACCTCTCGAGTCTCCGAGGGTCTAAGAAGTTGCTAAGTGGTCCTTCAGTGGAGAGTCTGCCACCAGTGCTGTCGCACACCACAAGACATCAATGTGTGTGTTCGGAATTAATGCTCTTCTATCGAAAGTGTTGTTGCTAGAGAAAGTACTTACAGACGCCTAATTTACTTGCTAAATTTTAAAATCTGTTGTCCTAATTCAAACTCTACATTTTTGACATGGTTTTAATTCTAGAACTGACAAAAATTCTTATTCTAGAATCTTACCGGAAAATTTTAATTCCATAATTTTTCATAAATTAATAACAGTTAGCAAAAGTATAATTTTGTAATTTGATGGTAAACTGAAGAATTCTTGTAACGTCTATTTGCTAACAAACAAAAGTTTATAATTTGCTGTCAAAATAATGTTTATACACAAAAGATTAAAACATCAACAGGGGTGGACCTGTAAGCCAGTGGACGGCCTCTGTCAGATGACCAAAAGTTCAAGTGACTGGTCATCCTACGACTAAGACCCGCGTCAGGAAACACTTGTCCTGGTTCCTGACGAATCTTACCTAACCTAACCCTCCATTTCTTTCAAAGGTAAACTATTACACTGTCGTATAAGCATCATCTTGACGATGTATTTCTCAGGAAATTCACCATATACCGCTACTTCAGGGAGATCAAGTCATCTTTTAAGCCAAATCTTAAAATCCATAATAAAAAAAAAAAAGGTAACCGATAGAATTTAGTGAATGTTCCTCAACAACATATACAAACATCCTCACTCATGCCAGGTGAGCTATCGCCGCCATCTTGAGGAAGAAAATGGCGGCCGCTTGCGGTTTTCGTTTTATTTAAACGTTGTTGCCTTGAGGGAGATGAAACTTGCCAAGATGAAAGAGCTCAAAATTCTCCACATGATTGTAAATTTAATATTTTTTGCTACTTCTAAGTCTTGCCGAGAAAATAGCATTCTATTATTACACTAGTTACGACCCCTCCCTCCCTCCCTACGTATATTTTCAACACTGAAACGAATCCTCTGAAGCTCCTGCAGTTAGTGAACCCTTAGTGGAATACTTCACGATATCCTCACTGCACTACTGAAGCCTCCCAGCTCAGACTGACAGACTTTAACACTATGTAACCTCCCAGCTCAGACTGACACACTTCAACACTATGTAACCTCCCAGCTCAGACTGACAGACTTTAACACTATGTAACCTCCCAGCTCAGACTGACAGACTTCAACACTATGTAACCTACCAGCTCAGACTGACAGACTTTAACACTATGTAACCTCCCAGCTCAGACTGACAGACTTTAACACTATGTAACCTCCCATCTCAGACTGACAGACTTTAACACTATGTAACCTCCCATCTCAGACTGACAGACTTTAACACTATGTAACCTCCCAGCTCAGACTGACAGACTTTAACACTATGTAACCTCCCATCTCAGACTGACAGACTTTAACACTATGTAACCTCCCATCTCAGACTGACAGACTTTAACACTATGTAACCTCCATCTCAGACTGACAGACTTTAACTATGAACCTCCATCTCAGACTGACAGACTTTAACACTATGTAACCTCCCATCTCAGACTGACAGACTTTAACACTATGTAACCTCCCATCTCAGACTGACAGACTTTAACACTATGTAACCTCCCAGCTCAGACTGACAGACTTTAACACTATGTAACCCATCCTGTGTAATGGAATATGAAAGAGAAACATAGCTTTGCCCCCACTGTGTAAATATAATATAGAATAGAGTAGCAGCACACTGCTGATATATCCAAGGCTTTTAAAGTTTCAATGGAAGATTAAAATACATAACTGGAATGCTTTCTAATAGTTTACACTGTCTGACAGGTGTTTTTATTTAAATGATAGGCGGTAATAGACAAAGTAATATATCATACTTAAAGACAATACTGAAAAAAAATGTGTTCTTTTATGTGAGGATTGTTTTGACAGTGTATTCTGCTCTACAAGAACAGTTATGTGACAGTATCCACACTGGAATAAAGACACAACTGCAACACTTAGGACATTTAAGAGACGTTGTCCTCTCTAAGGGCGAGACGTACGCACGTAATTATGTACACACGCGCGTGTATAGCAAGGGTGGAATATATCGATAAGGATTTTAATATCACAATATACGGTTTATGGCATTTTACCGAGATGTTTCGCCCACTAGGTAGTGTACAAACTTACTGGTGGACGAAACGTCTTATCCATAAAATGCCATAAACCACACATTGTGTCTTATTAAAGAACGCACGTACTGTCTCACACTCACACACACACACGCAGTCAATAAAAGATCTGGGTAAAAATCCAGAATTAAATATAACTTCACTCATGCATTAAATAAAACTTAATAAAGCCAATACAACTTTATTCGTGTCAAATATACCTTAATATAACTTAAATTTAGCTTTACTCGTGGACCAAATTCCAAAATATTTAAGCTTACGCTTACTAGCTTTACGAGTGCCAAACATGTGTCCAACACGTCCGAAACACGTACCAAACATCTGCACACTCCGCTCTTGAGGACTTTCAACTCAAATAAGGAATGATGGTGTCCATGGACGCGTAAATCTCATCTACAGTAAATTGGTCCATTCCTCGTAGCCTCTGATGAGAACACCAGGGAAATGTACGACTCTTGGCAGGAGTACGACTGTTGGCAGAAGTACGACTGCTGGTAGGAGTACGACGGGTGGCAGGAGTACGGCTGGTAGCAGGAGTACGACTCTTGACAGCACAATGACTGATGATAGCAGTATGACTGATGACAGTAGTATGATTATTGGCAGTAGTGCGACTGGTGGCAGCAATATGACTGATGGCAGCAGTAGAGTAGTGGAACCAATATCACTAGTGGCACTATTCACCCTTACATATTTGTTTCTGGTTCTTATGTTCACTTCGCCTTTGTCCCCTGTCCTCCGCTTTCTATACTTTTTCCATGTTCTTATGCTTTCTTTTTTTCCCCCCCTCGCTGCATCATCGGTTGAACTAAGGGTTCTCTTTGTCGTTGCTAATTCTCTTACTTCTTCTAGGTAAGTTCTTCGTAAATAAGAGCTATGGGGAATGTCTACAAAGACACAAAATGCTGAACAAGCTTTTACTGGGACAGAGTTTCACTGTCTAGAGCTTTATAAAGCTCTACAGCTTTATAAAGGTCTACACAGAGCGAAACGTTGTCCAATAAAAGTTCCGCAATGTGTACCTTTGGCTTCGTACTGACTAGTAATACACGATTTCCTCCAAAAACACATGTTTATGAAACCCTCACATGGACATTTCGCTGAAAGTTTTTTCAAGCCATAGAGCGAAACGTTTTCCCAATAAAGGTCTGTTCTACTGTGCCTTTGCCCACATACTTGGAGACCTCATGTCCTCCAAACTACCTTTGGGAGACGTGTACATTGAAACATGAAAAATGTCCGGAATGAGCATAACGTTTATACCCACGAGTCTTTTGTGTACAAATGCGCAGTGTCAGTATTATTATAGGGGGCGCTGACCCCCTAAAGTCGACTTCTGGTAGGAACTGGAAAAGATGAAACACCGTCTGGAGAATAGTAAGCAATCAGGTTTGATTAGAGAAAGGGGAGTAGCTCAGAGTCTTTGGATCAAGAGCCCTTAACTAACATCAAGGGAACCTCCCCCCTTCCCCATTCCATGTAAAGGACCGTAGAGTGAAATGCGTAAAGAGTTTCACATGTTTTTATAATGTTGTCATGCGCACAATGTTGACACAATGATAATGCTGATACAACTGACACAATGATAATGTTGACACAATCAATCATAATGCTGACACAATGATAATGTTGACACAATCATAATGCTGACACAATGATGTTAACAATGATAATACTAACAAAGATAATGTTAAGACAATGATAATGTTAGACATAATGATAATGATGACATAATGTAGGTTTGCAAGGTATGCACCAGGCAGTCATGCCGGACCTCTGGCCAGGTTAATCTTGCTTGAAATTTAGAAAATGTTGGCGTCGCATTGCAGCTACTGGCGGTGCATGCTAATGCACTGTGAGGGGCAATTAAGAGCGCTATGCTGGCCGGACACACAGCTCTACACGCTACAAGTTACCCCTGGTGGTCCACGCTGAAGCCACAGCCGCTCTCACTCAACCTGCTGTAACTACGACAAATGCTTGCCCGACCCGCTGTAATGTAACTACGACAGATGCTTGCCCGACCCGCTGTAATGCAACTACGACAGATGCTTGCCCTACCCGATGTAATACAACTACGACAGATGCTTGCCCGACCCGCTGTAATGTAACTACGACAGATGCTTGCCCGCTGTAATGTCTACGAGATGCTTCCTACCGATGTAATACAACTACGACAGATGCTTGCCCGCCCTGACCGCTGTAATGTAATCTACAAGGGGGCCCCCCTAGATGCTTGCCCGACCCGCTGTAATACAACTACGACAGATGCTTGCCCGACCCGCTGTAATGTAACTACGACAGATGCTTGCCCTACACCAAAATGTAAATACAACTACGACAGATGTTTTCGCTGTTCCGACTCTCGCTGTAATGTAACTACGACAGATGCTTGCCCTCAAAACCTCGACTGTAATGAACAACTACGACAGATGTTTGCCCGACCCGCTGTAATACAACTACGACAGATGCTTGCCCGACCCGCTGTAATACAACTACGACAGATGCTTGCCCGACCCGCTGTAATACAACTACGACAGATGCTTGCCCAACCAGCTGCAATGTGTGTGTGTGTATGATGTGCAATGAAGTGTAAGTGCGAGAGATTTTCGCTCATTTATTAACCTTATTCTATATCCCTTTCCTTTCCCTCATTCACCGTTATAATAAGGTTAGGTAAGTTTTCTAAAGTTTTGGTACAAAACTATTAAATTTTTACATTAACATAAATGAAAAAATATATATTTTTAAACGTATAAGAGAAAATTTTAGAAAGGACTTAATTTTAAATGAGTTCTTGCTAACTGACCAGTTTTACCTATTCGTCACGACATATACAGAGAGAGAGAGAGAGAGAGAGAGAGAGAGAGAGAGAGAAGAGACAGACAGACAGACAGAGACAGAGACAGAAAGAGTGCCAGATAGAAAGACAGAAAGAGTGCCAGATAGAAAGACAGAAAGAGTGCCAGATAGAAAGACAGAAAGAGTGCCAGATAGAAAGACAGAAAGAGTGCCAGATAGAAAGACAGAAAGAGTGCCCACAAGATCAAAAGACAGAAAGAGTGCAGATAGAAAGACGAAGAGTGCAGATAGAAAGACAAAGAGGAAGAAAGCAAGTGCCAATAGAAAGACAGAAAGAGTGCCAGATAGAAAGACAGAAAGAGTGCCAGATAGAAAGACAGAAAGAGTGCCAGATAGAAAGACAGAAAGAGTGCCAGATAGAAAGACAGAAAGTGCCAGATAGAAAGACAGAAAGAGTGCCAGATAGAAAGACAGAAAGAGTGCCAGATAGAAAGACAGAAAGAGTGCCAGATAGAAAGACAGAAAGAGCGCCAGACAGATAGAGAGGACACAGGTCAACTCTGCACCTCACAATGGACACAAACGATTTTATTCAGAGAAAATTGAAGAGCGGTGTGGAGCGACCACTTCAGACGGAGAAGAACATCTGTGCTTCACTATCTTTCAACTCCCAAGAAACTGCAAAAGTTGTCACCTTAAAGCTGTGAATTCCCATTCCACAGTTAGTTATACTAGTGTACATGGTCAGTAATACACCCACTGCACACCAAAACTATTAACCAGTCACCACTACCTATCAGATACTCCTACCCACCACCACATACTATCCCCACCCATCACCACCATCTACCAGTCACCACCACACACTATCCCATCCACCCACCACCACCACCAACCAGTCACCACCACACACTATATCCCATCCACCCACCACCAACCAGTCACCACCACACACTATATCCCATCCACCCACCACCAACCAGTCACCACCACACACTATATCCCATCCACCCACCACCACACACTGTATCCCATCCACCCACCACCAACCAGTCACCACCACACTATATCCCATCCACCCACCACCTACCAGTCACCACCACACACTATATCCCATCCACCCACCACCTACCAGTCACCACCACACACTATATCCCATCCACCCACCACCACACACTATATCCCATCCACCCACCACCAACCAGTCACCACCACACACTATATCCCATCCACCCACCACCACACACTATATCCCATCCACCCACCACCTACCAGTCACCACCACATACTAACCCCCATCCACCCAGAGCCACCACTAACAACCATCCACCCAGAGCCACCACTAACAACCATCCACCCAGAGCCACCACTAACAACCATCCACCCAGAGCCACCACTAACAACCATCCACCCAGAGCCACCACTAACAACCATCCACCCAGAGCCACCACTAACAACCATCCACCCAGAGCCACCACTAACAACCATCCACCCAGAGCCACCACTAACAACCATCCACCCAGAGCCACCACTAACAACCATCCACCCAGAGCCACCACTAACAACCATCCACGTCCATCAACATCTATCAGTCACCAATTATTTTACAAATAATATACAGTACCGATCAGTTGAAGAATAAGACACATGTGCAACACTAGGAATCTCTATTAGCGAAACGTTTCGCCTTCCTTGCAGGTTACATCAGTTGATTATAGAGACATCACTGGTGGAAGATCCAGTAGACGACGTGGAGAGGCGGTTGATGTAATCCATCCACCTCCTTTGGAACAAGATAATAAGTCTCTTAGCCTAATGCAGAAACAAGTGGCCAGAGGTTCATATACAGGAAGGTGAGGAGTAGCAGCTGGAGACGAGGTCACAAGTGAGCTGAGGTCACAGGTGAGATGGGCTCACTAGCAGAAGCAGGTTTTGCTCATCAGTCAGCAAAAAAAGAATTGCTGAAGATATCCCTGGTACCAAGATACCACGGTGTTGCAGTGTTAAACAAGTAACTACCAAACACGTACTTTTATCAAGATTGATGGACTGAACACATCAACTCCAGGCTAGGGGATTGATTACCTCATTCTCCTCGTCTTCCACCGTTTTCTCTCTTTTCTACTAAAGCCAATGGCTGGCGAAACGTTTCCACAAAGATTTCCTAATGTTGAACAAGTATCTCATTCTTCATGTAACCACCATTATCAGTCACCACCAGCAACCATCCATAATCCAACCACCAACTACCAGTCTCCACCACCAGTACCCACATCTATCTACTAGTCACCACCAGCAACCATGCACAAGCCAACCACCATCTACCAGTCACCACCACACACCGGTCACCAGCCAAGATCGTGCTGCTGAACTGCTTTAAAAGCCTTCCAGGAATCTAGGTCAATATGAAAGGATTCGCAAAAGTTATCGGGAGCTGAGCCGAAAGTTTTGAGTGTGGGGTGGAGGGTAAGAGGAGACGGAGAGTACATGGGAGACGAAGATAACAACATATTACTGTCGTGGAGGAGAATACATGGGAGACGAAGATAGAAACACTTATTGTCGTAGAGAATAAGTGGGAGACGCAGATAACACTTACTGACGTAGAGGAGAACACGTAAGAGAAATAGTATACAATATCGACACACTTGATAAAAACACATGATTAATGCGATGTAAAATTGAGAGAAGCGTTTCCTCTACACGAGAGGAGAAGAGATAACAGATCTCCTGGAAGCTGGTAGGTAGGCTGAAGCACCTAAGATAACGGGTTAGTGAAAGAGAGAGCATCGATCACAAACTGACTGCATTATATAGTCCAGAAGAAACAGAGGGAGCAGTGATGTATATGTGTGTGTGTGTGTGTTTGTGTGTGTGTTAGTAGTTACCATTTTGTCCTAGGCACATGTCGATTAGACACTAGGCCTGTTGTATGCGTGTGTGTGTAAGGAAACACTTCGAAATGTTTCCGCCCCGCCGGGAAACCTGTGTGTGTGTGTGTGTGTTTGCTTAAGTGCAACAACTGTGACTTATCGTTGTTTATGGGTCTGTCTCGATTCCATTTCGTGCATTGCGTGACCCTCCTCCCCCACCTCGGCACCTTGGCAGTGACGGGTGGGCATCAGAGGGGCAGTAAAACCATTACACTTTCGTCTCTCCAGCAGTAACAGCCGCGTCGGGACCTGCCATCACCACACCGCCATCTATTGCCGCCGCCCGCAACAATTTTATGATGAATTCTCGGGTATTGCTTCCCTCTGGGTATATTTAGGTCAGGCACGAGCGTGCTCCACCTTTCTCCACTCATATATCATTCACACAATCGTTAAACTATTGTAAACATTATACATATATATGTCGTGCTGAATAGGTAAAACTTGCGATTTTGGCTTAAATAGAAACTTTTCTTGCCGAATAAGGCAAGCGAAAATTTGTGTTTGCAATAATTTCGCAAAAATCATTCTGAACCTAACGAAAAAAAATTTCATTGTGTTTATTTATTATTATTGTAAACTTATCTAAAATATATTTAGTTGGATTAGGATCAATCAAAACTGCGCTTGTTATAATAAGATTAGGTAAGTTTTCTAAGGTTCTTTTGGTACAAAATTATTAATTTTTACATTAACATAAATTAAAAAAATATATCTTTAAACGTTTAAGAGAAAATTTTAGAAAGGATTTAATTTTAAACGAGTTCTTGCTAATTGACCAGTTTACCTATTCGGCACAACATTACATATATATATAATCTCCCAGCGACTGGCCGTTAATCGAACCCCCGATACTTGAACAAGCCACCCGAGTAGACCGCCAAAACTCCGAGACGCTCTAGACCACTGGGCCATCAGTGTCACAAACATCAGGTGCCCAGTACCACTGGACATATCACTCCTGACGAAGACGAATAAGTGGCTGCACTATAACCAACCAGCACATAAATACCGCCACACTAAGTTAAAATAACCATGAACTAACACCACATTATTATGATTATTATTTTCATGAGGGAAACGCTAAACCCGAAGGGGTCTTACAGCACGTAAACCCTGGTGATTTGTTAACGTCATTCATTAAGGTGGGTGGGACCCAGCCCATCCTACTAATCAAGGTCACTATTTCACTTCAGTTAAGTGCAACAGATGTGTGACCGAGACACGAGTGAAAATGCTGGTTGGGTGATGGGGTTTCAAGCCTGTCGACCACACGAGAGGT
>WNWK01000009.1:305000-452500 GCA_009830355.1 Cherax destructor
CTCAATTTGCTACGTAAAAAAAATCTTTATGAAAACTTTACGGTGAATATTAGAAAATATTCGAACTTTTCAAAGTTTTCAACTTTCTGAATGTCTTCTTTCCTTCTAGCGAATTTTAGACTGATAAAGAATTTTCGTTCATCCAAGACAGTTACGAATGAGAATTTATAGTCAAGTAAGAGCAATGTTGCAGTGTTTCTTTGTTGTGTTTTCCTTCTGATTACTTTGTGTTTCTTGTAGTTATTGTGCTTATTGTGTTTCTCGTAATTGTAATTATCGTTTTTCTCGTAATTGTGTTTCTTGGGATTATTGTCAGTTTCTTATGATTATTCGTTCTTGTGGTTGTCTTCACACATGACCTCAGGTGACCCGGGTTTGACCCCTCCCTTCCACCAGCAGTAATAATGAGAATTAGTTTATTAGGTTTAAAATCTATCGACTGCACGAGGTTAATTTAAGGCTGTAATTAACACGTATACTAGAATCAAGATTACTTTCATCGCTGAAATTACTAAATTTTCATTAGAGATATACAGATATACATCCGTGTATATACCTTGGGAGGAAAGAAGCTGGGGAAGAAAAGGAAGAGTGGAAAGGGAGAGAGGAGAGAGGGCTGTGGGAGGAGAAACGGAGGAAGAAAGGATAGTAATAAGGGAAGATTAAGTACAAACGAGGGAAGAGGGGAGGAAGAGGGAAGTAGGATGGGGAGGGGAGAGAAGAGTAAGAGGGGGAAGAGAGAAGCAAGAGGGTGTAGAGGGGGCAAGGGAGGGAGCAAGATGGGAAAGAGAGGAGAGCAAGATGGGCAAGAAAGAGTAGAGGGAAGCAAGATGTAGGGAAAGTGGGAGGGAAGGGAAGGGGGTTGTATTGGAGGAAGGAAGGTCGGGAGGGGAGGGGCGTAATTTCAATGGTAATCATTAACCTAATAACAATATGGGACGCCTATCAGGTGCAAATGAATGGAATCGCCAATTTACCATGAATTACCATATCCATAACTTTCACACGCGGTAATAACCCCTCCCCATCTCCCTTCAATTTTAAGCCCCCCGTTACACTAATTGCAATGGATTTAAAATTGACACCAATAATAATAATAATTTACTGTGATCTCACGTGTAGAGGAGCTCATAATTTTAAAAATATTAAAAATGAAAAAAAAAAAAGAGTTCTTTGAGAATATTGCATTTACAACAGCATGACTAGGCAGTGATTTGTGGACGGAGGATGAAGCCTCCAACACACCACGGCAGATAGTGGTGGGTAAACTGTTGATGCGTCTGCTAACTCAGGTATCACTGTAAATCCCATTATTCTTAATCTATTTTTTATTAAAACTTCTCTAATACACAACCCGCACATAAAAGATGGAAGTTTATGACAACATTTCGACCATTTACAAATCACAGTGCGACTTGTAAATGGTCCAAGTCGGACTGAAATGTAGTAAGCTTCTGTCGCCTATGTGAGGGTATTTGTGTATTGTTCCAGTCACCGTATTGTTCCAGTCACCGTATTGTGAGTTTTGTTCTTGGTTCTCTATTGTCACACACATTATTTTGTTGAATAACAGGTTGATTAAATATAAAGTATTTTAACTACGTCATTCTGCATTATTACCAACCACCACTACCACCACCACTACTAACTCTCCCTCAGCCATAACAACACTGCTGTGGCTCACACTGTGATTATGACACAAGTGTCTATACATGGGAATTACAGTGATGTTCTAGACTGATGGAGTGCCAGTACGACTCTGTGGAGTGCCAGTACAAGTCAGTGATGGAGTGCTAGTACGACACTGTGGAGTGTCAGTACGACACTGTGGAGTGTCAGTACGAGACAGTGATGGAGTGCCACTACGACACTGAGATGGAGTGCCACTACGACACTGATGTAGTGCCAGTACGACATTGTGGAGTGCCAGTACGACACAGTGATGGAGTGCCAGTACGAGACGCTTATGAAAGCTTTAAAGAAACTAAAGGACACATTCAACACTAACAACAGAGTGAGCACAGCTCTGCTCCTCTAACTACAAACAGGTAAACACAAATCAATTCACACACACACACACACACACACACACACACACACACACACACACGTGTGCCTTGACTACATATTCCTGGACTACAAGAAAGCCTTGGATACTGTAGAACACCAAAGAATGATTCACAAACTAAAATATGCGATAGGGATAACGGGCGATGCACTACAATGGCTCCTAGAATATCCTAGGGGAAAATGACACAAGGAGTGATGGTTGATGGTCAAGGATGATTTATCAGGATGAGAATGGGTGATGCGTGGGGCCCCACAAGTGCCAGTGCTGGGACTACTAATGTTCCTCGTGTAAGTGACATGCCGAAAGAGATAAGGTCCTATATGTCACTTTTCGCAGATGTAAAAATAATTCAAAGGATTTCACGATGGTATACAATACTTACACGTTGATGAATTACACACATGTGCAAGATGTTGGAGAAGTGTCCGATTCATTATAATTCAGAGAATTAAAATAGGTGAAGAGACAGAAAGACTGGAAGACGACTCGTAGAGACTACAAAGAAGATCAGATAAATGGCTACAAGAACTGATCCCCAACATGTGCAAGGCTAATGAGAAGCAGAGACATTGTAAAGGCTGGACATAGACTACAGAACATGAAACAAAGGCATTAAAGTTACCATAGTACATCACCGGAGCGGCACATCAAGAAACGTTTCAGCTGAACATGCAGAGCTAACAAACCTCAGAGTGGCTTTCAGGAACCTCAACAAAGAATCATCCAGGGCTCCATATAAGACATATCTCAGACCTGTCACTGAGTATGCACCACCTTCATGAACACATTAACTAAAAAAGTAAAAAATCTACATAAAGTATATATACGTCGGATTGCGTGCGGCCAACAGTAACAGCCTGGTTGATCAGGCCCTGATCCACCATGAGGCCTGGTCACAGACCGGGCCGCCAGGGAGTTGACCCACGAAACCCTCTCCAGGTATACTCCAGGTATTTGCAACTTGATTGGTCTCGGAGCTATGAGAATACAATAAGAGAACTGCTCCTGGCAACCTCAGAGGAAATGGCTTGGGAAAACATGTTAACAACGTACAAGATACACAAAGAACTTTATAACTCAAAGCTGAGTGCAAATGACAGTGAAAGGCGCAAATTATTCACGTGAACAGTAGAAAGTATCTGTTCCGTTTGAATGTAGTCCGGAAGTAGAACGACTTACACGAGGTGGTGGGGAAAGCGAACACCGTGCGTAGCTTCAAGAATGAGTGATAGGACCCACGAGACAAGAAAATAGCAAAAGCCAGGAGCTGAGACTCGGCCCCCAGCAACCACACAGACTACCACACTCCACACCACCACCCAACAAACACACAGACTACCACACTCCACACCTCCACCAAGTAATAGCATCCTCCCACTCCCACCTATAAACTTGAATATTAAACACAAAAAAATGGTGGTAAAATGTATAATATCCCCGTTTTGTGGGAGCCACCAATGGATAATCCGAACTTTAATAAACAGACTTAGTATTTTTCGCCAGCCCTCCTGTTTGCCTGTGTGTGCATATGAATATTCCACCTTACAAACTCTGCGTACTTTACTCACCCGCCTAACGTTCCTCGCAAAAAAATCCGAGTTAGGTTTCTCTCATCCGATAAAACGCTGGCCCAGTTCTTTCTGTTTTACGGTTGGCGCGTCGTAAAGTGGCCGCGGAACTACCACCACACTGCTCGATTTGTGATGATTTTTCCTCTTGCAAACAGCCTTGAATTGTCGTTAACGATGCATGTTTTCCGGCCCTGATTGCTGGTATTTTTATGCGGATTCGGAAATTGCCTATTTGAGCGTGTTGTCCCTAGTTTGGGCATCAGCAATTGGAGCACAAACACGTCCAGTAGCTGTTCCACCCATCCACACACAGGTAATCCCTGGCCCACACTCTACACACTCCAGACCTGCACTCGGAATACAAACGCTCAATAACGATGCAGTTCCGTGTTCGTAACTAACTAGGAGAGATTTCGTGCAAATTCGTGAATTTAGAGAGCTGCTTGTGACACTAAGCGGCAGCTGGGGCACGAAGACGGACATATCTAGCCCATCCCATCACAATGTCACCTGACACACTTGTACGAATTATCGATGCTTTCCAAGAAATTCTTCTCAGCGACTTTCTGGAACTGTGTACAATCTTGGGAAATCTTTTGTAATCCATACTCCTATCCTCCTCTCTCCTGCGTCTTATTCCCTCCCATTCCTCTTTTCATTTCTCCAATTGCATCCATCCCTCCTACCTGCCTTCCTTTCTGCAATTATTCTAAACAGTGTCAAGTGAAAGTATCCTGTAAATGCTTCCTTCGAATAGTCCATCGTAATGTTAGTTTTTTTTTAAGGCTAAATGTCAGACAAATTCGTAATGAAATATTTGGCAAATATATTGGACATGTGTTTTAAACAAACACACTTGGAATGTGTTTTTCAACAACAAACACATCAGAATGTGTTCTTAAGCATATGCACATTGGCCATGTGTTCAAGATAAGCACATTGGGAATGTGTTCCTAAAGATATACACACTGGCCATGTGTTCTTCAACAACAAACACACTGGCCATGTGTTCTTCAACAAACACACTGGCATGTGTTCTTCAACAAACACACTGGCCATGTGTTCTTCAACAAACACACTGGCCATGTGTTCTTCAACAACAAACACACTGGCCATGTGTTCTTCAACAACACACTGGCCATGTGTTCTTCCAACACACTGGCCATGTGTTCTTCAACAACACACTGGCCATGTGTTCTTCAACAACACACTGGCCATGTGTTCTTCAACAAACACACTGTCCATGTGTTCTTCAACAACAAACACACTGACCATGTCTTCAACAACAAACACACTGGTCATGTGTTCTTCAACAACACACTGGTCATGTGTTCTTCAACAACACACTGGTCATGTGTTCTTCAACAACACACTGGTCATGTGTTCTTCAACACACTGGCCATGTGTTCTTCAACAACACACTAGCCATGTGTTCTTCAACACACTGACCATGTGTTCTTCAACAACACACTGGTCATGTGTTCTTCAACAACAAACACACTGGGAATGTATTCCTGAACAACATGAACATAATGGCTGGTGCCAGGATACTTCACTACCATCTTAAAACTGCGGTAGTTTACCGTTGTTTCATGAGATCTTTATTACCCGTCGCCTTAAGGGAACCTAAATAATGCATTTAAAGAAAATAGTTTAAGCAAATACGTAAAAAAATAAAACCTAAAGTAGCGTTAGAAAAGATTGGTGCAGCTGTGGTGATGGTGGTACCTGGCGTGGTGCAGCTGTGGTGATGGTGGTACCTGGCTTGGTGCAGCTGTGGTGATGGTGGTACCTGGCTTGGTGCAGCTGTGGTGATGGTGGTACCTGGCTTGGTGCAGCTGTGGTGATGGTGGTACCTGGCTTGGTGCAGCTGTGGTGATGGTGGTACCTGGCTTGGTGCAGCTGTGGTGATGGTGGTACCTGGTTGGTGCAGCTGTGGTGATGGTGGTACCTGGCTGTGCAGCTGTGGTGATGGTGGTACCTGGCTTGGTGCAGCTGTGGTGATGGTGGTACCTGGCGGTGCAGCTGTGGTGGTGGTACCTGGCTTGGTGCAGCTGTGGTGATGGTGGTACCTGGCTTGGTGAAGCTGTGGTGATGGTGGTACCTGGCTTGGTGAAGCTGTGGTGATGGTGGTACCTGGCTTGGTGAAGCTGTGGTGATGGTGGTACCTGGCTTGGTGCAGCTGTGGTGGTGGTACCTGGCTTGGTGCAGCATCGTTCAGGATGGAGAGCTAATGCTGATGTGTGTACCTCACTCTCCTTTGATGTGCAAGACATCAGCAATACATTGACTTCTTTAATGACGAAACGTTTCGCCTGTTGAGCAGACTTCATCAAATGAAGAGGAGATTACTACCACGGAGACAATACTGTATAGTACCAGGGGTCCCCCAACCTGCGGCCGGATGTGGCCCTTCTAGGAAATGATGCGGCCCCCACATGAAATTATAAATTCCCTTTTATGCAGGTTCCACACTGCAGTGTCAACAAAACCGTGCGACCCTCATCACACATTTGCCCATCAAAATTATTGTCTCACTTGTGTAGGAAGGTTGATGACCAATACCGTGTACCAGTCACGGTGCTTACCTCTCATTTCCTCTATCGCTTTCTGGTAACTGTTTTCTCGGAAGACCTTTTGGCCTATCATCTGGGAACGATGATTTGGTTGGTATTTCTAGGCCAAGTTTTTTGGCAACGTGTTTGACCAACTCACTTCTAGTATGTTATATTCACAGAAAGTCCGACAATTACGGATGCGCTAACAATGGTTTCGTAGTCGGTAGGGAAAGCTTGTTAGATTGATTAAATTTTTTTCAGAAAGTTCCTTGGCTGGTGGTATGATAATACTTAGAGTAACACATTAACTTCTTCCTTTTACCCCAAACATTCCTAAGGCCTGATAATGTCTACTAAAGCCTGACATATCGTTAGGCCTAATAACATCTAGTAAGGCCTAATAACATGTCGTAAGGCCTCATAACCTCTCGTAAGGTCTAACATCATCTCAGGCCAGCGAAGTACTCCTCAAACCCGATAACATTTCTCATCACTCTTAACCCTGCTAACCTCTCAAATAGTATCCTAACCTAACTTAACCACTCACATGGTATACTACTAACCTAACTTAACCACTCACATGGTATACTACTAACCTAACAACCACTCATGGTATATACTAACCTACTTAACCACTCACATGGTACTACTAACTAACTTAACCACTCACATGGTATACTACTAACCTAACCACTCACATGGTATACTACTAACCTAACTTAACCACTCACATGGTAAACTACTAACCTAACCACTCACATGGTATACTACTAACCTAACTTAACCACTCACATGGTATACTAACCACACCTTAAGCCTTCCAACCACTCATAATACCTGCCATTTCACCAAGGTTAGCAGTTTCTCTTAAACTTTGCCTTAATCACGAAAGATTTCTTGCAAAAAACAACTTTCCTTGAAGCTTAATATTACCTGGGCAAGCTGAGTGTGCGTAGTGTCATTAAAGTGAAGTAATTACAGCACTGTAACATTTATGTGGACACACAGACACTTTCTCACCTCCGGGAGTTGGGGGGAGGGTGGTAGTGGGGGTGACTGATAGTGGTAGTTGGGATGATAGTGGTAGTGGGGGTTATAGTGGTAGTGGGGGGTTATAGTGGTAGTGGGGTGATTGACAGTGGTAATGGGTGGTAGTGGGAGTGACAGTGGGGGTGATAGTGGTAGTGGGGGTGGTTGAGGTAGTATGGATGGTGGTGGTACTAGGAGTGGCAGTGACAGGGTAGTGGTGATAGGACGGTTGGTGATAGTAGGAAGCTCGTTTAACCAGGAGTCACGGTGGTAGTTGGGGTAGTGGTGATAGTAGTGGCGGTGGTGATAATAGAGTGCGTTAGTGAACCATTACACTCGCCAGCAATGACTACTTCATCTGTATCATCATCGATCATCACTGTCATCTCTTCATTGCCAACACTCACCACTAAAATACAGTCACCACAAGTCAGAACGCCCACTTTAAACCCTTCACAACATCACCACTAATCGAAAGTTTTCCATTCTCCAAACAGTCACAAACCATAACACGACCACCACTCATCACTCCCTCCTCACCACCATTCGCCATAAATCACCACCAACAGGAATAAACTCTTCGTCTCTCACCATTAAACAACTCACTCAAAAATAACCACATCACAACCAATCATTCCCATCACACAACAATCACCATCACTTACCATCCCCATCACAAAAGAATCACTATCACTTACCATCCCCATCACAAAAGAATCACCATCACTTACCATCCCCATCACACAAGAATACTCATCCTCATCACACATGAATTGCCATTCCCATGACACACTAGTCACCATCCCTATAACACATGAATCATCATTTCCAGATTCCCAACACGCACCAATCACCACCAGTTACCATCCCACACACACACAAGACTCACCATCGCCTGCACACACCACCCAGCATCACCATCAGCCTCACTACCTCCTCCAGAGGCAGGAAGGGACGGTACCAGAGAGCGCCTTCACTCTGATAAAGACTCAATCTTCCCCAGCAGCTCAGTAATTACGAAAAAATTTGTGCGAGGATTTTGAAACGTTTTACTTAAGGAGTTTTCAGAGCCTTAATATAAATGCAGCCGGCCCCTCCCCCGATTTTAAGAGCGAGGAATAAAGAGTTTGGAATTTTAAGAATATTGATTCTGGGAAAAGTTTCTGATCTTGCAAAATGCCTTATTTTGGAATTTTTGTCTCTTGTGGAAAAATGACGCGGAAGGCGCCACACTTGTGCAAAATTTCAACTCTAGTTTTTTTCCGAAAGATATTTTAGATTCTGACGAATAAATGATGATCTTTTCCATCAATTTTTTCCCCATATGTTAAACACACACACAAATACTTTGGGATTGAGTGGACAGAGACAAACTGATGACAGGGACCCAAAGTACATACATGGTAGCTAAAGATACAGACGAGCCAGAGGGATGTTATGAAAAATTGAATTCAGTGTCAGATGTGGTAATAAGTGGAACGCATCACACAGTTTCAAGTGTAGGTATGATCGGGCTCCCGAGAACAGGACTCGGTAAAAGGGGTCGATAATGTTTATGAAGCAACTATACCTCGACCCTTACAAGCATGGCTAGTGGAAGAGTAAGACACCTATGCAACAGTTGACAATCTTTGTCGAAACGTTGGCTTGCTTAACCAGCAAGCTTCTTCACTCCAAAACAAAGGCGACTTTAATATTAGAGACAGGAGAAGCTAGTAAAGTGTACACACTGGTGACAAGGGAAACACTAAAAAAATGAGACTTTTATGAATGGTGTTCAGGGGAAAATTCAACATTAGTGTAGTGGCAGGCAGGAAAAGTGCCGGGAGCTGGAGGAGAATTTCATGGGCAAGAGAGAAGACACAGTGGCGAACACCAAGTCTACTTTAAAATTGCTGCCTGGCCACATTATAGGTAAGACGACGGTAAAAGACCAAGTAACAGCACTAAAGAAGGTAGGAAAGCTACGACGGAAGGAGCAAGAGGTATGCAAGGAGTTGAAGAGGCTATTCAACCAGGTATTCACCATGGAAATGGGATGAAGTGAAAGAAGTTGCTAAGAGAACCAGACACGGCAAAATCAAGGGCTATGATAATGTGTCAGGATCCTGGGAGAGTCATTCTTAAGGGACTGCTTTGTTATAAATGATTCTTATATTCCTGTTCACGCTGATCTCGTTTGATTCTAACTATACAGAGTGGATCATCCTCAGAATTTATTTTAAATGCATTTTATGTGCTACACTGATACACTGTTTGGATGACGTGGTCTGTGTATCTCAGTGCAACACTGTCTTGAAGATCTGGTCTGTGTATCTCAGTGCTACACTGTCTGGATGACCTGGTCTGTGTATCTCAGTGCTACACTGTCTGGATGACCTGGTCTGTGTATCTCAGTGCTACACTGTCTGGATGACCTGGTCTGTGTATCTCAGTGCTACACTGTCTGGATGACCTGGTCTGTGTATCTCAGTGCTACACTGTCTGGATGACCTGGTCTGTGTATCTCAGTGCTACACTGTCTGGATGACCTGGTCTGTGTATCTCAGTGCTACACTGTCTGGATGACCTGGTCTGTGTATCTCAGTGCTACACTGTCTGGATGACCTGGTCTGTGTATCTCAGTGCTACACTGTCTGGATGACCTGGTCTGTGTATCTCAGTGCTACACTGTCTGGATGACCTGGTCTGTGAATCTCAGTGCTACACTGTCTGGATGACCTGGTCTGTGTATCTCAGTGCTACACTGCACCGGAACCAGCTACAATTAGTTCCAAACGTAACCATCATACATAAAAGGACAGGCGCACAATGCAGGTGTATACAATTCTAATCAACAACAATTGTATCACACTCCAAAGATGACTACTGTACACTACTGTAACACCAAGTTGCTGCTGCTACTTCTGCTGCTGCTACTTCTGCTGCTGCTTTCATTCACTGTGTTGAAGACAGCAACTGGGCGTATCTCCCGCACCTCAACAGGGTCCTTGGAGCGGCCAACGATACTTTAAATCTGCTTGGTATTCAAGCATGGAGGGTAACGCTTCTTGGCACGCCAACCACATGCTTACCACGAGCCGTGGCCACCCAGTGTCAGGCACTGCTGACACCACAACCTACACAGTCGGCAGTCGCACAACCCAGTGTCAGACACTGCTGACAGGACCGCCTACACCATCAGACACTGCTGACAGGACCAACTATACTAAGACACTGCTGACAGGACCAACTACACCGTCAGACACTGCTGTCAGGACCATCTACACCGTCAGACACTGCTGACAGGACCACCTACACCGTCAGACACTACTGACAGGACCTACACTGTCAGAAACTGCTGACAGGACTGCCTACACCATCAGACACTGCTGACAGAACCACCTACACCGTCAAACACTGCTGACAGGACCACCTACACAGTCAGACACTGCTGACAGGACCACCTACACAGTCAGACACTGCTGACAGAACCACCTACACAGACACTGCTGACAGGACCACTTACACAGTCAGACACTGCTGACAGGACCACCTACAGTCAGACACTGCTGACAGGACCTCTTACCCAGTCAGCAGTCGCCCAGAAAGAAACCAATTTTCTGCTATAAGCAAGCTGAGAGAAGCACTTCCTTTTACGAACGTCAGCAAGAGCCAATCATTTTACTTAAGTGCAGCATAATGGAAAGATTATAATATACTCCTGAATAAATGACCACAGCGATATAATTATCTTTAGTTAGTTTTAATTACCGAGCTGCACTGTGGCTCCTAACAGATAAGTCACCTAGCAGAATGTCTGATGGAAATGATTAATGTTTCAGAGAGGGACATGTCTTCCTGGGTTCATGAGGTGATAAAGCCTCATGTGGGCGAAACGTCTAATAAAGGCCTCATTTCACTGTCTGTATATTTTTACCTACTGTCGGCTACGCCATATTTTAACTTCCACCAAGTGTCAAAACGGAAAATGCTTGTCCGCAATGTGTCTCTGATATAAGGTTACATAATCTGCCATTATATTTTGACTTGTATCTAGTAAAAACTGACATACAACATTTTGTATTACAATACACTACAGTACCTTTGTATTTGTCTATTGTGTATATGTATTTACTGACGTTATTGATACCTGACTCCAGAGCCAGTTATTATTATTTATATATATATATATATATATATATATATATATATATATATATATATATATATATATATATATATATATAGCAAGACAACACTATGAAAAATAGAGGAATTCAAGTGCTTCGACTACTCACATTATCAAGGATAATGTGAGTCAACGTGAATTCCTATTTCATAGTGTCTGCACTTTGATATCACCTGTTTACTGTTCTTGCATATATATATTATATATATATATATATATATATATATATATATATATATATATATATATATATATTATATATATATATATACACGGGAAAAGTTCATGTATTAGTTAAACATAATCACGGATTTAATAACGGTATTGATAAAGCTACGGTGTAAACCTATAATTTGTGTTTTAATTCAACCGCATTCAACATATAAATAAAAACCGTCCATCACGTCACATATATATGTATGTTAATTATGATGCAATTCAATGTGGAATTGACATATGTCAGCTGGGATATATAGAGTTTGGTAATTTAAAAACTTTGAAGTGCAGGCTAGGCTGGTGAACTTATCAACCAGGTTATTACTGCTTGCAAGCACGTACAGTCATTATCAACCCGCCCGTTATGGTACATCTTGCAAGACCTTAACATTTATTCGGGTAACATTTTATATTGGTTAATAGGTTGATTGGTTAATAGGGTTTAAAGTCTATCGACTACACTGGGGTCATTAACGTTATACACAGCATTTCTTCCCCATCAAAGATACTTTAATTCCTAAAATATGAATTAAACTGATAGCATATATACGCTGACAGTCTTATACTTTTTCGCTGCACAAGACCGAAGAGGCGGGACCCTCAAATACTAACACCTTTAATGAATATTTCTGTGATTATTATTATTTAATTATACATTTTAAAAGTGTTATATAAGCAAGTACGAACTCAGCACCGAGAACTGACATCAACTTTTCCACCTTACTAGTGTTACATTCACAATGGATTTGTGGGCCGACGGGTCACCAACAGCAACAGCCTAGTTGACTACGAAGGTACCAGACAAGTCTGGTGCAAAGGGAAGGGGGTATTGCGAGAGTAGAAAGTCTCTGGAAACCAGTCAGAGGTATATCACAGGTCACAACTATGTTGTGAGCCCAACATATTCATGTGCGGATTTGTTGTCATTTAGATTTATGTTTTCTTACAATTTCCAAATATATGAAAACCACGAGTTCTTTTGTGGGGATTTTTTTTTCAAAAATAAAAAATTGATGTGTAATAGTAAATAATAAAACTGTTAGAGGTGTTTAGTGTAAAATGATACTACTGCATTGGTATTTTAAATGCAGATGTATACTACAGTGACATCTTTACAGGGAGTAAATATGTTACAGCTTAGTAACATATTTACTCCAGTAAAGATGTCTACAATGACATCTTTACTGGAAGATAATAAATTTCAATAACCAGTATTTTAAATACGGATGTCTACAACGACATATTTCAAAGGATGTTAAATTTCTCACGACTGATGACTCCTCAGTGATGACTGGACAAAAAACTGAATTTTTCAGTGTGCTGTATCAGTAATTGACAGTGAACGGCAGTAATGTTGATGACGCTGATTTCGTTACACTACGTTTTAAATCAGTAAAATCTTCGCTCTCGAATGGCTGGCAAGACTCAGCGCAAGACTTGACGGACAGGGTTGTCAAAATCGTCAATTTTGCTACACCGCTGCTCAGGATCATCGGGGATTTGCAAATCTGTTGAAAGAGGCGGAATCCGATTTCAGAGAAATTATCTAATCTGCGAATGTACAGAAATCGAGATGTGCCGACGATTTGCTGCCTTGCTCACTCCAATCACAGAATTTCTAGCTGAGAAAGTTAGCAATCTAGGCTGTGACGGTGTACGAGGCGTGACGGTGACGCATTTTACCCACCTCATCGCTCACTTAAATGAACGTAACATGACGCTAAATGGTAAAGCGAAAACCAATTTGAAATTTGGTTCGCATGTGAAACATCCAGCCAACTTTATTTTGACAAATAAAAAAAACTACTTAGACAAAAAATACAAAAAATCTTATACAGTAGGTTTTATCAATCTAATACAGAGGAAAATAAAAAAATGGAGACAGAAAAAGCAGTGGGAGTAGTAGTGTTGAGGTGGTCAGTCCCTCATCCCCGAATTGTTCAGCTCCATGGTCTTTGGAAGGTTCAGCTCCATAGTCTTCAATAATGAGTATCTTTGTTTGGAAGGAATAAAGATACCCAGGTTCAGCTTTAAAGTCTTGAACAGTGGATTTAAGGTACAAAAAAAGCACAATACCGTGACTCGAACAATACACAAATAACCCGCAAACAGGGGAGAGAATATTACGACAACATTTCGGTACGATTTGAACCATTTGCAAAGTCACACTAAGACAAAAGAGTGAAGGAGCCAGTATAAATAGGCGAGGGGAATAAAGATACCCAGGTGTTGTACGTGTGTGTCTTGTCAACCCGTCAGCATCGTATACCATTCTGTGTAAAACTTTACTTCAGTTTCGTCAAACTGAAGCATTTTTTTTGTCTTTAGTCAGAGTGTCACGATTTCGAGCAATCGTCTTCTCACTGGAGGTTTCTCTGAACCTGGCTATCTTCATTCCTTTCTTCCTTTTCTGCAGTAATTTTCCAAACAGATTTAAGGAAATAAACCTGATCTTCTAGCACCAGACAAGCCTGGCCCATGGCTAGGCTCCGAGCTCGGGTAGACTCGAAACTCATCAAAGGTAAGGTGTCACTGAGTCGATCCTCAGTGACTCCCATTCCCCTATGAAAGTAATAATAATAATAATAATAATAATAATAATAATAATAATAATAATTAATAATAATTATTAATAATAATAATGATTAATATAATAATTACTGTCAAATAGGCATCAATATGTGAAAGATGATAATCTTTACCTTTCGTAGTAGAAACTGAGAATAATTTGCACAAATTCTTCCATTCCAAAGTTTCTGGTTGGCGTATCAACTCAACAAAGATGTCCTTCACTGCTGACGTCTAGAATTCTGGACTAATACGACCTCGCCAGTCTACTCTCGCTCGCCAGCTAACTCTCAATGGACTGGCATTTTCCAAACAGGACTGTTTTTATTTAAAACCCAGTTTAGTCACCCATGAAATTATATTAAGATACAAAAAACGCGGTTTACGGCAATTTACTGAAAAACAGTTCGTCTACTTGGGACTATCAATTTCTTTCCTGGAGGGCGAAACGTCTTCTCATTAAAATCTCATAAACCGCATATTGTGTCTTATTAACACGTCGGCATATAATAACACTGACATACACCTGCAGAAAGATTAATGTTTTGCTCATGTAGAGTCGACTTTTGCAGTAAAATTGAGCTGGTGGTTCTTCATTGTGGGATCATAAAGCCACTTTCAATGTTCGTGTCAACGACGCTCAATGAAACCACCTTTTTTTTCTTGCGGTGATTTTTTATCAAGTTCAAGTATCGATCTCAGATATTGGAGACAAGTCTTGAGGCTGAGTTTTGAGATGCTCAGACTGCGGGAAGTTTCCACAGAATGTCAGGAAGTTGGTCACGAAAAAAAAGACTGAAATGTCACACTAAACATAAATTTGAAACAATGCACTTCCTGACTCCTATGCTGTGTTTATTGTGTTAAGTTTATGCACACTACTGATGTTTATACCTTCACAATAACATGAAAAGAAAGAAATTAACTTGTTAGTATACAAATTAAGAAAAATATTTTTGGGTTTTAGCAAATGAAGGAAATAATTTATTAGACAATAGTGAATAGTACTATAAAGGGAAGCTGAAATATATTTAAACAAATATTAATAAAGAAGTATAAATAAAATTTAGTATTGCCAACAGTAGTGGATTTAGTGTAGAAGCGGCTAGTTTATTGTGCACCATATATCCATCCTGTGAAAGGTGGCGCAAGAACATATGGATACACAAAAGGCCTAAGAACTAGGCCTCAAAAGCGTTAGTGGCAGTACATCTGAATATATATCTACAGAGTAGGTTACGTAAGATTTATCAGGAAACAGGACAAGTGTTTCCTGACGTGGGTCTTAGTCATATAATGACCGGCTACTGGAGCTTTTGGTCATCTGACTGAGGCCTTCCACTGGCTTACCTACAGGTTATGTTTTATCTGTTGCAAGCAAATTTAGTGTATTTGTTCAATAAGGAACATAAACACTCAACACAAACACTATAATATCAAGTTAAAATACCCAAGTTGATGCAAGGAGAAGGTAGTTCCCATTTCTAGGATCAAGAACCCTTCACCATCATTACTCTCCCAACCAGGTGAAGATTTCATGTGACAGTGTCACATGACTAAGACCCGCGTCAGGAAACACTTGTCCTGTTTCCTGACAAACCTTACCTAACACCTGATCTATACTTAACAACTTATCAGAATTGAAAGTATTACAAATACTTAATAAGTATTTGATACTGGAAGAGAAGATTACATTTAAACACAGGTGTGAGAATGTTATGTAGGGCTGGAGGGAGAGCAAGTCACCTGAAACACACAGTGTATCCAGGTAGTTTGGCCATGTGGAAAAAAAGGCCAGGACTGGTAAATGTATAGAAGACAGCGCTATGGAGGGCATAATGTCAAGCTTTATACGGTAACGTCTAGTAGCGTGTCTTCCTCTAACAAGCACCTGCAGCACCTCTGCGTTAAAAACAGCAACTCTAAGACTTGTGGAAGCGTCCCGTAGCATCGCTACTACACCCAAGAAGCACGCTCCAGGAATTAAAAGGTAATCCCCTCCTCCTCCACCAGCTTCTGTTACCATGGACTTCATGTTTAGTTCTTCTTCGGGAGTGTTTACCATCGACTGAATTCCACCTCACGTGGTATTTACAGTAGGCGTCGTCACTGATCTTTCATTATTTTTATTCAATGCATAATGTATGAAGAGACATAGTGAATCACTGTTATCTTCCAGTTTTTCTGCTCTTAATTTACTACAATCCTATTTTTTTCTTAATTGATTATACTTGGTAAAAATATACGAAAAAAAACATCTTTGGATTCTATAAAAAAAATGTAGTGATAAGATTATATTTTTTTTCATTTGCAAATGCTACAACATTTACGCACACACTGTACTGGAATAAAACCTTTTTTTTTAGAGTATAAAGTGAATCATTGTGACAGTGGAGGAACAAATGGAGAAAGTGCAGGAGAAGAGATTAACACGTAGTGCTGGGACCACCGGGCTATTGTACCACCTAATTAATTTAGTTTACTCATTCTGACTCAAAAACTTTGGAGTTAAAACATTAGTTGAAACTTTTCTCTTCATGTACGTCCCTCTTGAGGTTCATTCTATTACAACATGAGTGACTTGTAACCCGCATAACATCTGATTTATTTTCGTACCGAAGCAGTTCGAATTTATTCCTGTTGAAGATCACATATTTTTTTTGGTGCATTTCGAAAGACCTCGGTGCATTCTAAACGTCCTCGATGCATTTTGAAAGTCCTCGATGCATTTTGAAAGTCCTCGATGCATTTTGAAAGACTTCGGTGCATTTGAAAGACCTCGGTGCATTTTCAAAGACGATGGTGAATTTAAAAGACCTCGATGCATTGTGAAATACCTCGTTCATAAATAAAATCACGGAACGGTGGGGTTTTGAACCCATGACAAGCCAGTCCTAAAACTAGCAGACCAAGCGTGTTATTACAATTTCGCGAGTGACCGTCATATCATGATTTGTAGCTTTGTGTGTCTTGTGCCGAGGCAACTTTGGTAAGGTCGGCACAAAACAGCAAGCAGCTGCGGTTAGTGTTTTCCACGTCTGTATATTTATCATTCTTTTTACCTACACTTGTTCTATGTGCCGTTCATTACAAGAACTGCAAGTACTTTTGAGCAATTTGTGCTTAGCTAGTTATTACACTTGATGTTCATTGAAGGTGTACCTCACTCTGTGGTTCAGCCAAGTATTAAATTAGTGGTTTACTGCAGGTGTTGCGTATCCCATTCGATATTTTGTACTTGGCTTAAGTAATGCGTTGTTTTCGTGAATGTGTTGAGAGTATTTTAAGTAATCATGACAGGATCGTCCTGACGTTTCTCAGTGGTGAAATATGAGAGAGAGAGAGAGAGAGAGAGAGAGAGAGAGAGAGAGAGAGAGAGAGAGAGAGAGAGAGAGACGCAAATTATCTTCCATTCCAGGCGTCCCATCCTCCTTTCCCAAAATCTCATACAGATTCAGAAAGCAAGGAAAGGAGAAAGGCGAAAGGAAGAAAATAAGAGTGGGAATGAATGAAACCATGAGAGGGAGGGAAGGAAGGACGGAAAGGAGAAAGGGGAATGCATGAAAGCATGAGAGGGAGGGAAAGACGGAAAGGGGAAAAAGGAATGAATGAAAGCAAGAGAGGAAGGGAAAATGAAGAAAAGGAGGGAGGGGGAAATGAAGGATAAAAGGAAAGAGAGAGAGAGAGAGAGAGAGAGAGAGAGAGAGGAAGGAAGGAGAGAAAAGCGGAAGGAATAAGAGGGAAGGAAGGTAGAAAGGAACGTAGTACAGGAGAAAGAAGGGGCAACTTCTCAGGATTGTGTTTCTCCCTTTACAATAGAATTACTGATGGGGGAGTAGGAGCATAGAGGCAGGGGAGCGGAATAGGCAGGGGGGAAGGCTGGGGAAATAGGCAGGGGAGGAGGCAGAGGTAGGATGTTGTATTCTCTGGGCAGCTGTAGCCTCATTGTACTCGGACCAGGAGAAAAATTTCTTCCTGGGAGAAAAATCTTGGTGGTCATGAATATCTTACGGGGAGTGGAGAGCTTTCAATAACACCGGCGCTAGTGTTGTTCCTCCAGCCTTGTTAGCCATCTCCACAGGTGTCGGCTTTCATATCACAGGCTTCGGCATCCGTAAGAAACGTTTCGGCGTCCATAACAGAAGTTCCGGCGTCCGTAACAGGTATATGCTCTCGTATCAGAGGGATCGGCGTCCGTAACAGGTTTTGCTGTTATGGTGTCCGTACCAGATTTCGACGTCCGTCACAAAGGTTTTGGCATTCGCCACTACAATTGTCGACGTCTCTCACTCCAGGTATCGACGTCTCTCACTCCAGGTATCGACGTCTCTCACTCCAGGTATCGACGTCTCTCACTCCAGGTATCGACGTCTCTCACTCCAGGCGTCGACGTCTCTCACTCCAGGCGTCGACGTCTCTCACTCCAGGCGTCGACGTCTCTCACTCCAGGCGTCGACGTCTCTCACTCCAGGCGTCGACGTCTCTCACTCCAGGTCTCAAAGTATCACTCGACAAGCTGCTTAAAGTCTCAAATAAAATTCACGAATGTATTTTTTTTAAGTTATCACTGAAATATATTGAAATTTCTTGAAGACGAATTTTATACCAGTTTTGACTCTCGAATCGTAATAAGACGATTACAGTGTATTCACCACTGGGTTCGAATCCCACCCGGTCTATGATTTATACCAGATTCATTTAAAAGGTTACAGTGTATGGTGCCACCTACAATTTTATGGTCCTATGTACACTGCTAAGTGACACCTACACTGTTAGGTTCCATGTACACTGTTTAATACCATCTACTACGTGGTGCCTCTGCTGTATATTATTGCATCCCATCAATAAAATTAAATGTATGATTCTCTTTACTTCTGTGTCGAAACATAGCTTTATTATTGTCCCCAGTGCATAGAGAGTATCTAAACTGATAGAGAGTATCTAAACTGGTAAGTCACTTACGTCCCCAGTTCAACACTTGCACCAATGATCGCATGTTATCTTGTATATGTCAGCATATATTTGAACATCTTACGGAAACTTTGTTACAAATGACTTGATGGTATCCGAAATGCTAAAGGCAATGTTTACACCATTATGAGAATTGTATTTGCAATTTTAAGTTCGTCCAAGCAAAGAAGAACAATTAAAGTTTCTAGTTTCAAAGTTCACTGTTACTGTGGTGTAAGATTGAATACATTTAAAGCAAGGGTTTTTCGGGACACCGGTAAAAGATGTATAATAATTTCCTTTCTTGGGAAGCTCTTTTTGAAAACCCTTAAACTCCCAGCTCCTCTTAAGAAACTCAAAACTCTCCTTGAAAAACTTCCAAACTTTCCTGGAAAATTCCCATCCTTTCTTGTAAACCTCCCATCTCTTCTTGTAAACCTCCCATCCCTTCTTGGAAACCTCCCATCCCTTCTTGTAAACCTCCCATCCCTTCTTGTAAACCTCCCATCCCTTCTTGTAAACCTCCCATCCCTTCTTGTAAACCTCCCATCCCTTCTTGTAAACCTCACATCCCTTCTTGTAAACCTCACATCCCTTCTTGGAAACCTCACATCCCTTCTTGGAAACCTCACATTCCTTCTTGGAAACCTCACATCCCTTCTTGGAAACCTCACATCCCTTCTTGGAAACCTCACATCCCTTCTTGATAAACTCCCAGCTCTTAGAAAACTCCCATCCCTTTTTCGGGAAACTCCCAACCCTTCTTGGGAGACTCGGACCCTTTCTTGGGAGACTTGTAACCACTCAAGAGATTCTCAACTTTTCCGGGCAGACTTCCAACCACTCCTGATAAATTCAAAACCTTGGTCAGAGTGTGGCAACTCTCCCAGGTACGCTCACAATTTTTCTCAGGGCAACTTGCATTCCTTCCTGGAGCATGCAAACACTCACACCACACACACACACACACACACGTCATTTCTATCATGGAGCGCCACTATCGTCATTAAGCGCACATTCGGTCAAATATATTTGGGAAACTAAGATCCAGAGGTTTGAAACAAGTCACAGATCTGAAAATACTGAGAGGTGAGAAGATACTGAAGGAACTTAACCTGACGACCTTAGAAACGAGAAGGACCAGGAAAGACATGAATACGACCTACAAAATATTCGAGAAAATTTGACAGGGCTCATAGAAACAGATGGAAGGCACGGAGGCGAGGAAACATGGATGGAAGTTAAGACAAAATAAATGAGCCATTGGAATATCAAGAATTAAGTGGAATAATAGCTAGATGAGGAAGGGGGGTGGCAAACACAGGCTTCAAGAGCAAGTACGACAAGGCCTGAGACGCCATGAACCAACGATTGTGGTTCAAGAGCCGGGCAGCAGTTGAGTGTTGACACCTGCAAACACGACTCGCTGAATACAACTCTGTGAGTATACAAATCATGCCCCTCCCAAAAAAACTATCAATAATAACAGATCTGACAACAGAGGCGCTAACTATAGAAATATTAATACAAATCCAGCAGGTTTAATACATGAGCAATTAGCAAGCAGAGTTCTTGCACACATCTAGTTCCATTAGCGTTGCAGAACAAACGAAGGGCCAGACCCTAGGTAATCCGTATACAATGACAGCTTAACGGATTTAGTATACAGCAGAGCAGCATCAAAGACATCGGAAAAAAAGTTTCAAATTTAATATACCTTTCATCAGGTGGCGTTAGGGGCAGGTGGTGGTTGTCATGGCAACAGAAGGCCTGGATGCTGGCGTCCTCCGGGAACCTTAACGTCTCCCAGACTGGAAAAGCCTAACTGCGAGAGAGTAGCATCACGAGTATAGTGGATGAAAGGTCAAGCCTCCGTCACTCCTTGCACTGGATGCTCCACAAGATTTTAACGTTTTTAAAGGTAATCATGAAAGAGTTAGATTCGAGCGAGTGGAGACGAATGGTTTTTATGACTTGACGTGCTGTTGGAGTGTGAGCAAAGGAACATTTATGAAGAGATTCAGGGAAACTGGTTGGCAGGACTTGAGTGCCTGCGCTCTGAAGAAGGGGTGTTGATATGTTGCAGTTTAACTGTAGTATAGAAACGCCTTTGGAAAGACAGTGATGGAGTGAATGATGATGAACGTGTTTCTTCATTTTTGGGTCACCCTGCCTCTGTGGGAAACGGCTTATGTGTTAATAAAAATATATAATAGTAACAACCATAATTTTTAAAGGGGTGGACCGGTAAGCCAGCGGAAGGCCTTGGTCAGATGACGAAAAGCTCCAGCTAAGGGTCATCATGTGACTAAGACCCGCGTCAAGAAACACTTGTCCTGTTCCCTGACAAACTTTACCTAACCTAACATAACTAAAAACAAAACTCGCATGACCGACGTCTTCGCTACGGTCACACAAAAAATGCTATTGGAATTTCCTTGAGAATTCCTGACAAGTAGCAGTACAGTATATTAGAAATCTACGACACCCACAAGTAAAAAAAACTTAGAAACGAGCAGCAATATTTACCTCCCAGCTGTTTTTGCACTTGCCAGTATTTAAGTCACTTTTATGTTAAAAACCTGCACTTGGGAGAGGAACCTTATAACGATGTTTCGGTCAATCCTAGACCATTACCAAGCCACAGTTGTAACTTGACAATGGACCAGGATGGACCGAAACGTTTAAGTTTTTGGTGAATTGTTCAAACCACGGTATTGTTCCTTTGTACTTTTTTAAGTCGCATCTGTATTCGACTAAAGTAGCCTATCGAACGGGAGAAATATTTCGACAATAAAGATACCCAACTGTTTGCACATGTATCTTACACATCTAATCCCAGACAAAAATATTTTATCAATGATGACTGACCTTGAAGAACGTTAAATTATAGTATATAGGAGAGACTTTGAGATTTCAAACATTAATAAGGTCACACGTCAGTATCCTAGGATCTCTAGTTTATCCCACTTACTGAAGACTATTTAGCAGAGGGTTGGACAAAATATCACTGAGTTAGTCCCTTGTTGATACCGGCTTGTCATATACTTCAAATTGTCCAAAAACGTTTATTTCCTTACGAGGTATTACCCTGTGTCATTCTGAATCTTCCCTGCGTACTGAAATATGCAAGGTGACGGTGAATAAGCCAGGTCACCTGCCAGTGGTTGACGTCAAGCCAGGTCACCTGCCAGTGGTTGACGTCAAGCCAGCTCACCTGCCAGGGGTTGACACCAAACCTGTCTCAGGTGACACCGAGCCAGCCTCAGATGACACCAAACCAGCCTCAAGTAACATCAAGCCGGCCTCAGGTGACACCAAGCCAGCTCACCAGCCTCAAGTAATAGCAAGCCAGCCTCAGGTGACACCAAGCCAGCTCACCAGCCTCAAATAACACCAAGCCAGCCTCAGGTGACATCAAACCAGCTCACCAGCCTCAAGTAACACCAAGCCGGCCTCAGGTGACACCAAGCCAGCTCACCAGCCTCAAGTAGCACCAAGCCGGCCTCAGGTGACACCAAGCCAGCTCACCAGCCTCTGAATTACGAGCCATCAGCTTTCTCCCTCCCGCACCTCACCATATTTCAACATCATGGTAATTATGAGGTATATTAAAGCAGCTTCTACAATTCAAAGAGAAGCACACGCAGATGTGATTCCCAGGACGCCAGGTGTAAATCATTGTATGCAAATGAGAACGAAAGTGTCTCTGGTTGTGTTATAATGTTGTTAAATAGTGCGTACTCACTTATATGTGGTTGAAGGGGTTGATTCACAGTTCATGGTCCCCGCCTCTTCGCTAGTCGCTATTAGGTCCACTATCTCCCTGCTCCAAGAGTCTTGTTGTGTGTGTGTGTCAAATATCCAAGAATGAAAGATAAAAGGGGAAGAAAGAAGGCAGAAAATAGAAGGGAAGCAGGACAGAAGACTGAAGAAATGCGAGAATAAAAGAGTTGAGTGACACAGGAAATAAGAGTTGCCGAAGGGTGTCGGTGGGAGGTGTCACACAGGTGTCGAGTGTCATGTGTGTCGGGCACGGTGAGGTCTCAGGTGCTGATATAATGAATAACCCTGCCCCACCCTCACACCTACACACACACACACACCTGAGTACAACCATGTACCTGAGCACAGCCATGTACCTGAACACAGCTAAATACCCGAGTACAGCCAGGTACCTAAGTCATCTGCGGCCAGACACTGTTCACAGATCACGAGTACCTAGAAGACGAAGAACATAGTAATTTATATCCAAATGACATTTAATATTGCGTATGGAA
This sequence comes from Cherax destructor, assembly GCA_009830355.1. Lineage (NCBI taxonomy): Eukaryota > Metazoa > Arthropoda > Malacostraca > Decapoda > Parastacidae > Cherax > Cherax destructor. The sequence continues at coordinate 328,415 of WNWK01000009.1, forward strand.
AACCTCTGCTTATGCAGGGCATTTCGGACAACTGACCTGACAACCAATCTAACAACCGACCTAACAATTAACCTAACAACCGACCTAACTACCAACCTAAAAACTGTCCTAACAAACGACCCAACAAATGACCTGACAAATGATCCACCTCCAGCAAGTGTCAACTAGGATGACCTGGTTCAAACACGTCTCTTCAACGTCTCGATGGATTATTACGGAAATAACATTCGAAATGTGAAATGAGGATAAAAATTATATCCCACGATACACTGTCATGAACAAAGTACCACGTCAGTGCCTCAACCATAACCCACAAGAATATCACCACCACAATGGTATAATGTAATGACCACCACAATGGTATAATGTAATGACCACCACAATGGTATCACCATCATCATAATTATAGTCACCACAATGGTATAATGATCAACCTTTGATATACTTTTGCCTTTGATGAGTTTCGAGTGTTTTTCTATTCCTGGAGCCCGGCCATGGGCCAGGCTCGTCTGATGCTTGCCTGCTTAACCAGGCTGTTATTGCTGGTGGCCCGGTGCCCCACATATCCATCACAACCTGGTTGATTTGGTATCTGGTGGAGATACTTGTCTAGTTTCTTGAGACTTCTACACTTGTCCCAGCAGTGTTTCTGTCTTCTGGCAAGATGTTGAATAGTCTGAGCCAAGAACCTTGATACAGTGTTCCCTTATTGTGCTCACGGTGACCCTGCTTGTCACATGTATGGGCAGAGTGAAGACCGTACGAAAGGTGCGGGTGACCTGGCGGTCATGTCAACAACTGTAAAGATGACGTTGAGGAGCATGTTATCAGGTTTATTTTGTACTTCCTGCCATCTCTCTCATTCCACTATGTTGTTATGGCAGTGTGCAGATTCGAGACCAGGCCCTCAAGTACTTTCCAGGTATATATTACCATGCATCTCTCTCCTCCGCTCCAGTGAGTACAAATTTAAGACTCTGAGGAGTTCCCATTAATTTAAATACTCCATTGGCTCTATGTGGCTGTATATGATCTCTGTACGTGTTCCAGCTCTGACATCTCTCCTGCCCTGAACAGAGCCGTCAACACTGAACAATATTCTAAACGAGTGAGCAAGGATATCACCATCACCGTATTGATATAATGACCACCAGAACGGTAAAATGACCACCACAAGGGTACAATGACTACCACAAGGGTACAATGACCGCCACAAGGGTATCACCACCATCACAATGATATAATGACCACCACAAGGGTATAATGACCGCCACAAGGGTACAATGAGAACACTTAAATCAATAAGGACATATCGGACACACTTGTGCGTGCAAATGATAACGTAATACTCAAGTTTTTTCCATATTAGAATAGATTAATCAATTTAGCCAACTCAGAGGACGCCAATATACTGAGATTCAATTATCTGAATTGTTAATTAACGCTGCTAATTCCTATATAATTATATATATCTCTTTGTAAACGCAATTCTGATAAAACTAATTTATTAAACAGTAACCAATTGATCATTTATGTGTTCTTACCTATTTGTGGTTGCAGGGGTCGAGTCACAGCTCCTAGCCCCGCCTCTTCACCGTTCGTCACTAGGTCCACTCTCTCTCTCACTGATCCATGAGCTTTATCATACCTCTTCTTAAAGCTATGTATGGATCCTGCCTCCACTACATCACTCTCCAGAGTATTCCATTTTCTGACACCTCTGTGACTTAAGAACTTCCTAACATCCCTGTGACTCACCTGAGTCTTCAACGTCCAGTTGTGACCCCTTGTTGCTGTGACCCATCTCTGAAACATTCTGTTCCTATCTACCCTTTCAATTCCTTTCAGTATTTTGTATGTCGTTATCATGTCCCAATTATCTCTCCTGTTCTCCAGTATCGTCAGGTCGATTTCCCATAACCTCTCCTCGTAGGACATCCCCCTTAACTCGGGGATTAGTTTTGTTGCACTTCCTCTAATTTCTTGACGTGCTTGACCTGGTGTGGGTTTTAAACTGGTGCTGCGTATTCCAATATGGGCCTGACGTACACGGTGTACAGAGTTTTGAACGATTCCTTACTAAGGTGTTGGAACGCTATTCTTACGTTTGCTAGGCGCAAATATGATGCATCAGTTATTTGGTTGATGTGCACCTCAGGAGATGTGCTCGGTATTATACTCACCCAAAGATCTTTTTCCTTGAGTGAGGTTTGCCGTCTTAACCCCCCACCCTTAGCCTGTACTCCATCTGCGGTCTTCATGACTTTGCACTTGGTGGGGTTAAACTCCAGGAGCCAGTTGTTGGACCAGGCTTGCAGCCTGTCCAGATCCCTTTGTAGTTCTGCCTGATCCTAATCCACTTGAATTCTCCGTATTAGCTTCACATCGTCTGCAAACAGGGACACTTCTGAATCTATATCTTCCGTCATGTCATTCGCACATACCAGAAACAGTACCGCTCCTAGGAATGACCCTTGTGGAACCCCACTCGTCACAGGCGCCCACTCTGACGCCTCGTCACATACCATCACTCATGTGTTAGTTACCATTTCTCAAAGGCACTTGTCCCTAAGACTATTCCGATCATAGAAGTGTGAATTTTATTAATACTCGAATTTAGACCAATACAGAAAACGATACCGTCAAAATTAACCCACATTAACCCTCCCTATACCGAGACATTGACACAGCGATACCTCACATACCACAGGTGTCAGGTTAAAGGTGGAGATAAATCAACACTGAACTAACTCTAGCTGGCTTACACACACGCGACACTTCCTTCTTCAACTTTCTGAATATTACTGTTAACGGCGAATGCAATTTATATATATTCTTTCACTATTCTTACTATTACAACGGGGCTTTTAGTAAATTATTTAACTATTCTTACTGATATTACAATCAGGCGGTTAGACGTATCAGTCTGAGGCTTTTATGTGCAGTCAACTCTCTTTTATGGACCTCCTCTATGAGGTACAAGTTTTCTCATATACAATTGGAAATATGTATTAATAATTGAAGAGCAAGCACTGGGATGGCCTTGCAACGTGCTATTCAATTATGGATGTACTTTTTCAACTGCATCTATCAAAAAAAAAAACTTTTATAGAGGGTTATATGAGAGCTGTGTAATTAAGCGAAGGCATGGTAACAATTTATCCTATATTTAGCAATTTTATAGTTGGAGAGAGAGAGAGAGAAAGAGAGAGAGAGAGAGAGAGAGAGAGAGAGAGAGAGAGAGAGAGAGAGAGAGAGAGAGAGAGAGAGAGAGAGGAGAGAGAGAGAGAGAGAGAGAGAGGAGAGAGAGAGAGAGAGAGAGAGAGAGAGAGAGAGAGGGTGGAAATCCCTTGGGTAGTGTCATGAAGTATAGTAATGGACAGAGCAGGAGAAAGGAGCAGGCGGGGTAGGGCAGAAGAGGGAGACACCTTTGGGGAGGAAACGTGGGGAGGAGGAGAGAGAATGGGGAGGAAACGTGGGGAGAGGAGAGAGCGTGGGAGAGGAGAGACTGGAGAGAAAGTGGAGGGAAGAGGCGGAAGGAGAGAAGCTGGTGACAGGCGAAGGAGACTGCAAGAAGAAATGGCAGAAATAAATGTATAAGAGAGAAAGGGAGAGGGAAGCACAGGGGAAAGGGGGTGCAATTAGTGTGGCAGTCGGAGAACTTCAATTATGAGGGAGGGAAGAGAAAGGGGTGAAGGGAGAGGCATTATTGGAGGGAAGAAAGGAACACCACTCTGAAGTAAAACATTAAACACAATATTTATTAAAACACACAAAAACATATGTACGAAACTGAGCCTGTGACGGCACATGTGAAGGGACACGTGACGGGGCACATAATGCGAAGGGGCACGTGACGGGGCACATGTGACGGGGCATCATACACAAGACTCACGTCAAGTGATTTTTCTTGAATACTACACAAATAACCCGTATATAAGAGAGAAAACCTTACGACAACGTTTCGGTCAGACTCGGACCATTTAAAGTCACAAATGGTCCAAGTCGGGCCGAAACGTCGTCCTAAGTTTCTCTCTCCTACGTGCGGGTTATTAGTGTATTGTTCCAGTCACGGTATTGTGCCTTTTTATTCTTTCTTAGAAGAATATTAAAAGGGAGTTATTAGTTTAAGGAACAGGAGGTGAGGGGGGTGGTGATGACAGCACAGAAGTTGATAGTTGATAGTGATAGTAGTGATAGAGATCGTGGTAGCTGAGCATACAGAGAGGCTGACAGACAAAAAAAAAATTTCGCCAACATTACAAAACTGACTATCATAATCAATCTTGCTGACAGCTTTATCAATTTGCTATTATTGTCAGTTTATTGTTATCAATTTGCTTCTGTCACCATCAACTTGCTATCAGCAGCATATTGATGACAACAGCACACTGAATTCACAACTACCACTCCCAGGTCACAAACACCACCACCACTTCCAGGTCACAACCACCACTCCCAGGTCCACCACCACCCTCGGTCACAACCACTTCAGTCACAACCACCACTTCCAGGTCACAACCACCACTTCCAGGTCACAACCACCACCACTCCCAGGTCACAACCACCACCACTCCCAGGTCAAAACTACCGCCACCACTTCCAAGACAGAACCACCACTCCCAGGTCACAACTACCACCACCACTTCCAGGTCACCACAACCACAACTCCCAGGTCACAACCACCACTCCCAGGTCACAACCACCACCACTCCCAGGTCACAACCACCACCACTCCCAGGTCACAACCACCACTCCCAGGTCACAACCACCACTCCCAGGTCACAACCACCATTCCCAGGTCAGGCATCTCTGCCGACAAGCAAGACAATCCGATTTGGCCACACCTTTCCTTGACATGCAGCCTGACTCACAAAAGAGGAAAATGCAATTGGAAAATCGAGTAAGGAGGAAGCAGTTAACATCACTAACAGCAGTTAGAAAAGTCCAAAATGCAGCAGTAACGTCAACAGTCACATTACAGCAGTATCAGGCAGGATAGTAGCTGCTGCTGTCGCCGCGTAGTAATGTACATACGACATACGTTTCCCATTTAAAGATTAGCAAAGGACTGGTGGCATTAGGATTTTTTCTTAATGTGGAGGGATTAACCAAAGAGGCACAGGGACTGAGAACTGGGTGTTGAGGGAAAGAGGAGGTGGGGGAAGTGTTGGGAAGAGGGAGAGGACAGATTAATAGTGAGAATAAGGGAAACATGGAGGATAAAAAAATAGAGGGATACAAAGAAACTGTAGTAGTAGCATTAGGGTGGTAGTACAGCACTGAAATTATTATTACTACTACTGCTGCTGATACTGTTGCTACTACCATACCACTACCACCCTAATGCTACTACTACAGTTTCTTTGTATCCCTCTATTCTTTTATCCTCCATGTTTCCCTTATTCTCACTATTAATCTGTCCTCTCCCTCTTCCCAACACTTCCCCCACCTCCTCTTTCCCTCAACACCCAGTTCTCAGTCCCTGTGCCTCTTTGGTTAATCCCTCCACATTAAGAAAAAATCCTAATGCCACCAGTCCTATATATATATATATATATATATATATATATATATATATATATATATATATATAGAGAGAGAGAGAGAGAGAGAGAGAGAGAGCGAGCGAACAAGACTGGTGCATGCGCTAGTCATTCCATATCCATCTTGTGAACAATAATCAAAAGATTACAGAGGTACACAGTGTGTCTGCCTGGGAAAATCTATCTCCTGGTCACTGCCCCCGGCTGCCCGGTCCTGCCCTACAATATTTTGATAAGTAAGTTACAGTGGTAATGAACTGCTTACAATTTTACGAGCTGATAACAATCGTAACGAGTTATTTACGCAGACATAAATTCAGTCACAAACACATTACATTTCATTAATGTGTTGCTATGACTTACAGTGACCGCTCTTATAAAACTCCTCTATTTAAAGTGAAATTTCTCGTAAATGTATTGAAGTGTTTCGAAAATTGAATAGCATAGTGAAGGGCGTTTAACACACTACTCATTTATTTTCAATAGCATTTAAAAAAAGCTAGCAGTATACAGAGGAAGTATAAGGGAACTATTTATAATAGCCAATATTTCATCATGCTATGATTAAATATAAGTAAGTGCCTATGAGGTATTTATAACAGGCGAGTACCAACAGTCTGATCAATCAGGCCGGCAACCAGGAGGCTGGTCTGGGACTTGGTTGCGGGGGTCGCTGACCCTTGGAAGCAACTACAGGTAACATACTGGTAAAGGCAACACTATATACAACACTATATACAACAGATGAGACTAAAGGCAGGAAGAGTGCCAACAATGGCACCTGGGTGAGGCACGAGAGGGCCAGTGACAGCTGGGATCATCAGGGAGGCCAGGCATGAGGGAGAATAAGTCATGAGAAAGAGGGAGAGCAGAGGCCGTCATCAGGGAGAGGAGGGGAGAGTGAGGAGAGTGTCATCAGGGAGGATGGGGAGGGGTCATGTCGTGGCCGGCCATATTTACGAGGGAGGTATCGACCCCTGGCACTTCAATTTTACATCTGGGCACTAAATCTCCCCGGCCACCCCACCCCCACAGTCCTCTGTCACCCCCATCATCCCTCCTCGGCCACCCCACCTCCCTCCTTTCAACCCCATCTTTCCTTCCTAGCCATCCCACGTCACCATCCTGCCTGGCCATACCATCCCCATCCTCCCTCCTCGAATTGCAGTTCCCAAGTGATAGTAACTCCAGATCTGCTGGAAATCAAGGACTTTTTTTGGGTTATTCTATGTAATTTACACTATGTATGATAATTGTATTGATGTTTACTGTGCCTAAATAAACTGATGCATTTGAAGGTCAACGTGGGAGGGATTCCACTGTCTATAGCTCTACCAGACTTATGTCTGGGTTTAGACACGACCACGTTGTAAGGTGTTTTACCTGGAGAGAGTTCCAGGGGTCAACGCCCTGCGTTGAATAAAGTCCTCTTTTTCCCCTATAATTTTCCTCCAGTCACTATCACCTGTTCCTCTTTAACGTCTCCTAACATCTTGGTTATAATCCTAACCACAATTTTTAACGGGGTGGACTGATAAGCCAGCGGAAGGCCTCGGTCAGATGACCAAAAGCTCTAGGTGTGGGTCATCATATGACTAAGACCCGCGTCAGGAAACACTTGTCCTGTTTCCTGACAAATCTTGCCTAACCTAACCTGACCTCTTTATCAGTGACCCACCCTCTCTGAGTCTCCGTACCCCTATCCCACAACCCTCAATTACTACCCTCTCTCATCTCCTTAACAGTCAATCTACCTTCCCCATCACCTCTATACCATCCCGTCCCATTACAAAAGTGGGCCAGACACCATACCCACTACACGCTCCACTTGCAGTATAACACCACGCCATTACCTTCCCCGCCAGGCCTCTACTACCCCTCCCCCAGTCCTGCTCCTCCACTCATTGCCTCAGTCTGATTGGTTAATGTGGCTTAAAGCCTCTCGACTACGTGAGTGTTACCTGTTAACCACCAATCAAAAATATTCCAATCCCTAAAGGATAAAAATACACACACAGAGACGTATACCTAGCAGTGCATATATATGTTGCCTCCAAGGTCTCTCCCAGTACTAACTGCACAGAACCATACATGTTGCCCCCAGCGTCTTTCCCAGTATTAATGGTATAAGAACCATACATATCTTGCCCCCAACATCTTTCCCAGTATTAATGGCACAAGAACCACAAGGGGAGAAAGAGAATATCTTGGTGTACAAATATACTTATATATGAATGGTATATACTTCAACACTTCACATTATGTCCTTGTATTAATAAATCCACAAATATGGTTGAAACTTTGAACAAAATAGAGAACTAAAAACGAACAATGTGTATTATCAACATCTTATTTGTATGCACCGGATATATTTAGATACAAATATGTATGAAGGCCAGGCAAGTCTGGCCTTCATACATACTTGTCAATGTCAATGGCCTTCATACATACTTGTCAATGTCAATGGCCTTCATACATACTTGTCAATGTCAATGGCCTTCATACATACTTGTCAATGTTCTGAAAGCATAACTGCTTTCAGAACATTGACAAAATCATTGAAGACCTGCGCAAGTCATCTTGGAGTACGTTGCGCCAGCATAGAGCCCCACATTTATTTATATATATATATATTTTTTTAAAACATCAATTTTACACACTAAGAGCTGTTATCTTGTCAACATGACCCTTTATAACTGTCAACCAGACCCTTCATAGCTGTCAACCCGACCTTGCATAGCTGTCAACCATACCCTTCATAACTGTCAACCAGACCCTTCATAACTGTCAACCAGACCCTTCATAACTGTCAACCAGACCCTTCATAACTGTCAACCAGACCCTTCATAACTGTCAACCAGACCCTTCATAACTGTCAACCAGACTCTTCATAACTGTCAACCAGACCCTTATGGCTTTGTCAACATTACATTTATGAACGTGTTAACCTTCTCCCTAAGGTTATCTCATCTTGCAATTCTCTCTCTCTCTCTCTCTCTCTCTCTCTCTCTCTCAGAGAAAAGGTTTGCACAGCTGCTTCTCTGCAAGTATTTACAGATTGCTCTTGGTGTTCTTTGTGTATTCCTTATCGTGGGAATCTACATTAGTCGTGTTTTTCTAGTTAATTATAATAGTTGATGATCCTCTCAGTCACCTAGGAGACCTTCCAGCACTAATGTGTCTGATGCCAACCATGCCTTCATTTTCCTTCTGAAACAAAGTTTTCCTGTTCAGTTTGTATCTCTCTCTCTCTCTGTCTCTCATACACACACTTGACATAGGAAAGTCTTGTATAGTTTATGCACAATATATGGGGTCCCAGAAGTACCCCGGTCTCCTATTCCACAGACGCACGGGTACGCGCGCGCATACATGCATACATACACACATTACACAATAACATAGACTAATACAAGGATAACACAGTATAGATGTTTGAGAGAGAAGGCTGCTACAACTCAGCACTGATGTCATCACACCACAAAATTCGTGTCGCAATTATCCAAGACCTGGTGGAGGGATGCTGGAGGGCCTGGTGGAGGGATAGTGGAGGGATACTGGAGGTATACTGGAGGGATGGAAGGATGGTGGAGGGCCTGATAGACGTACAGTGGAGGTGTGGAGTAGCAGAGAGAACAGCAGCGATGGAAAGAGGCAAGACGGTGGAGGGACGATGACTGGAGGTTGGGGAAGGAACAGACATGGGGGAAGGGGAGCAGACAGCAACAGTATGGATGAGGAGTAGACATGGGGGAAGGGGAGCAGACAACAACAGTATGGATGGAGAAGAGCAGACACTGGGGAAAGTTGACCAGACAGTAACAGTATGGATGGGGAGGAGCAGACACGGGGGGAGGGATACACAGCAACAGCATGGGTAGGGAGGAGCAGACACGGGGGAGCAGCAGACAGCCAAAGTATGAACGGGGTGGAGCAGAGAGCAACAGTATGGACGGGGAGGCGCAGACAGCAACAGCATGAACAGGGAGGAGCAGACAGCAACAGCATGGAAAAGAAGCAGCAGACACTAGCATATTAAGCAGAGCCTCTTACTCTGGAGTGTTGATGAGTCGCGGGATTGGTGAATATATCACACAAGACAGGTAAGCCTGAAGGTGGGGTGACGGGAGGGAAGGTGGGGTGACGGGAGGGAAGGTGGGGTGATGGGAGGGAAGGTGGGGTGACGGGAGGGAAGGTGGGGTGACGGGAGGGAAGGTGGGGTGACGGGAGGGAAGGTGGGGTGACGGGAGGGAAGGTGGGGTGACGGGAGGAAAGGTGGGGTGACGGGAGGAAGGGTGGGGTGACGGGAGGGAAGGTGGGGTGACGGGAGGAAGGTGGGGTGACGGGAGGGAAGGTAAGGTGACGGGAGGAAGGTGGGGTGACGGGAGGGAAGGTGGGGTGACGGGAGGGAAGGTGGGGTGACGGGAGGGAAGGTGGGGTGACGGGAGGGAAGGTGGGGTGACGGGAGGGAAGGTGGGGTGACGGGAGGGAAGGTGGGGTGACGGAGGAAGGTGGGGTGACAGAGGAAGGGGGGTGACGAGGAGGGGAGGAGGAGCGGGAGACGGGAGGGAGGTTAAAAAGGGGAGGGAGAAAAATTGTTGAGAGGGCTCGAGGAATTATAAGAAGAGTTAGAGGGGGTGAGGGAACGAGGGGAATGGGTGGAGGAAGATGTAAGGGGATGAAGGAAGGGGTGAGAGGTTAGGGAGTGCGGAAAATAGTGAGGGAGAGTAAGAATAGGTAGGTATGTCTAGGTAAATGATTACCAGGACGCTTCAGGCAGGCTGGTGGTACCGTCTTGCTGTAATTGTGCAGGGAGTAAGTACAGGGAGATTGCAGGTAGAGTACAGGGAGAGCGCAAGGAGGAAAGGTACAGGGAGAACACGGATGGTGAGTACAAAGAGAGCACAAGGAGGGAAAGGTTAGAGTGAGACAGGGAGAGCGCAGGGAGGAAAGAGACAGTAAAACTCACAGTATGCTTCGACTTGTAAGATCATTCAACACTCACAATCATACACACTAACACTCACAAACTAAACCCCTAAACAATAATCAACTTTCACTAAAACTCACAGAAAATTAATATAAGAGGCACCAATTTAGTCATTAGCATTAAAAATCTCCCGTAAAAGTTCTCCGAGGTCTCAATTGGTATCCCAGTAATTTCTGAACATGTAGAGAGGGGTCGGGGTACTATACTATTATTGCATTGCATGAAGCGCTAACCCAAGTGGGTTATTCACCACAAGCAGTGGTGAAGATTCGATCCTCCGTCTCCTGACAGTGTCCAATGTGTCTGCAGGTGAAAATCAACACATTCAGGGACGTGAAATTCTGCCACCCGAACATTAAAAAGTTTAACAAATGTCACAGACTTGGACACAAAGGTCAGTGTTGTGCTCCAACGTCAGCAGAGTACCATAGGTCAGGGAACAAGAACACCTTTCTTTTCGGTGATTCCAGAAGTCAATGTTTTCCTCGCGGCACACTGAAGCAGGTGAGGTGTGTACCTCATCCTCACCCTACACAGACTCGTCTCAGTGATGATTCTTCAGGATACAGCAAGAGCCAACGCCCACATACTCTCGAACACTGCATAATTTACTGCTCGATACCTTTACCAAGACCTTTGATGGATTTCGAGTTTTCCTTACTCCCGGAGCCCGGCTCTAGACCAGGCTTGTTAAGTCAACAAGGCTGTTGCTACTGGCGGCAGAAAAGCAGAAAAGGATGAGCGAAAGGGGTGGAGGGAAGAGAAGAAAGAGAGATTTAGAAAAGGAAGATCGGAGTAACAAGGTGGAGGTTCGGAGGGTAGGGAGGGAGAGGCAGATGAGGTGGAGGGAGAGGCAGATGAGGTAGAGGGAGTGAAGGGGCAATATATGTCTCCGGTGTTCACCATTAATTAGAATCTGAGCGTTGAGTCTCATGAGTAGATGAAGCAACTTTCCTTTCATTTAGTCAGATTTACACAAACAAATGGGCTACAATGAACAAAATAAAAACGGAAAGTTAATTAAAGTTTCGATTACTATTCAAACTCCCAGCACACTCCCCTTCCCACTCTATCCTCCTTCCTTCCTTCCTTCCTTCTCCCTCTATCCTCCTCCCTTCCTTCATTCTCCCTCTATCCTCCTTCCTTCTCCCTCTATCCTCCTTCCTTCTCTCTCTATCCTCCTTCCTTCCTTCCTTCTCCCTCTATCCTCCTTCCTTCTCCCTCTATCCTCCTTCATTCTTTCTCCCTCTATCCTCCTTCCTTCCCTCTCCCTCTAACCTTTCTCTATCCTTCCTCTCCCCTCTATTCTCCCTCCCTCCCTCATTACATGTTCACACACACACACACACACAGTCTACGAGACGGGGGCGAGGAGCTAAGTTTCGACCCCCGCAAGCAAAACTCAGTGAGTACATCTTGGTGGGTACAACAGTTAGAGGAATCTGAGCACAAGCAAGAGACTCGGGCTCGATTTCTGATCTACACGATGAGTACAGTCAAGTGTTCTCACACTCCCTCTCCATCATGTACAGTTGGACGTCAGTATGCACTTCGTATTGGTCAACTTTTATCTATCACATCCTCAGGAAGAATTCAAATGCAAAAGCGTCAAAAAAACGTAAATTATAAAGAAATTAGAGACGCATAGCTCCTTTTTTCAGAGAGATAATGACAAACAGGTAATCACATACAAGAACATGGAAAAATATACATAATACACTGAAGAGAACAGAAGAGCCAGAAAAGAATATGCAAGACTGAGAAGACCAACTGACAATGTGAGAATGACATTGATGCAAAAACGTGATAGAATAAAAACTGGTACATAGCCACATCTGAAAGAAGACCAAGTGACAATACTTGTGCCGAGTAGCTAAACAACAAGGAGATTGGTGAAACGAAAACCAGAGACTCAGAAAAGTCTTCACCCAGGAAACAGTGACAAAGCCATTGGAAAGAAAAGGACACACCAGCAGAGACTGGATATCAACACAACAAAGAATGAAATGAAACTGCAGGGAAAACAGGACACTGCAAAAATAATGGAAACATGCAATGTGTTTTCTTGGGATCTGTGTGATCAACAAGCGAATATACAAAATTCGTTGGCGACAGGGTAACATACAAACAGCAAATATCATTCCACTGATCAAACAAGGGGACAGACTCGTAACATTTACCTTGAGGCCAGTATTACGTAATGGATGCAGATACTAGGGTACTGGAGAAGATAATGAAAGTAGTAAAATATCTGGAGAGGTAAGGCCGCACATACAACACACATCACATGGGTTTAGAAAAGATAAACACTGACTCACAAACCTATTTCAGCTTACAACAGGTTACCGGAGAAGTATCAAGATATTGTTGTAGTTCTCGTAGTAGTACTAGTAGTAATAAAATTTACGGAGCACTTTGACCACATAGGTCACTCATCGCTCATAGCCAATACACACACACTATATATATATATATATATATATATATATATATATATATTATATGTATGTGTGTGTGTGGTGTGGTGTGTGTGCGTGTGTGTGTGGCGTGTGTGTGTGCGTGTGTGTGTGTGTGCGTGTGTGTGTGTGTTTGTGTGTGGTTGCAGGGGTCGAGTCATAGCTCCTGGCCCCGCCTCTTCATTGGCCGCTACTGGGTCACTCTCCCTGCGCCATGAGCTTTATCATACCTCTTCTTAAAGATATGTATGGAACCCTCCTCCACTACAACTGTGTCCCCTTGTTGCTGTGTCCCATCTCTGGAACATTCTGTCTTTGTCCACCTTGTCAATTCCTCTCAGTATCTTATATGTCGTTATCATGTCCCCCCTAACTCTCCTGTCCTCCAGTGTCGTCAGGTCGATTTCCTTTAACCTCTCCTCGGGACTAGTCTTGTTGCAAACCTTTGCACTTTCTCTAGCTTCTTTACGTGCTTGGCTAGGTGTGGGTTCCAAACTGGTGCTGCATACTCCAGTATGGGCCTGTGTGTGTGTGTGGTCGCAAAAATACCAGTGAAAATGGGAAATAAAACCTGTGCTTATACAAATATTTTCAAACAAAATTAACATAAACACACAACATAAACAAATACTATCATACCAAGTTAGATTATTCAACCAACATCAATTAAAAAAATATTAACGTTACATGCTATGAAAACCATGACACACACCAAGAGAGAGAGAGAGAGAGAGAGAGATGCTATCTTATTGGACTATAAGATAGCATCTGATAGTGTAGTCACAGACTGGAAAAGTAAGAAGAGGTAAGGGAGAAGAAGCCAGTTACTATAAGGGAGAATACATAAGGATGGACGGGCTTAGTGAAGAAGCCAGTTACTATAAGGGAGAATATATAAGGATGGACGGGCTTAGTGAAGAAGGCTCCATCTTGGGACTACAACTATCCCTGGTATAGACGTATTTAAAACCCCAGTCTTATACAACTTAGTAATCGGACGATTTAAAGCACCCCTCCTAATCATTGCCCCATCCACTCTCACCAGTCACCCCTCTGCCAGAAATTCTCCTATCCCCACTGTCCCCTCAGCCTGCAGCACATCAGCGGCAACAATTACCGCACTATTAGGAAGGTGTCAGAGCAACAAACTCGTGCAAATCTCGGTTTTAAGAAACTCATTAGCGGAGCGAACTAACAGATTCGCACACTCGACTTCTCAATACTTTTCGTCCCAAGTCACTGAGCCAGGAGGATAAAGGGGGGGGGGTGTAGTGAACGAACTCCAGTGGCGGCGGTCGGTCCTCAGAGAGAGAGAGAGAGAGAGAGAGAGAGAGAGAGAGAGAGAAGAAAGACAGTCTCTCCCAGAATGATGTGACTGGCAATTTCTATGAGGGCAATTTTCGACTTCCCCCCCCCCTATCCCCTAGGAAGCATCTGGTGGTGCCACCTTCTTGCCGGACCACAGTGTGTCCCTGTCTGTCCCAAATTTCTTGCCGACGTAGCCAGCATCTCTGTGATGTCCTCTTACCCCAACCGAAGCCTTATGTTATCCTAGGTAATTTACACTATGTATGATAATTGTATTCATGTGTACTTGTACACACACACAACCCACGTATAGGAGAGAGGAGCTTACGACGACGTTTCGGTCCGACTTTTACCACACAGTGAAGTTTCTCAGCGTATCATCGTAGGTTTCTATCTCATCCTGCATGATGGAATAGGACCGAGAAACGTAGCTACCTTTTCTTCCCACTTTGTAACTATCATATAGTACCTACACCTTTGCCTTTGACCTATGATGAGTTCCTAGAGTTTTTCTACTTCCAGAGCCCGGCTCATCTGGTACTTGCCTGGTCAACCAGCCTGTTGCTGTTGGTGTACTAGCACACTTGTTATATCCAAATATGCTAAATAAAAAAACTGCTGGCCCTGTTCACCTTAGTAGTAAATAGGTGTCTAGTAGCTGATCGTATCGTATGCTTTGGGTCGTATCCTACGTAACAGAGGTGAAGGATTACAACGGAATTAAGCCACAAAGCCTGTTTTTTTTCTTGTTGAGAGGGCTATCCTGGGGATACCAATCCACCTCTGTTATCAAGAGAAAACTGCATGTTTCCCTAGACAGCTGCAGGTAAGGTTAGGTAAGATTCGTCAGGAATCAGGACGTGTTTCTTGACGCGGGTCTTAGTCATATGACCCACAACTGGAGCTTACCAGTACACCCGTTTAAAAATTATTAATTAGCTTTTGGTGTTGTTGGTCAGCCCAGCTCTGGTGCCTACACTACACTGCTTGCTGCTAGTAGCAATAACCAGGCTGATCAGTCCAGCAATTAATTCTTGGTCTGAACCGAAACGCAAAAGCACTGACCTCTGGAACCACCAACACGTAGAGAACAGCAGGGTAGATACACCTTTACACTGATGTCTCCTAAACACATGCAAAAGTAGGCACACTGATGTCCCCAGCCACATGTTGAAGTCACACTGATGTCTGTTGACGTCACCAACGCCACGTTGATGCTACTTAACCTCAAGACGTGATGACTTCGCTAATACATCTTGTACGTTTCCATGCTTTATATTATTATATTATAAGCGCTATATAAATAACCCGTACACAGGAAAGAGGTTGTGTATTGTTCAAAGTATTGTAACTCGTAAGAGTCGTACAGCGCCTGGGGAACGGAGGGGTTAATAGGGTTAATCAGAGGAACGGGAGCTCCCATTCCTCAGATCAAAACCCCCTTCACCAGCGTCATGGTGACATCAAAACGGAAGGGATGGTGACCAAGGTGACGACACGGTGACAGAGGAACGGTACTACTGTTGACATTATCACATGTCAGTGAGGTCAGATCCCATAAAAGGTGTTAGAGCCTGGCCACTCTCAGGCTTCCTGACGCCAGGCTCCACTGAATTCCTTGATTGAAAAAAAATATTGAAGGTAATCTCACAAATGTGGCGGCAGTCAAAATATGTATTTTTCCTTTTGTGGAAAAAATATATGATAAAAATATTATAAGTAAAAAACTATATATATATATATATATATATATATATATATATATATATATATATATATATATATATATAAGTTCTCTTATACATTTAAAGATATTTTTTTCATTCATGTTAATGTAAAAATTAATAATTTTGTACCAAAAGAACCTTAGAAGTGTTAATCCAATAAGAACAATTACCAAGCAGAGAAGCTGGTCTATATCAGGCCAAAAATTGTTCTACTTAAAGTCATCAAATTCATAATATATCTAAGATGCACAAATAAACCTAAGAGTTTTAAAATATCTAACCCAACATTTATATTAGCATATTTTTTTTATACTTGCTATATTTTCCAGATTTTGTCGACATGTATTACAAGTCTTCAAGAAAACAGAGGAGAAATATTACAGAGCGAGAAAGCTAGAATAAGATCTGAAATTTCTAGAAACCTGCAAGAAGGTTGAAGTGTTACCTAAATTTCTAAAATTTCAAGTACATAACTCTAGTTTTATATAAAAAAAAATACCGATGGGCCTTGGTTGTTTACATTAGACGTTTAAATCAAAGACTATATGATTATCTTATTTCTTCACTTTTAAGTCTCGTTTTAATTGTCAATGCAAATACTGTAATATGCTGTAGACCAGGAGGAATGTATGGAGAACCCAAAATGCATACATAAACTAGCCTATCCAAAACGTCCTATGATTTCTTCTGGTCATTGACCGGGCCGCGGGGGCGCTGATCCCCGGAATACCCTCCAGCTAGTGTGTAAGGCTAGCATAGATTCATTCTTAACAAATGTTCCTTTGTTAAGAAACTATGAATATCTTGATCGGATAAATTAAAAATAACACTGGATAATGTAAGTAATTATGGTTTTGGATAAGAAAATTCTTGCTATTTTTTTGGAAATTTCAACTTCAGACTCAGTGTTTGCATTTAACAATAATTTGTGTTCTAAGATTAATGGTGATGCTATGGGGTTGCCTCCTGGCCCAATGCTTTTCTTTGTTATTATGAACAGATATGGCTGAATAACTGTTCACTAGCCTTCAAACCCTTGTATTAGCGTCGATATGTGGATGATTCATTTCTAATTTTTAGGGACAGATCTCGTGTAAGTGGATTTGTAACATATCACAACACTAAGCATGTTAATATGAAATTTACATGTGAAATTGAAGAAAATTCTACCCTGCTATATCTAGACACTTTGATTACTACTAATAATGGCAAATTTACAACTATACTTCAAATAGAATACCAGCATTTACCGGACTAAGCTTAAATTATTTCAGCTTGGGTCCTAAACAATATAAAATTATGAGTTGCAAAACAACCACGGAGGGAGTTGAATGATAACTCTAGGCCTTTCGTGTTGCAAACAACACATCAGGAGCTTGCAATGTTGCAGAAAAGAGGAGGTGGTCCAAGCAAATACGATCACAGGAAGCGCCTTTGCTGGAAACCAGCAAAGGCGCTTCCTGTGATCGTATTTCCTTTGACTTCCTCCTTTCTGTAATATTGCAAGCTCCTGATATGTTGATTGCAACACGAAAGGCCTAGAGCTATCATTCAACTCTCCCCGTGTTTTCTTCATCTTGTATCGCTTGTTCGCGACTTTTGCATAAATTATACGTATTTGAACACTCATAAAATGTACTATAAGTACAAAATATGAGTTTCACATTGAGGCGGAATACTTGTATTATTTTCTGTAAAATAATTATCCTAGTAAAATATTTTAGTGTACTAAAAAATATTTTAAACAAAATTACACCACCTAGAATAATGTACACAGTCTCTAAGGATAATACATAAAGCTGCATTTATTTAGAAAAATTAAAGTGTTCAAATTCTTCAGTAATTACACAAACTATGAGAATGACACAGCATCTGAGCCAAAATTGTTATACAGCCACATTAGGAGGAAAATAAGTCAAGGACCAGGTAATCAGGCACGAGAAGGAAGGTGGGAAGAACCACCAAGAACACCACCACCTAGAACACCACCACCTAGACCACCACCACCTAGAACAGCACCACCTAGAGCAACAACAGCACAGTGTTCTTTTCCACAAATTAATTCCATTTTGTATTTAATAAGAAAATAATATTGGAACAATTTTGAAGAGTGTAGATGATCTGCCTTGTAAGCTGAAGTCCAGTGCTCAAGTGTTGGAGTCATCCTCAATACGTGGGCAGTAACTACCTCACGTAACTCTCAAAACTGCGTTTCATAACATATGGGTACATAATAAAAACACGGAACGGGTGGAGTTTGAGTCATAAAACTCAAACCTAACCCGCTCCGTGGTTTGTGTTTTATCGTGTTATTATGATTTCGTGAGTCACGATATGGGTACATAATTCTGCACTGACCTTCCCTTACCTACGTCATCTAATTCTGCAGTCAGGGATCACTGTCACTGAACAACCATCCTCTTACATCTTAGGATTTCACAGTTTTGACAACAATAAGAGAATGAACGGTGTCACCTCTGAGTTCCCTGTACAATGTTAGGATGAGGTCGCAACTCAACAACATTATAACATCTACTCAGTTGTATATTTCGAATTTGTTATGAGATCCTCGTCAGCAGAAATACAGCCTAGTCTTTAACTAGGCCTTCTAAATTGGAAAGGCAATATTACATAATAAAATAATTATTAGAAACACAAGAAATTGTGGATAAGTTTATACATAAGAAAAAAATACAAGAAATATGTAAGATATACCCGTCACTGGTTTCCCGAGTTCCTCTACTCCAGCAGCCTGGCCATGGGCCAAGCTTGTCTACTGCTTGCCTGGGCAACCAGGCTTTTCTTGTTGGCGGTCCGCTGGCCCACATATCCAGTCACAGCCTGGTTGATCCGGTACTTGAGGGATATACTGGTCGATTTTCTTCATGAAGACTTGCACGCGTGTTCCAGCAGTATTTCTAGCATCTTCTGGTTGAACTTACCTATCTATCATCTTCACGACAAGACAGCAATTCTACCACAGTGCAAAATACTAAACAATAAAAATAAAATATCTTTATTTACTACAAGTACATGTACAAGGTATACAGGCCTAGCTGACATCAATGACACACTACTATATACAAAGCCGCTTGTTATGCAGAGCATTTCGGGAAAATTAGGTCAGTTTTGTTCCAGGATGCGACCCACACCAGTCGACTAACACCCAGGTAACCATTTTACTGATGGGTGAACACAGACAACCGGTGTAAACACGTCCGATGTTTCAATTCTGGCTGGGAATCGAACCCAGACCTTACCCGTGTGAACCGAGAGCTTTAGCCACCAGAGCCATGAGCAATGAAAAATTCCCCAGCTGATATTAAACTGCTTTATGCTTTAATTAAGAATCTATAAATAATTTTTCATTTTATTTTCCCCGAAAACACAAAATTATTGGAAATTTTTCCATGAACCGTGTAACATGTTTTAATTACAGACCAACAATGCAATCACGTCTTCTAAAATTTATTAATTAAATCCGTTCAAAAGAACGTTACATGGAACCCCCGGTGTTGCGTTACAAGAACCTGATTTTAATAATTAAGTTTAATAATTAAGTTCTAGTACTCACGCCAAGGCACAATTGTTAATAAATACTATAACTAATAATGAATTATTCATAGACATTATATCCCAGAGCTTAAATATGCAAACATCTTCATTATTCAGGGTATATATCAGGATATACAACAATAATAGTAATAAAATTAAAATTAATAATAAAATCAAAATTAATAATAAAATTAAAATTAATAATAAAATTAAAATTAATAAAATTTAAATTAATATAATAAAATTAATAATAAAATTAAAAGTAATAATAATAATAATAAGTGTGTAAGCGTTCAGGTTTAATTTCCTATTTTCACTGTGGTATTTTTTTAATATTCGCAATCACGCGTTTTACTGTGATTTCTTCCAATAATAATAATAATAATTATTATGATTAACATAAAGGTACTGCCAATAATAGTGAACTTCATGCATATCTACGAGTTTTAGGAATATAAGGTATGCGACCTCGGTGGGCGCACCAGCAACAAACTATATGATCGACTACAAGACCTGGTTGACCGGTCCACGGGGGCTGTGACTTGGAATACACTACAGGGTAAATATCTACCCCAGGTATCTACGAATGAAAATACTCGGTTCTCAAACTTATCATAAATGATCAAAAGCCGACGAGCGTTCTCATGCAATCCATATTCCCATTGTGCAACAGGAGGAGGAGGTCCGTATTTTGGAGGGAGAGGTGAGGTTGAGATGTGTGTGTAGTCATTACCTGGCTCGGCGGGATGTTACCTCCAGTGATAATGGAGAGGAAGGAAAGGCAAAATGGAAGTGGGGGGAACATGAAGACGAAATAAACAAAAGACGAACCTTCATGAACGAACTGAATAACGTAGAGAAACCAGTGCAGGAGGAAGGTTCACCTGAAGGGAGTGGGAAAGGAACTCGCAGAGGGAAGTAAAAGAAAAAAAGATAAATATAAGAGAAATGAACAAGAGACGGACATTCGCCAACCAAATAGTGTGGAGACCAATGCCAGCAATAATTCTTGTGTGAGCGTGGGTGCCTAGGAAAGCCCCTGTACCCAGCAGCACAATGGAGGTGTAATGCCCACCTGGGCGCTGGTTGATTATGCATTATTCACTGCCTCTTCAGACTTCATTTCCGTGCCATTTGTTAGCCAAGCTAGTGCGAGCCACTGGAATGGCTTGTGTTGTGTCTGGCTAGACGTCCCGGGGAGCCACACTACATCATAACACAGCCTCAGGTCACACTTCCATAACAGCCTGCTCAACCAAGCAATTGTTTATAATGACCCGTAAGCAAGCACACACATACACACACGTCAGAGTGACTGATCAGACTCAGGAGGTAGTGATCCAGTTTTCTCTTGAAACCTCTACTTCCATGCCTACTAAACATTTACCAATCCTAATTGACATTTTGTTTTTGTTTTAATGGAGCAGATTTGTAAAGATTATTAAAACCCACAAACTTTACTAAGCCAAAATCAGATCATTTTCCTAAGACGATTTAATTTTAATTCCGTTTATTTTTAATTAACTTCAGATTTAACCTCCATGATCCACTACACACGAACGCACAAGGGGACACAGAATATGTGTCTAATAATTATCATTTTTACCATAATTTTTAAAGGGGTAGACTGGTAAACCAGGGGAAAGGTCTCAGTCAGCTAACCAAAAGCACCAGCTCTGGGTCATCAAATGATTAAAACCGGCGTCAAGAAACACTTGTCCTGTTTCTTGATAAACCTAACCTAACCTAACCTAACCTAAGGGGGAACAGATGGATAATAAAGAGACAAATGTGTCACAGGACGCTGGGGAGTTTCTTTAGTCTCGAGAGTTATTTAAAGATGACAAGAAGTAAACGAAGTGGTAGTGGAGACTCTTTCCATGTAAAGCTTTAAGAACAGGTACGACAGAACCCAGGATATATCGGCCATGCCATCCCCGCGTCTCGGTAAGTACACACACGCACGAACACACATTATGAGTGCAACATAAAATAAAAAATACAGACACACAACACAATACGAAGCGGAAATTGGCAACAAGTGTGTAGAAAAAAGTAAAAAAGATTCGTTAAGTTTTGAGCTACGAAACTAGTGACCGGGTCAAAATTGAGGCTTTTTAGGCAGAGTTTGCAATCTTGGCTTATAAAGTAACAATGACTTTGCCAGGCAAAGTCTGAGCATCATGAAATAAATACATTTTACTGATACCAGATACAAGTAATAACTACCATAAAGAATAAAAAGGCACAAATACCGTGACTGGAACAATACACAAATAACAGTGTGACTTTGTAAATGGTCAAAGTCGGACCGAAACGTCGTCGTAAGATCCTCTGTCCTATGTGCGGGTTATTTGTGTAACAACTCTCATATTTCTGGTGTGCACAATACTGACAACTTGATGAATAAGACATGTGCAATACCTGGCTACCTTTATCAAGTGCGTGTTAATCAAGTGCGTGTTAATCAAGTGCAGGTTAATCATTTCCTGTATACGTCATGTAGCGAGGTGTCTCGGCGAGCATGAGAAACGTTCAAAACTACACGAATATCGTGTGCATTTTTTTTATAACCTTGCATGTGATTTGCAGTTTTCTGGCACCTGTCTGTCGCACTTCTTGAATCCTGGAATTAGTTTGAGCGTGTTTCAGCAGTCAGGCAAACTCCCCGTATCTAGTATTGCAGAGTGTAAGCGCAGTGTTCAGGACTGACGTTCGCTCTTTCACTATTTAAAACGATAATTTGTCGGATTCTGTTATTCTCGACGTGTTCAATTCTGTGATGATTTTAGCTTTCCCTTTGCATGTTGAGTGCGGCCGGCAGTAACAGCCTGTTTGATCAGGCCCTGAACCACTGCGAGGCCTAGTCATGGAGCGGGTCGCGGGGGCGTTGACCCTCGGAACGCCCTCCAGGTATACTCATGCGCGTGCCTTCATGAATTTGCTAGCGTGAACGCGTGTGTGCAGAAACCATGCATGAGTGTGCATGCATGCGCTTATGTATATTCATAAATCAATAAATACATGCACATGAGCACACTGAACATTCGTTGTTGCAATGACCTCGCAACACCCAGCGTGAACATTATGCAACACAACTACGCTCATACCAATCAACATCAGCTAGTTCTAAGGAATAAAAAGGCACAATACCATGACGAACAACACATAAATAACCTGCACACATAGGAAACAAACTTATGACATTTCGATCTGACTTGGACCATTAACTGTCACACTGGCTAGTCAGTCTCCTACGTACTCACCTATTTGTGGTTTCAGGGGTCGATTCATAGCTCCTGGCCCCGCCTCTTCACTGGTGTGTGTGTGTGTGTCTATTTTCTCACACAGAACGCAACACTCCTCGAATTATGGAGTTTTTTCAAGACATTTTTTCCCCCTGGATGCGACCCACAACAGCCTGCTAACACACAGGCACCTATTTTTTACTGCTAGGTGAGCGAGGGCAGCAGTAGAGGAGAGAAACTTACCAAGGAATCTAACCCGGGACCTTGCGATTCTCAGTGGAATTAGGTTAGGCTTGTCAGGAAACAGGACAAGTGTTTCCTGACGCGGATCTTAGTTATATGATGACCCGCGGCTGGAGCTTTTGGTCATCTGACTGAGGTCTTCCGCTGGCTTACTCCTCCAACCCTTTAAAAAATTGTAGTTATGATTATAACCATTAAATGATATAATCATGAGTGGAATGCTTGACACCCCTTGTGTATACCTGTATACACATGGGGGGGGAGTGTGGGGGGAAGGGGGAGACAAGGGGGAAGTGGGGGTCGGCCGGAAAGGTAAAAGCGAGCGAAGGGACATAAAGGGCAAAACATTTCCTTTTGCGTGTGTGCGCGCGCGTAAGTAATGGCGCTTTAAAAAATGAAAAAAAAATCAAAATATCAACAAATATTTTTGCCCGTTGCAGCAGCAATATTGCACCAATATTTAGCAGTGACACTTTTTTATAATACCCGACAGCTGTTAGATCAAAGCTAATTATGTTGCTGCCTGTGGATTGAAGTGAGAGTTTTATCAGGCAGTCTTTTTAAATAGCATATACTCTATTTGTCATCAGCATCACTGACAATCAATACAGAGTATTGCAAGTGCTCATAAAAATACTACCTTTCATGTTAAACAGCCGCTAATGAACATAAAATTAGAAACTACTTAAAAATAGCATTGCAAAAATATGAGGCTTAAAATATATCCGAGGTCATTATAGAGCACAAACGTTTACCAGTTATGGAGAGTCACTGTAGCTAATTGAACACAGAAAATGGAATGACAGTTTCTTGAAGATTTTTACGATGTGTTAATTTAATTAATAAGATCACCTGTCTAGCTCACACCTCTAAACACACACACACACACACACACCACACACACACACACACACACACACACACACACACACACACACACACACACACACACACACACAGGATGTTCGAGAGATGGGGCACAGCAACATGGGATGTCAGGAAGTATTTCGTCAGTCACAGAGTTGTCAGGAAGTGGAATAGTCTGAGAAGTGCTGTAGTGGAGGGAGGATCCATACATAGCTTTAAGAAGAGGCATGATAAAGCTCATGGAGCAGGAAAAGTGACCTAGTAGCAACCAGTGATGAGGCGGGGCCAATAGCTGTGACTCGACCCCTCCAACCACAACTAGGTGAGTACACACACACAAGGATTGGGAGATCGGGGATCACTAAGTTAAGAAAGAACGCTAAATGAGACACTGGAATGTTAGGAAGGTCTTCAGCCTTATGGGTCTCAAGGAAGATACAAAACTTAGATGAAGAAAAAGCCACAATACGGTGACTGGAACAATACGGTGACTGGAACAATACGGTGACTGGAACAATACACAAATCACCCACACATAGGAAAGATAAGTTTATCACGACGTTTCATTCTGACTTGAACCATTTACAAGTCACACTAACACAAAGGTGAGGGAGCCAGTATATATAGGAGAGGGGGCAAAGAGGGGGGTCAGGGACGATAAAAAAGAAAAAAGAAATTGGTGAGGTAGTGGTAGTAGCAGCAGAAGTAATAGTGGTAGTGTAGTATGTAGGGGAAAGTAGTGGTAGTAGTATGTAAGAGAAGTAGTGGCAGCCAAAAGGGAGTTAAGCGAGGCAACAGTAGTAGTAGTAGTAGTAGTAGTGGTAGTAGTAGTAATAGTAAATGAGTAGTAGTAGAAATGGAGAAAGGATATGGACAAGAAAAATGAGCACTGCAGGAACTAAACTCCAATACAAAGCTTTAGGACAGGCATGACAGGGCTTATCAGACAAGAAACTTGTAAAAGTGGCCGCATGTGTTTAAGTGTCAAGTAAGTACGTATGTACATTACTAGAAGACCACATAAGAAGAGGAAACTCATTCACTGAGAGGTAGACGCAGTTGATAGGAACAAACTAAGATAGAAGGAAAAACAGAAAGAGGCGACGCAAATGCTAAACAGTTCAAATGAGGAAAAGGATAATAATAATAATAATACAGGTGATCTCATTTAAGTTACCCTAAGCACACAAGAGTTTAAAACACGTAGATAATATAAAACACAAAGACATTCTCTAAAATATTTGCCAGTCTGTACTGAAAATCAAGTAAAGAGGGAAACGATAAGACACAATGACATATCATATTTTTAAAGCTCTATATTGGAAAAAAACAATAAGCCACAGTTGTAAAGCAAAAAAAAATAAAAGGGTGCCCAACAGATGGTAGACAGTATGCCTTCACGGATATGATAGAAAACTGCTAGGATTAGGATCATAGAGCAGGAAACTGCTAGGAACAGGATCATAGAGCAGGTAACTACAACGCCCAGAAACCTAGCGAAAATTATAAGATAAACTAAACGATGAAGACAAGACACCAATATAGCTCAGCGGATATAAGTACAACACTGAAGACAAGACATCACCAACAAAGTAACATAGTTCCGCTGCTGTAACTACAAACACTGAAGGTAAGACACCACGAACATAGCTCTGCTGATGTAACTACAAACACTGAAGGTAAGACACCACGAACATAGCTCTGCTGCTGTAACTACAAACACTGAAGGTAAGACACCACGAACATAGCTCTGCTGATGTAACTACAAACACTGAAGGTAAGACACCACGAACATAGCTCTGCTGCTGTAACTACAAACACTGAAGGTAAGACACCACGAACATAGCTCTGCTGCTGTAACTACAAACACTGAAGGTAAGACACCACGAACATAGCTCTGCTGCTGTAACTACAAACACTGAAGGTAAGACACCACGAACATAGCTCTGCTGCTGTAACTACAAACACTGAGAACAGGACACTACGAACATAGCTCTGCTGCTGTAACTACATACTAAGAGCATAACTCTGTTCTTTTAAATGCAAAATAACAATCATAAACACATAATTTCACACATACAGGCTTCCCATTTAGTGTCATGTCATAATACTCAAAATTATTCATGCATTGTCCTATTAATACACGGATAATAAACGGAATACTTAATACGACTGGTTAATACGACACATCATTTAACACAATGCATTCACACCATGACTCGATCAAATAAATATATACACTGATTACTACGTGGCCTTGAAGACATGTTGCAACATCAGCCCCCTTCCCTAGGTGTTAGAAGCCTGTGTGCAACATTTCCCCTACCTGCTACCAAGATCCCTTCCCAAAGGATTCATTCTGTCCCTACCCAAGGTACGCACACCTGTCTTGTAAGATAAAAAAAATGGAAAAAGTTTAATGATTTTGTTTTTATATTTTAGCAAAGAAAGTTGTGCACTTTTCTCAGTAAAATCCTAAATCTTGCCCTACCTCCATCCTAGCTCTAAGTCTCTCCATCTATATATATGGATATAGATACATATATGGATATAGATATAGTGCTCCTTATGCCAAACCCCTCCTCCATCTAGCCCTTTCCAAGCCTCTCCATCTAAGTATACTACAAAAATATAAAAGCCCTCCACCTATCCCTTCTATCCTGCTCCTGAAGAATGACACACTTATGCAACATACGGAAATCTTTACTGAGGAAACGTTTCGCTACACAGTGGCTTCATCAGTCCAATACAAAGAAGAACGGTGGAAAAAGAGATGGAGTTTGAGGTAATCAGTCCCTGAGCCTGGAATCGATGTGTTCAGTCCATCAATCTTGAAGAAAGTACGAAGGTACTTTCTTCAAGATAGATGGACAGAACACATCGATTCCAGGCTGAGAGACTGATTACCTCAAATTCCTCCTCTCTTTACACCGTTCTTCTTTGTTCTGGACTGACGAAGCCACTGTGTGGCGAAACGTTTCCTCAATATTCTTCCACATGAAGGGTGAATGTTACACGAGAGGCTACTCACCTGTCCTCCTCCAATGTGTCCTGCAACACAACATACCTGCGAAGGAAAATGGGGAAAATTAATTCGGGTGTCAACACTTCCACATTTTGTTTAGAACACAAATTTTATTCCACAAAAAACAATTAAAAGCAACAATGAAACACATTATTAGACAACTTTGTTGCTTGTGCTAACACAAAACATTTTACAAATTAGTCAATTTCGCGTTATTATTGTCTATAAATAGACTCGCTGTCGTTAAAAAGAAGTCGCCTGATAAATATGTATTCATGCATCAGAGAAAATGTAATGCCGGGTACAATGAACGTCTACTAACGACTCTGTAGTAGGATACCAGGTTTGTGTGTCTTAGGAAGGCTATACAGGCGTCGTGGTTCTGGTTGATCTAGTAAAAGTTTTTAGTAGTTTATTGTTTTGTTCTGATTGTCGTAGAATGTTACGGGATTTTTGAAGAAAAGTCATGCAGGGATTAATGCTCTTAGTGCCCTCCCCCCCCTCATCCCTTAAAGGTAAATGACACGAGATAAGAACGTAAGAAAGGAGGAACACTGCAGGAGACTTACTAGGATGCTGCAGTGCACTGGGGTGCACGGCCCCCCCCCCATGCGTGCACCTTCACTGTAAGATTGACATGTGGTTGGGTCTTGCAAGCATCACGTCGTGTCAGGCTTTTTGTAAGACCAACGACACTTCCTGCCACCGCTTCCCTCCCACACCACATTGCTAAACAGAAGCTGATCTTCACTATGTGGTTCTGTGTCTTCTGTTTGCAAGGATTGTGTAGTATCCTGGACAATGTGTGTTCTGTATGAAAGGATTGTGTAGTATCCTAGACAGTGTGTGTTCTGTTTGCAAGAATTGTGTAGTATCCTGGACAATGGGTCTTCTGTTTGCAAGGATTGTGTAGTATCCTGAACAATGTGTGTTCTGTATGAAAGGATTGTGTAGTATCCTGGACAATGTGTGTTCTGTTTGCAAGGACTGTGCAGTATCTTCCACAGTGCGGACTTTATCACTGACTGGATGACACTCAAGAGGTTGAATCATCGACGTCAGTTGTGGGTGGAGAATGAGAAATATTTATAAAGGTGTGGACAAGTCAGGAAGTTGGTACACTTTGCCCTGGGGGGTCAGGAATGGCCTTATCTCGTCTGAATATTTTAAGACTTTAAGAAAGCTTCTGGGAGAGTTCCAGTGAAAGATTAATCTGGAAACTGAAAAATGCGAGGAATAAAAAGGCAAGTTATTACAATGGTTGAGAGACTTCTTGTGTGCGAGGGAAATTAGAAAGGTTAAGGGTAAAAATGCCTGCCTGCCAGTATTGTGTTGTCCTTTAAATTCTGTGTTGCTTGCCAAAGCTGTGTAGTATCCTGCACAGTGTGTATACTGTATACCAGGACTGCGTGGTGTCCTGCACAGTGTGTATACTGTATACCAGGACTGCGTGGTGTCCTGCACAGTGTGTATACTGTATACCAGGACTGCGTGGTATCCTGCACAGTGTGTATACTGTATACCAGGACTGCGTGGTGTCCTGCACAGTGTGTATACTGTATACCCGGACTGCGTGGTGTCCTGCACAGTGTGTATACTGTCTACCAGGACTGTGTTATCCTACACTGTGTATTATCAGGACTGTGGTATCCTGCACAGTGTGTGTACTATCAAGACTTGTATCCTGCACAGACTGTGTACTATCAAAACTGTGGTATCCTGCACAGTGTGTGTACTATCAGGACTGTGGTATCCTGCACAGTCTGTGTACTATCAGGACTGTGGTATCCTGTACAATCTGTGTACTATCAGGCCTGTGGAATCATGCACAGTCTGTGTACTATCAGCACTGTTGTATCCTGCACAGTCTGTGTACTATCAGCACTGTTGTATCCTGCAGTCTGTGTACTATCAGAACTGTGGTATCCTGCACAGTCTGCGTACTATCAGCACTGTGGTATCCTGCACAGTCTATGTACTGTCTACCACGTCTGTATGATCTCCGCCACTCTGATTACAGAGGCAGTTTATGAGGGCGGCTGAGTGGCGGCCCCGGGAAAGCTTCGCCCGTAAAACGCTTAGAAATAGCGGCCGTGAAGGACGGAAGTGGAGATGAGTCTAGATTCTTTACCTAGCCAAGTGTGTGAGCAGAGAATTTGTTTTTAATTATTAGCAAGGCGCTCTAGCACCAAATTGAATAAAGGCTTAGAGCAGAGTTCGGAAACTTTCTCTTGACTTTCGAGGTAAATTTCACAAGGACCCCAATGGAAATAAGTCACTCTGACTTTTTTAGGTTATCTTAGGTAATTTACAACATGTATGCTAATTGTACTTAAGTGTACCTGTGCCTAAATAAACTTATTTACTGCCTCGCCCTTCACAGGGAAGGGAGGGGAGGGAGTACCCTGATGCTGATGAAAAGCTGCTCTTGAAGCAAGGAAGTGGAACTACTTCCTGCTTTCTTGGATCAAACCTGATTACCTCCCATTCCCAGGAGCTGTTTGATCCTCATAGATTTAGTGTATCCCCATGAATATAATAATAATAAATAATAATTATTATTATTATACTATTTCGGGTAGAATGATAAGAGTTTTGTTCGGATTTTTAACCCCGGAGGGTTAGCCACCTGTGTCTTATTTCCATTGGGGTCCTCAATCCTGTCCCCCAGAATGCGACCCACACCAGTCGACTAACACCCAGGTACCTCCTTGCTTGCTAGGTGAACGGGGACAACAGGTATAAGAAAACACGTCCACTGTTTCAACCCTTGCCGAGGATCGAACCACGGATACTCAGTGTAAAGCAAGAGCGTTGCGTACCAGGCCACGGGACACAGCATGATGCTAACTAAACTACCAAGATGTGCAACATCACTGGGTTTATAATAATAAATTTATGAAACAGCCGCATACACAATACCCAGAGAAACACTAAACACAAATAAGGTAAACTACACGAATCTATTTGCTGGACCCACCACCACCACACCATCTGTCACCATTAAGGGAAGTCTCGGGAGGGCAAGACGAGCCAGGCCCAGCCTCTTGTTATTATGTATGTGATTGGTGAGTTCCATGCTTCCTGTTCTGACAATACTAAAAGACCCCTTTCCTCTCAACCCCCACCCACCACACAACCGAACGAGTCCCCATTCGATTCTCTAGTAAGTTCATTTAGGCACTGGTACAATAATCATAGTATAAATTACCTAGAATAACCCAGAAAGCCAGATAGTGTCGCTGTTCACCAAGCAGTAAATATACAAATAACCCGCACGTAGAAAGAGACGCTTATGACGACGTTTCGGTCTGACTTGGACCATTTACAAGTCCACTAACACACGAAGGTGAGGGAGCCAGTATAGGAGAGGGGGGAACAGTAAATAGTTTTTGGCTGTCGGTCAACGGATGAGGACCACATCCAGAGGGAAAAAGTTTAAATACAAATAACATTAATGAAGACAGGTCACCATAAGAATTTTTCTCCTACTGTAACTACAATTAGACAAGCATAAACAGAAACTCATTATTATATATTTCAACCCCTAATTTTCCTGATATATGTTAATTACCTTACAAAAGAAATAGATATATATGCCTTATTATGTGTTAACAATGTCAGCCTAATGAAATATAACAACATAGTAGCACAGATAGGATCTACGAATTTCGCTTGCTTGAAATCAACTGTTAATGAACAGTAATATGCTAGTCTATATATTACAAGTGACTAAGAGTGTCATAATTGGCTTGCCATCTTTAGTCTTCTAGGTTTCAGTTATCCAGCCTTTACTTTTCCTGGAGGTTGTGATAGTAACTAAATTTATCCTCCCATTTCTTGGATCGAATCTGAATGCCTTCCATTTCACAGGAGCTGTTTGTACATAAAATCTTCTCCCACTGTTACCCCAAGCACCTTATATGCAGTATACTTCATATATACAGTATACTACATATATACTGTATACCTCACATATATTGCATACTTCAAATATTGTATAATTCATACATACTGTATACTTTGTACTAGATATTTTAAATCGTTCTGTTTATTTTTTTTATCGCATTTTGTACTATATTCCAGTTTGATTATCTTAAAAGTCCATATAGTTGAGTACCTTATATTCGTTGTCATTGTTTTGTGTGGTCACTGGATGACCTTGTTTACATTTGCTTGTAAGCTTGTTGTGTCCTCGATGGATATCTCGAACAAATTCAAATATCTTTGTAGAATATGTGCAGCCAGGCATATGTAAAACCGTGTCAATACTTCGCCCAGGTTTTTACTTCCCACCTTCTGCCCCCTCTTAATCCCGGGCTTAAAACCCACTCACTTCCCCTCCCCCGCGATCCTTTCCTTCCTCCCCTCCCCTCAGACACACACGGATTGGAATGAACATGTTGAAGAATTGACAGACACACTCCATTCATAGCCCGTGAGGCTATGAATCTGGTATCGGCTCATTAAGAGGCTGGGCCAGGAGCGGAGATTCGACCCCTGCAAACAAAATTAGGTAGGCGCAGACACAAACTACAAAGCCGGGACTGGGAGAGGCTCTGCACTCCGCTCTGACGGATTTCATCCACATATGCAAATAGCATAAGCCAAATATTTTGCAACGAACTTTTCGAATTCACTTTTTTTCATTATTTTCTCTGCTGAATTAAACTTTCATATATATATATATATATATATATATATATATATATATATATATATATATATATATATATATATATATATATATATATATATATATATATATATATATATATATATATATAGGGAAGGGCTTATATCCAAGTTCCCATCTCTTTATTTAATTTAGTATTGTCTGAAAGGCTGTTGTGGCTCACGGTAAGACTGCTGTTGTTGTGGTTACTGTTTTTTGAACAGCTGCTGTTCGTTAATTGAAACAGCTACTACCACTAGTATTGAGTTAGTCTTTGTTTTTTATTTCTAAAACAGTTGTAGTTACTGGTGGTGACGCTTTCTTTTTTTCAATTTATAGTCGAATAACAGAGCAATAATACGTATAAAAATATGGTAATAATTATCATAATATTAAGGGTAATAAAAATAATACTAATAGAAATAATAATAATAGCAATAATAAATCATAATAATAGAAATAATAGTAAATCACCTTTATTTCAGACTTAACTTCGTCTGTCACACAAATAAAGAATGACATCTCAAGAGACGGTTAGTGCCACTAAATCTTTTTAAGAAGCTCTTAGTTCATAATTTCCTTCAATTTCATCGTTCACTACAACATCAACTTACAAACTTGACCCACTATAGCAACGCATCTCTCGAACATTTATAAGTAAAACTGCGTGTACTTGTTCCCCTCAGAGAGGCGCCTGGATGCTGCTGAACGCATATTGATCCTGGGAATTAAAGTTGTTGTTATAAAAATAGTTAATACCGGACATAATACTAAGAAAAAACACCGGCATGCATTGGAGACTTTTGGCAGCGCATCTGGTCGAGAGGAATCAAATACAGGCGCGTATATCTTTGGCTGATGTTTCTGAAAGACTAAGTAAACAAGCTAATGCTAGGCTTTTAACATTACATCCACAACAACACTACACGCACACTACACCCACAACAATGCATCCACAACACTACACCCACAACAATGCATCCACAACAGCACTACACCCACAACACTAGAGCACTGCATCCACAACACTAGAACAGTACAACCACAACACTACACCCACAACAACAACACATCCACAACACTACACCCACAGCACCGCACACACTACGCTCACAACAACAGTTCATCCACACCGCCGCATCCCACAACTACAACAATACACCAACAGTGCATCCACAACAACACTACACCTACAACACCACCGCACACACAATACTACATCCACAACACCGCAACCCACAACTACAACCAGAAAATGGTAGTATATACAAATGCTAATGACTACATGATTAATTACACAAAGCTTGATATCAAAATCTGACAATCCACGCTTGGTGTTGACCGTTGTCAAATTTTCCTCTTGAATGCAAAAAAAAAATTATGTATCGTACCTAAAACCCTCAGTACTGGATTCGAAAATTGGTTTTAATTTATCATGAATGAGAAAGGTGACATATTACAATGGAATACCTGTCAGCTGACAGTTCTGCACTTGTTCGATTTTTAAAACACAAAAATAATTTGGATTTTAAACAATTTACCTCGCTAATTTCAACTCGACTCCCTAAACATGAAGACGTGACAAAGTTGCAAAACAAGCTTCGGCTGGGACGATGTTTCGCACTGTGTAGAGCTTTATCAAGGGATGCTTTGATACTATTCTATACAGAGAAAAACATGCCTGTGCTTTAGGCTAAGAGTATGGCTATCTTCCATCAAGGCTGATCACCTCAAATCACCACTCTACTTCTGCTGTCTTCAGTAATCACCTGTGTATTCGACTAATGAAGCTTGGGTAGGGAAAACGTTTCGCTAGTAAAGATATCTCAAGTGTTGCACATTTTTTACCCATCACAGAGAAACACTGCTGCAAAACAAGTTTGTTCCTACATGTCGGTAACACGACATTCAATCACCCTCTCCAGCAAACAGGAATGTTACTGTCATGCCTCCTCGGTCTTCAAGTTTTCTCGTTTTCTGCTGAAGCATCAAAGAAGCCTCTCCTTTGTCACTGGGATTAATGTATGTTATAACTGGTTAATTATGATTAGCTGACACTGCTGACAAAGTAAATAGCTTATGAAGAAAAACTGAATTAAGCAAAGTAAAAAAAAAATAACGTTTACGTTACGGCCGAATGATCAAATTTACGTGCGCCAGGTTTAACTTTTAACCTTTCACAGTGGCGCCTAGTGCCATGACTATTATAGAGACGATCACACCCATCGGCAGTAGAAAATGTATTATGATCACCCATTGTATATCAAAGGGATTTATACCCACGAAGATGAGATATAAACACAAGACAGGAGGCGCTAATATGATCTCTGGTAGGAACGAGCGAAGAAACTAGGAATACGCAGCTGATGCTTCGAGATCATTGAGAATACCTTCCCAGCTGAAAATGATTTCCCATCACCAAGTGTTATTCTAACATTACTCGATGCTATTGAACCCTGGGCAAAGTAGAGGAATAGGTTTGAGAGATCAAAATGATACTCAACTGCTTATCGAGGAAAGTGGATTGCCTGAGAAGGGTTTCAAGAATTCCTTGAAATAACTATTTAAATGGAAAAAAAAATCAACTGAATATATTACTTATCTATGGACATTAATTTACTGGGTAAAGGAATTTTTTTAAATATATATTTGAACTTTTTCAACAAGAAGGATGGAGGCAGTAGAGATGTCATGTGCGGTGTGAATATAATGCTGAGAATCCGTAGTTTGGAAATTAGGAGGTGCGGGGTTACTAAAAGTATTATCCAGAAGGTTGAGGTGTGGTGTTGAGGTGGTTCGGACATTTAGAGAGGATGAAACAAAACAGAATGACTTGGAGAGCGTATAAATATGTAATGGAAGGAAGGCGGGGTAGTGGTCGGCCTAGGTCAGGTTTGAGGGGGTAAAGGAGGTTTTGTGAGCGAGGTTCTGAGACTTCTAGCAGGCGTGCGTGAGCGTGTTAGATAGGAGCGAGTGGAGACGAATGGTTTTTATGATTTAACGTGCTGTTGGAATGTGAGCAGGGGAATATTTATGAAGGGATTCAAGAAAACCAGCAAGCCGGTCTCGAGTCCTGGAAGCGGCAAGTGCACTGCTTGCATTCTGAAGGAGATGTGTAGATGTAATGTTGGCGCGCCACTGGCAAGACAGTGATGGAGTGAATGATGATGAAAGTGTTTCTTCTATTTCGGGTCACCCTGCCTTGGTGGGAAACGGCCGAAGTGTTAATAAAATAAAATAATATTTGAACTTAGAGAAACAGGACTCCTTTCCTAGAAGCTTAGTGTGGTAGTGTAGTCTGCTACATTTTAAGTAAATAGCCTACCTCACGAACGCTGGACCAAGCTTTCGAAATATCATACCATTAGTAGAGTCTCATGCCATTAGTACACGAGTTAGTACAATTTGTACTATGGTTCATATCAGAACACGGGTTAACTTATAAAAACTTGTAAATATAATGACACTGGCCTAGTAGAAATTATAGAAAATTTATATCCAGGCTTACCTGAGAACACGGTTAATCCCGGCCTTCCTATGGACTAGACAAATCCTAGCAAGATTACAGAGCCGACTGATCCTAGCCTGGTTTAAAAATACACGTGAACACTAACACATTTATTAGAAAACGCTTCGGCACTGGACCTTGATCACTTCCATATTAAAAGTCTTCAAGGTCCCACGCCCGAAATGTTTTCTGACAAGTTCTAGTGTTTGCTCACGTTGTCTTTTTAAACCATTTGTTGGTAGCCATTACCAAGGTTTATACCAAGGTTACAAAAATGATCCTAACTTGCATTTATACCCTTTATTTTCGCATGTCAATGGATACTGTTCTAGCATGCTAATTAACACATTATTGAAACATGCAGAGACACTTGTTTATCCTACCCTGTCCCCTTCCACCACAGTTGTGGGCGTGCCTGGCCACTGTCCCATCCCACCACAGTTGTGGGCGTGCCTGGCCACTGTCCCATCCCACCACAGTTGTGGGGGTGCCTGGCCACTGTCCCATCCCACCACAGTTGAGGGGGTGTCTGGCCACTGTCCCATCCCACCACAGTTGTGGGGGTGCCTGGCCACTGTCCCATCCCACCACAGTTGTGGGAGGTGCCTGGCCAATGTCCCATCCCACCACAGTTGTGGGGGTGCCTGGCCACTGTCCCATCCCACCACAGTTGTGGGGGGTGCCTGGCCACTGTCCCATCCCACCACAGCTGTGGGGGTGCCTGACACTGTCCCTCCCACCACAGTTGTGGGGTGCCTGGCACTGTCCCTCCCACCACAGTTGTGGGGTGCCTGGCCACTGTCCCCTCCCACCACAGTTGTGGGGTGCTGGCCACTGTCCCCTCCCACCACAGTTGTGGGGTGCTGGCCACTGTCCCCTCTCACCACAGTTGTGGGGGTGCCTGGCCACTGTCCCCTCCCACCACAGTTGTGGGGGTGACTGGCCACTGTCCCCTCTCACCACAGTTGTGGGGGTGCCTGGCCACTGTCCCCTCTCACCACAGTTGTGGGGGTGCCTGGCCACTGTCTCCTCTCACCACAGTTGTGGGGGTGCCTGGCCACTGTCTCCTCTCACCACAGTTGTGGGGGTGCCTGGCCACTGTCTCCTCTCACCACAGTTGTGGGGTGCCTGGCCACTGTCTCCTCTCACCACAGTTGTGGGGGTGCCTGGCCACTGTCTCTCTCACCACAGTTGTGGGGTGCCTGGCCACTGTCTCCTCTCACCACAGTTGTGGGGGTGCCTGGCCACTGTCTCCTCTCACCACAGTTGTGGGGGTGCCTGGCCACTGTCTCCTCTCACCACAGTTGTGGGGTGCCTGGCCACTGTCTCCTCTCACCACAGTTGTGGGGGTGCCTGGCCACTGTCTCCTCTCACCACAGTTGTGGGGTGCCTGGCCACTGTCTCCTCTCACCACAGTTGTGGGGGTGCCTGGCCACTGTCTCCTCTCACCACAGTTGTGGGGGTGCCTGGCCACTGTCTCCTCTCACCACAGTTGTGGGGGTGCCTGGCCACTGTCTCCTCTCACCACAGTTGTGGGGTGCCTGGCCACTGTCTCCTCTCACCACAGTTGTGGGGTGCCTGGCCACTGTCTCCTCTCACCACAGTTGTGGGGTGCCTGGCCACTGTCTCCTCTCACCACAGTTGTGGGGGTGCCTGGCCACTGTCTCCTCTCACCACAGTTGTGGGGGTGCCTGGCCACTGTCTCCTCTCACCACAGTTGTGGGGGTGCCTGGCCACTGTCTCCTCTCACCACAGTTGTGGGGGTGCCTGGCCACTGTCTCCTCTCACCACAGTTGTGGGGGTGCCTGGCCACTGTCTCCTCTCACCACAGTTGTGGGGGTGCCTGGCCACTGTCTCCTCTCACCACAGTTGTGGGGTGCCTGGCCACTGTCTCCTCTCACCACAGTTGTGGGGTGCCTGGCCACTGTCTCCTCTCACCACAGTTGTGGGGGTGCCTGGCCACTGTCTCCTCTCACCACAGTTGTGGGGTGCCTGGCCACTGTCTCCTCTCACCACAGTTGTGGGGGTGCCTGGCCACTGTCTCCTCTCACCACAGTTGTGGGGTGCCTGGCCACTGTCTCCTCTCACCACAGTTGTGGGGGTGCCTGGCCACTGTCTCCTCTCACCACAGTTGTGGGGGTGCCTGGCCACTGTCTCCTCTCACCACAGTTGTGGGGTGCTTGGCCACTGTCTCCTCTCACCACAGTTGGGGGGGTGCCTGGCCACTGTCTCCTCTCACCACAGTTGTGGGGTGCTTGGCCACTGTCTCCTCTCACCACAGTTGTGGGGGTGCCTGGCCACTGTCTCCTCTCACCACAGTTGTGGGGGTGCCTGGCCACTGTCTCCTCTCACCACAGTTGTGAGGGTGCCTGGCCACTGTCTCCTCTCACCACAGTTGTGGGGTGCCTGGCCACTGTCTCCTCTCACCACAGTTGTGGGGGTGCCTGGCCACTGTCTCCTCTCACCACAGTTGTGGGGGTGCATGGCCACTGTCTCCTCTCACCACAGTTGTGGGGGTGCCTGACTATTGCCTCCTGGCACCACAGTTGTGGGGGTGCCTGACCATTGCCTCCTGACACCACAGTTGTGGGGGTACCTGGCCATTGCCTCCTGACACCACAGTTGTGGGGGTGCCTGGCCATTGCCTCCTGACACCACAGTTGTGGGGGTGCCTGAACATTGCCTCCTCCCATCACAGTTGTGGGGGTTCCTCACCCTCCCCTCTCCCACGACAGTTGTGGGGGTTCTTCACCCTCCTCTCTCCCACGACAGTTGTGGGGGTTCCTCACCCTCCCCTCTCCCACGACAGTTGTTGGGGTTCCTCACCCTCCCCTCTCCCACGACAGTTGTGGGGGTTCCTAACCCTCCCCTCTCCCACGACAGTTGTGGGGTTCCTCACCCTTCCCTCTCCCACGACAGTTGTGGGGGTTCCTAACTCTCCCCTCTCCCACGACAGTTGTGGGTTCCTCACCCTCCCTCTCCCACCACAGTTGTAGGGTTCCTCACCCTCCCCTCTCCCACCACAGTTGTTGGGTTCCTCACCCTCCTCTCTCCCACCACAGCTGTGGGGTTCCTCACCCTCCCCTCTCCCACCACAGTTAAGGTGGTTCCTGGCCCTCCTCTCCTCCCTCAGCACAGTGGTCTGGTGCCAGCTTGTCGGGCCAGATCAGGTCTCCCCTACACCCGAGGGAGTACACAGGAGGGGAGACACTGTGATAAAGGAGGGAGAGGGAATGTATGGGTCGAGAGAATAGAAAAGCTACACGGGGGAGGGAGGATGAGGGAGGATGGTGCAACCCACGAGGCAGGCAAAACAGAGGAAAGGAAGAGACAAAACCTGAGACCAGAGTTCAGAGTGGCGGAAATGGAACGAAGTTGTGTTGACAAGTAAGGTTGTCAGGGTAAGGGAATATGGGGAGAAGGGGGAAACAGGGAGGATGGGTGATAGGAGGAATGAGTGAAGGTAGGATGAGGGCAGAAGATAAGAGGATTGATAAAGGAAAGGGGAGAGGATTAATATTTAAAGACTCGCCTAAAATGTCCCCGAGGTCTCTTCGGAATCCCTGGTAATTATATACACCACGACTACAATGAAAAGGCCGGAGCCCTGGACATAGTTAAAATGTGTTCCACAGTCAGCAGCAAGCCACACGTCAGACAGTCATACGTCACACACACACACACACATGGGCATGAGCAACCGCAAATAGGAAACGATGGATGAGATGTGTGCAATCTATACTCAAAACGAGAACCTTCAAAACTAGGGATGCCAAGCTCATGATGACACTCTTCATGTCACTTGTTCTATCTTGGCTGGAATATTGCTGTACACTAATAGCACCTTTCAAGGCAGGTGAAATTGCTGACCTAGAAAATGTACAGAGAACCTTCACGGCACACATAACTGTGATAAAACACCTGAATTACTGGGAACGCTTGAAGTTCCTCAACCTGTACTCCCTAGAACGCAGGCGGGAGAGATACATGATTATATACACTTGGAAAATCCTAGAGGGATTAGTACCAAACTTGCACACGAAAATCCCTCCCTATGACAACAAAAGACTCGGCAGACGATGCAACATCCCCCAATGAAAAGCAGGGGTGCCACTAGCACGATAAGAGACAGCACAATAAGTGTCAGGGGCCCAAGAATGTTAAACTGTCTCCCACCATACATAAGGGGGATTACCAATAGACCCCTGGCTGTCTTCAAGAAGGCGCTGGACACGCACCTAAAGTCAGTACCTCACCAGCCGGGATGTGGTTCGTACGTCGGGTTGCGTGCAGCCAACAGTAACAGCCTGGTTGATCAGTCCCTGATCCACCATGAGGCCTCGTCACAGACCGGGCCGCGGGGGCGTTGACCCCCGAAACCCTCTCGAGGTAAACCAGCTAGTGTCTACCCGCCTGCAGACGAGTCACCAAAAACCCGCAGTTAGGAGAGAAACATTCTGACGATGTTTTGTTTATTTAGGTACAAGTAAACATAACTACAATTATCATACACAGTTTAACGTATGTGTAAATTACCTAAGATAACCCAAAGAGAGTCTCCTAAGTAGGGGTTATTCGTGAAATTTCGTAGCCATGGGTGTTGTGTTTATTCTACCTGGAGTAGGAGGTCACCGCCCCAGGAGCCCGGTCCCAGACCAAAGAATCTTCTCATGGTGACAATTCTAGTTGAAAAAAAGTCAAACCTTGAACCTTGTTAAGCAGGTGAAACCAATAACATGGAAGAAAAAAATGAGTAAATGTATAAGCGGATAAACTAACAATAAGAACAAATATTACGATGAAAATAAGAAGAAATGGCGAGAGGAGAAAGAGAGGGATGAAGGGTAAAGTGACGAAGAGCAGGACAAGGCTAAGGTAAACAGAAGAGCGAGACTGCGGACACATCGCAATAGCCGACGACCACACTATTTGTTGGTCCAGTGATGTCAACACGGCGGCCATGATGGTGCCAGGGGAATATGAGCCCACACTAAGTCTTATGTAGTGGGGAACTCCCTGAAGGTGAGGCAGTAAATCTACCCTGTGGGTTATGAAGTGGCGAATTCCTTAATACTGAGGCAGTAAAGACACACTATGGGTCATGTAGTGCCTAATCCCTTGCTCCTGAGGGGTAAACAGTGAATAGTGGGTTTTATGATCTCTAGGAACGAAAATCACTGGTTGCAAAAAAATCCTTTTAATATGTCTCACCTAGCCTTGGGCGAAACGTTCCAAAAGGATTCCCTGCTACTAGTGTCTTTATTCCCATTTACCGGCTTTTGCCGCTGTCTACCTTGTGTTGCCAAAATAATATATCTGATATTATTATGCTTAAGTCTTATGTCCTGTGAGATGGTCTACCTGTGTTCTCTCTTTTTTGCTTCTTTCTATATTTAAACAGCTGAACTTTGCCACCACTGAGCACAGTGTTATTTTCATTTGCCCATTACAAAACTTTGCTGATAACTGATCGTAGTTTTTGTTTCCTCTACTGAGGCGACTTTTATACAGATTTTGGTATCGTCCGCAGAGGAGGATTCGAAGCTGTGAGTCGAGTTTTTATCTATATCTGCTGTGGGTCGAGTTTTTATCTATATCTGCTGTGGGTCGAGTTTTTATCTATATCTGCTGTGGGTCGAGTTTTTATCTATATCTGCTGTGGGTCGAGTTTTTATCTATATCTGCTGTGGGTCGAGTTTTTATCTATATCTGCTGTGGGTCGAGTTTTTATCTATATCTGCTGTGGGTCGAGTTTTTATCTATATCTGCTGTGGGTCGAGTTTTTATCTATATCTGCTGTGGGTCGAGTTTTTATCTATATCTGCTGTGAGGATGAGAAAAAGTAAAGGTTCCAGGACCCTGACTCATCGGTACCGAACTTTTTACTTGGTTAAATCTCAATTTTGTTTTGTTTACTATCGCTCTTTTAATTCTGTTAGAAATTTTAATATACATTTCCCTACTTCTCCTGTCATGCCTGCTGACCATATTATATGGGTTATCTACTTTATGGTCACGTTTATCAAATGCTTCTCCAAAATGATGATTTTGCCATAACGATCTAATAGTAGCGATAAACAAGACTGGTTTAAGGTCATATGTTGACACATGATTTAAGACAAATCACTTGTATGTGATGTTTGAGCTACAGGTCTCTTAATTTTTTAGTTCTGCTGTTTCCTCTTTGTGAAGGAGGCTAAGCTTTTCCAAAGCATTGTGAGTGCTCCTATTGATAGTATTTTACATTTCTTTACAAATACCAAATTCCAGGAATCAGCCCCAGGTTCTGCGTGCATAAACATGTTGTCTATTTCTGTTTAAGTAGGGTGGGCAGAGATGCTAAGAAATTACCCGGGTCCTCACTTCTCATGGTATCGACTGGATTGCTGAACAATGATTCATAAAGTTGGTTTAAGATTTCACTTTAGTCACTATTACAAGGAAATTACTCTGACGATGGACTTTCTAATTCCGTGATATATTTTTAACATCACTTCTTACACACTCAACAATTAATACTTCCATTAAGACTAGAAATTCCTGACACATTGGACATAAGATTCACATCAGAACTGGAATTTCTAATTCGTTTGAATAAGATTTTTTTACCTTATTCTGTGATAATGGAGAAAGGGGAAGAGGATAGGAGAGGTGAACCCTCACCTTGTTCCTGGCCTGATGACACTAACTCACTAAAAACAATTCACAGTACAGTGCCTATTTTTTTTTTT
This sequence comes from Cherax destructor, assembly GCA_009830355.1. Lineage (NCBI taxonomy): Eukaryota > Metazoa > Arthropoda > Malacostraca > Decapoda > Parastacidae > Cherax > Cherax destructor. The sequence continues at coordinate 370,294 of WNWK01000009.1, forward strand.
GTCGAGAAGATAACTATCCAACTAAGACCATAGATACGTGCTCTAGTTATTGACCTGATGATCCGAATTTAATCCTTTCAAGAAATGTTAACCTCGTCTAAGTATAAGACACCCTTAAACCTTCTCAATAAATAATCTAAGAAAATAAAAAATAAAGACAGCAGTGTAAACTGATAAAAAAAAGCAGATAAGAACTACAGTAGGCCTACTGTTACATGGAAGAAACCTCCTATACACGAACTTTCTCTTCACCATTTTTTTAAACCTACACAAAGTATGTATATGTTTGATAAGTATTTCCTTGAATAACGCTGCCTGGCAGTGTGTTCCACACAAGCCAGTCTTCCTATGTCGTCTCTAAATCTGTGTTTTCTTTTTAAATTTTAATCTACTGTTTGAGTTCTGTCTTGGTTAAATACTTTCAACACCTTATTATATCCCAGAAGAATTTTATCATTTATCATTATCATCATTATTATGGGGAGCGGTAAACCTGTTGGGATTATACAGCGCCTGTGGGAGGGATGGAAGTTATTCAGGCTTAATTCAGGGAATTGGAGAACAGATCCAATTCCCTAGATCAAGAGCCACTCATAAGCATCAAGGAACCTCCTTTGAAGGGGTTAAGTCATACAGCACTTGGAGATTGGAAGGCAATCAGGTTTGATCCAAGGAAGATGAATGGTTCCAATTCCTCTTATTAGAAGCTCTTGACTGGGATCAAAGCATTCCTCTTACCTTGAAGTATATCCACCATCTCATTTCTTGTTGAGCTTGTAAGACCTTAATCTTTCTATGACACATTCTCGATACTGAGTGTAAACTGTCACCTTCTCTGTGTACTTCCACACCATGTATGCTTCTAGCACATGCATGATTCTAGCATATGTATATTTCTTGCACATGTATGATTCTAGTACATGTGTATTAATTCTGTAATATGTACCGCAAAAAAATTTTGTGTATGGGATAGTCCTAAGAGATGGCAATTCCCAAGTGATAGTAACTGCAACTATGATGAAAGGAAACCTTTGAAGGTGCCGTAGCTGATGTACCCTTACTGCAATACTACTTGACTATTTCCTCATTTTCCTAGTGAAGTCTCTCAGCTCAGGCTGACACATTCCAGCGCCTAACATGCGCTCCATCCTGCGTAATGGAATATGACTTGTGAAACATAGCTAGATTTTGTTTTCCCTGTGTAACACAAACAATATTATTATTATAATCAAAAGAAGCGCTAAACTACAGGGGTCATACACCGCCACAGGGTAAAGTAGGATGCAGGAAGAATGGATTGTAATAGGGAGAGGGATGATTAGTAGGGTATGGAGTGTAGCAGGGTAGTGGATAGTGCAAGGATAGAGTATAGCAAGAGATTGAGGTAGAAGGGACTGAGGGGAGTGCTAGAGGCATAAACTTCAGAGTTTGTGAACACAAACAATAGAGCAGCAACACACTGCAGATATTAATAATTTTGTTTAATAATGTAAAAGAAGCCTTACCAACACTATAAAGAAATTTATTATTACCAAGGGTCTTCGAGTACTCAGAAGGGATACCTGCAAGATACCGGACCAAGTCTCTTTCTGGATCAAGACCTGATTAACCTGGCTGTTACTGTTGGCCGTATTCAGACCGACGTACGAACGACAGTTCCTGGTCAGAAACTGACTTATGAAGACACAGCCAAGGGTTTGTTGGTAATTCTCATTATATATCATGAGAGGCTGTTGAAAAGTCTGGGGCCTCTTACACTTAATGTGTCATTTCTTATTTACTCATGGAACCCCTGCTTTTCACTAGGGGTATTGTGCACAATCTGCCGAGTCTCTTTCGTTGGAGGTGATTCCTGTTTGCAGATGTGGGACCAACTGCTCTAGGATTTTCCAGGTGTAAATTATAATGCATCTTATCTGTGTTTCGGGGATACAGGTTGAACTTTGGTGCCATTCTAAAATATAAAAATATATACCAACAGAGAGGGTTTAGTAGGTAAGTTTGGGGTGCCAGGTGTAAATGATAATGGGAGCCCTTTGATTGAACTTTGTATAGAAAGGGGTTTAGTTATAGGTAATACATATTTTAAGAAAAATAGGATAAATAAGTATACAAGATATGATGTAGGGCGTAATGACAGTAGTTTGTTGGACTATGTATTGATAGATAAAAGACTGTTGAGTAGACTTCAGGATGTACATGTTTATAGAGGGGCTACAGATATATCAGATCACTTTTTAGTTATAGCTACAGTGGGAGTAAAAGGTAGATGGGATACAAGGAAAATAGAATCAGTAAGTAAAAGAGAGGTGAAGGTTTATAAACTAAAAGAGGAGGCAGTTAGGGTAAGATATAAACAACTATTGGAGGATAGATGGGCTAGTGAGAGTGTAGGCAATGGGGTCGAAAATGTATGGGGTAGATTTAAAAATGTAGTGTTAGAGTGTTCAGCAGAAGTTTGTGGTTACAGGCGAGTGGGTGCGGAGGAAGAGGAGCGATTGGTGGAATGATGATGTAAAGAGAGTAGTAAGGAGAAAAAGTTAGCATATGAGAGGTTTTTACAAAGTAGAAGTGATGCAAGGAGGGAAGAGTATATGGAGAGAAAAAGAGAGGTTAAAAGAGTGGTGAAGCAATGTAAAAGAGAGCAGATGAGAGAGTGGGTGAGATGTTATCAGCAAATTTTGTTGAAAATAAGAAAAGTTTTGGAATGAGATTAATAAGTTGAGGAAGCCTAGAGAACAAATGGATTTGACAGTTAAAAATAGGAGAGGAGAGTTATTAAATGGAGAGTTAGAGGTATCGGGAAGATGGAGAGAATATTTTGAGGATTTGTTAAATGTTGATGAAGACAGGAAGCTGTGATTTCGTGTGTAGGGCAAGGAGGAATAACATCTTGTAGGAGTGTGGAAGAGCCAGTTGTGGGTGTAGGGGAAGTTCGTGAGGCAGTGGGTAGAATGAAAGGGGTAAGGCAGCTGGGATTGATGGGATAAAGATAGAAATGTTAAAAGCAGGTGGGGATATAATTTTGGAGTGGTTGGTGCTATTATTTAATAAATGTATGGAAGTGGGTAAGGTACCTAGGGATTGGCAGAGAGCGTGTATTGTTCCTTTGTATAAAGGCAAAGGGACAAAAGAGAGTGCAAAATTATAGGGGAATAAGTCTGTTGAGTGTACCTGGTAAAGTGTATGGTAGAGTTATTATTGAAAGAATTAAGAGTAAAACAGAAAGCAGGATAGCAGATGAACAAGGGGGCTTTAGGAAAGGTAGGGGTTTGTAGACCAAGTGTTTACAGTGAAACATATAGGTGAACAGTATTTGGATAAGGGTAAAGATGTTTTTGTGGCATTTATGGATTTGGAAAAGGCGTATGATAGGGTAGATAGGGGGCAATGTGGCAGATGTTGCAGGTGTATGGAATAGGAGGAAGGTTACTGAAAGCAGTGAAGAGTTTTTATGAGGATAGTGAGGCTCAGGTTAGAGTGTGTAGGAGGGAAGGGGACTATTTCCCAGTAAAAGTGGGCCTTAGACAAGGATGTGTGATGTCACCGTGGTTGTTCAATATATTTATAGATGGGGTTGTAAGAGAAGTGAATGCGAGGGTCTTGGCAAGAGGTGTTGGGCTAAAAGATAAAGAAGCAAATACAAAGTGGGAGTTGTCACAGTTGCTTTTTGCTGATGACACTGTGCTTTGGGAGATTCTGAAGAGAAGCTGCAGAGGTTGGTGGATGAATTTGGTAGGGTGTGTAAAGAAGAAAATTGAAAGTGAATATAGGAAAGAGTAAGGTGATGAGGATAACAAAAAGAATAGGTGACGAAAGATTGGATATCAGATTGGAGGGAGAGAGTATGGAAGAGGTGAATGTATTCAGATATTTGGGAGTGGACATGTCGGCGGATGGGTCTATGAAGGATGAGGTGAATCATAGAATTGATGAGGAGAAAAGGGTGAGTGGAGCACTTCGGAGTCTGTGGAGACAAAGAACCTTGTCCATGGAAGTAAAGAGGGGAATGTATGAGAGTATAGTTATACCAACGCTCTTATATGGGTGTGAAGCATGGGTGATGAATGTTGCAACGAGGAGAAGGCTGGAGGCAGTGGAGATGTCATGTCTGAGGTCAATGTGTGGTGTGAATATAATGCAGAGAATTCGGAGTTTGGAAATTAGGAGGAGGTGCAGGATTACCAAAACGATTGTCCAGAGAGCTGAGGAGGGGTTGTTGAGGTGGTTTGGACATGTAGAGAGAATGGAACGAGACAGAGTGACTTCGAGAGTGTATAAATCTGTAGTGGAGGGAAGGCGGGGTAGGGGTCGGCCTAGGAAAGGTTGGAGGGAGGGGTAAAGGAAGTTTTGTGTGCGAGGGGCTTGGATTTCCAGCAAGCATGTGTGAGCGTATTTGATAGGAGTGAATGGAGGCATATGGTTTTTAATACTTGACGTGCTGTTGGAGTGTGAGCAAAGTAACATTTATGAAGGGATTCAGGGAAACCGGCAGGCCGGACTTGAGTTCTGGAGATGGGAAGTACAGTGCCGGCACTCTGAAGGAGGGGTGTAAATGTTGCAGTTTTATAACTGTAGTGTAAAGCACCCTTCTGGCAAGACAGTGATGGAGTGAATGATGATGAAAGTTTTTCTTTTTCGGGCCACCCTGCCTTGGTGGGAATCGGCCGATGTGTTAATAAAAAAAAAAAAATACCAACATTCTGTTCAACATGTGACATAATAATAATATATAGTGCATCTTGTGCAATGTACACATTATAGAATGTGTGCAGAAATAGTACAATAAAAATGTACAATTATTTTTTTTACTGTTGGTTGTTATTATTAGCGAAGAATAAAATGCACAATACTGTGGCTGGAACAATTCACAACTTACAATCTGAAGAGAAAATTTTAGCCGATTTCAGGACGGATGGAGAAGTGGTCTGCAGTGTCCTATCTGAACTGTGTGTGTTGTGAGCTGTTTCATCCACAATATGTCACAAACACACAACGTAGCGTGACCTTTTGTTCTTTGAAGTTTACAAAACGAGTCGAAAAGCAATCTTTCAGACCGGAAGGGAACCTACGAAGCAGGAATATACCAATTTTCTTGGGCTTGCTCTTCTCCCTCTTTAGCCTCTCTGATATTTTCTATTCTTTGTTTCTCGCTCTATTTTTAATTCTCCATTACCACTTTCCAAGCCATTTCTATTTAGAATTGTATAATTGTTTTCCCTTTGCTTCTTCCTTTCTCAAAACGTTAGTTTCCATTTTTTATTTCCTTCCTTCCCTTACATATATTCCCGTAGCAGAAGTGAAGAAGAATATGACAAAGCATAATTTATAACCATAATATAGAGTAATAAACACTACATTAAACACAATACATATCTAGTGAATTTAACGTAAAAGACCTCCGTAATACATGAAGACTATCACGTACTTTAAATACAATAAAACATCGGTGCAACGATGAAAAAATACAAAGCGGCCAAATAGGTGACTATTTTAATGAGTAGTTTAACAACAGTGACAAAGGTACGAGTTAAATGTCAGGAAGTATGCGTGGGGACCAGCCCCAGGTGTAAGAACCAGCCCCAGGTGTGGGTGTGCGTGTGGACCAGCCCCAGGTGTGGGTGTGCGTGTGGACCAGCCCCAGGTGTGGGTGTGCGTGTGGACCAGCCCCAGGTGTGGGTGTGCGTGTGGACCAGCCCCAGGTGTGGGTGTGGACCAGCCCCAGGTGTGGGTGTGCGTGTGGACCAGCCCCAGGTGTGGGTGTGGACCAGCCCCAGGTGTGGGTGTGGACCAGCCCCAGGTGTGGGTGTGGACCAGCCCCAGGTGTGGGTGTGTGGACCAGCACCAGGTGTGTGTATGGACCAGTTCCAGGTGTGTGTGGACCAGCCCCAGGTGTGTGTGTGGGGACCAGCCCCAGGTGTGTGTGTGTGTGGGGACCAGCCCCAGGTGTGTGTGTAGGGACCAGCCCCAGGTGTGTGTGAAAACCAGCCCCAAGTGTGTGAGAACCAGCCCCAGGTGTGTAAGGACCAGCCCCAGGTGTGTGTGGACCAGTCCCAGGGTGTGTGGACCAGCCCCAGGTGTGGTGGACCAGCCCCAGTGTGTGTGTGGGGACCAGCCCCAGGTGTGTTTGTGTGGACCAGCCCCAGGTGTGTGTAAGGACCAGCCCCAAGGGGAATGTGAGGACCAGCCCCAGGTGTGTGTAAGGACCAGCCCCAGGTGTGTGTGTGTGTGGAACAGCCCCAGGTGTGTGAGGACCAGCCCCAGGTGTGTGTGTGGACCAGCCCCAGGTGTGTGTGGACCAGCCCCAGGTGTGTGTGGACCAGCCCCAGGTGTGTGTGGACCAGCCCCAGGTGTGTGTGGACCAGCCCCAGGTGTGTGTGTGTGTGGACCAGCCCCAGGTGTGTGTGTGGACCAGCCCCAGGTGTGTGTGGACCAACCCCAGGTGTGTGTGTGTGTGGACCAGCCCCAGGTGTGTGTGTGTGTGGACCAGCCCCAGGTGTGTGTGTGTGGACCAGCCCCAGGTGTGTGTGTGTGTGGACCAGCCCCAGGTGTGTGTGTGTGGACCAGCCCCAGGTGTGTGTGTGTGTGTGTGTGTACCAGTCCATCTGGTCTAATTTACTCACACATTATGATCACACGGGAGTGACGTTTGCGTGTCCACACGAGCGTGAAGAACATTACTGTGAAGATGTTATCTTCACTCCTCATAACCAACGATCAACACACTCTAAATAACCCACCAAATTACACCTCCAGCACCACCAATTAAATAAATATTCTAATAATTTAGGTGATATTTTACTGCCGATAATATTATATATATATAAGTGTGCTCTAAAGTTTCTGAAAGAGCTGGGTGAAACACTCATCATAGAAACCAAGGACCACAGGGCGGCCAGCTTCCTCTTTCAGAGACTCAGTGTTGCGACCCAGAGGGGAAATGCCTGCAGCATTCTGGGCACGCGGCCTTCTGCCGGGGAGCTGGACGAAGTACAGTATTTGAGATGTAGCTCTGAATTGTTATCTATGTTGTTTTACTCCCCATTGTATTCTTGTCAATGTATTTTGTCTTTAAATAAAGTATATATATAAAATATAGGGGGTGGTAGGAGAAAATTCTCAAACAGCTTCAGGGAGAACTTTGAGTTTTCCCTGAAGCAAGTTTATTCTTTTCTCTGAATATGAGGGTCCCCAGGGCAGTTCCAGAGGTGGTACCTCCTTACATATATGGCCAACTAGTTAGCCAGACTTGAGTCCTGGAAGTGGGAGGTACCGTGAGTAAGGGTGGGGATTTTACAGTTCGGAGAGCTAAATGAATTGTGATGTCCTTGCACTTTTGGGAAAACAGCCCCTGAATTCCTTCATAAATGTTACCTTGCTCATACACCAACCAGTTCTCTACAAGGTGATGCAACACGCTGAAGTCTCTACAACACAAAACCTCCTTTATCCCCTCCCTTCAACCCTTCCAGGGTCGACCTCTGCTCCTATTTTCATTCGCTTAGATGAGAGATGAAAGTCCTTAATCTGAGACACAAGTTGTTGATTCCTCTAAGTAGATAGTCTTGGTGTGGACCTCTAAGTCCTTTGGTATGTCTTTCCCGTGTATTCCCTTATACCCCATATTTATATTCTAGGTCATCATATTCTGCTTCATCATCTCTAAATGACCAACTCTTCCCCCCCATCCTCTCCTCCGTATGAGTAAAGTTAATGGTAACCCAAAACCGTCTTCTAGTTTCTATGCTCCGAGCTCTTTGAATAATCTTCATATTATATACTGCTGTCATACAAGACATTCCCACTGTCTCTAGCCTCCTCTTCGTTGCAACGTTTAAATACCATTACTCACACCCATATAAAAGGAATGGTATCACTATACTCTAGTACATTCCTCTTTTTGTCTACATCGATAAATTCCTTTCTCTTCACAGACACCTTAACACTCTTCCTACCATTATTTCTTTCAGTAACCTGTAGGCCTGGTCTGGGACCAGGTCGCGGGGGTAGTGATTTCAGAAATAGCCTAAAGGTATTGTAAAGACCCATCTGTAGACACATCAACTCCCCAATATCAAAATATATCCTCTTCTTCCATACAACCTCTTTCTAATCTGAAATCTAATTTTTCATTGTATAAAATTTTAATTTGATTCATCACTAATTTTTTTTGTGTTACTTTTAACATTTCATTTACACCTTCTCCCAAACTCCTCCACCAACCTTAGAAATTTCTCTTCAGAATCTCTAAAAAGTGTCAGTGACAAATAATAACTATGACAACTCCCACTTCGTATCAGATTCATAATTTTTTAACCCCACACCCTCCCCAACACTCCAGCATTTACTGGGTTTTTTTACAGTTCAATCTATAAATATTAACAGCCTGGGTGGCATCACTCACTCTTGTGTAATGCATATTTTTACTGGAAAATGGTCCCTTTCTCTTATATACTCTAGCCTGAATCTCTCTCCTCACAAAAACTCTTCGCTACATTTCTACCCTATCCACCATATCATATGCCTATTCTAAATACATAAATGAGACCAATAGTTCCACATCTTTAGATATTCTTCAGGAATATGTTTCAATGTAAATGACTGACCTACGCATCCTCTTCCTTTATTAAATGTTCCGTGTTCCCCTGCAATCCTGCTTTCTGTCATACTCATTACTCTTTCCAACATTATTCTATCATACCTACCTTGTCCCCTTTGTCTTATACAGAGGAACTATGCATGCATGGTCTCTGCCATTTCTTACGTACCTTCCATTCTTCCATGCACGTACTGAATATGTATACCAAAGCGCTCCAAAACTACATCCCACCTGCTTTCATTCTATTTGTCCAGCTACTTTACATTCTGCCCACTGCCTCGCGCACTTCCCTCACATGTACCTCTGGTTCTTCCTCACTCATCCCAGATATTATTGCTTCCTGCCTCACTTTCATCACCGGTTAAAAACTCTTCAAAATATTCAATCTTTACAATGCCTCCCCGTCCACACTGAACATCTCCCCTCTTTCCTTTTTAACTGACATTACACTTCCTCCCCAGACTATCACAGTGTATTAATCCAAAACTGTTTCTTACTCTCAGCAAAATTTACTGATAGACTTCACCCAATCTCTTACTGACTCTCCTTGTGCACTCTCTCACCACCCGTTATACCTCAATTTTTCTCTCCATATACTCTGCCCTCCGTACACACACACACACATATATGATGTCGTGCCGAATAGGTAAAACTTGCTATTTTGGCTTTAATAGCAATGCTCTTCTTGCCAAATAAGGCAAGCGAAAATTTGTGTGCAATAATTTTGCAAAAATTATTGAGAACCTAACGAAAAAACATATTCCATTGTTTGTTTTAACATTATTGTAAACTTATCTAAAATACATATTTAGTTGGATTAGGCTAAATTAAATTGCGATTGTTATAATAAGGTTAGGTAAGTTTTCTAAAGTTCTTTTGGTACAAAATTATTAATTTTTGCATTAACATATATTAAAATAAATAAATTTAAACGTGTAAGAGAATTTTTTAGAAAGATCTTAATTTTAAACGAGCTCTTGCTAATTGACCAGTTTTACCTATTCGGGACTATATATATATATATATATATATATATATATATATATATATATATATATATATATATATATATATATATATATAGTAGTGTGTGTGTGTATTTACAAATATTTTCCCCACTGTGTCACTTAGCTTTAATCTCCATAAAAAGATCACACTATAAAAATCTTGTGGTTGAAGTATGACGTGACTTACAAGTAGTTAAAAAGACATACAGAAAAAAAAGAGAACTTTATTAGTGAAGTCCGACGTTTCACCCACACGAGGCTTTATCATGAAATTTGATAAAGCCTCGCGTAAGTGAAACGTCCTAATGTATCGTTTTACCACACTTAAGAATCGTACTCGTGACCAGTATCGAAGGATAAAGTACGGTAATCCACCCTGATATACCTTTAATATGATTCAAGTATTTTCTTATTGTCTTAGCCCGGTCCTGGGCCAGGCTTTCCTGGACACCCAGGCTACTACTACTGGCGACCCGCTAGCCCACAGCCTGAGACCTAACTTCGCTGCTGACTACCTTATCAATTAGGCTGTGACTGGCTGCGTGTCGCAGGCCTACACAGCCATCACAACCCAACGATCTATCACCGTGAGGACCAATGACAAAACACCAGTGCGCATTAAACTGGCCCAGAAATACAACAGACATCGAGCATCCTGGAAGTCATAACCATTACCGCTATAATTACTGCAATTAGGGGCTCCACCAATTAGTCCGTCCTGGGAAAACACAGACTCGGGGAGAACACCATTTATACAGGATTATTATATATCAGATATTATTTTCATTACGATAATTATTTTTATACAAATCCTCCACGATATGTATATTTAACCAGCGTCAGAATGTTTATTCTCCGCCATAATGTTATTCCAGCGACAAAATTATTCAATGTTTATTTAGCACTCGTGTATATTATACATTATCGTCAGATTTTAATTACGTATTATATATATATATATATATATATATATATATATATATATTATATATATATATATATATATATTTATATATATATATATATATATATATATATATATATATATATATATATATATATATATATATATATATTTTATATATATATATATATATATGATGGGGTCCACCTCTGGTACAAATTGTGGGACCCATAGCCTCGGAGAAGTGGATAAAAGGCTTCAAGGAAGAATATTTGGATTTCTTCCTGATGCCATTTGAATATTCCACTTCTCCTACCACCCCATCTTTTAATTTTTTTTTACCAATAGGTATGTTTTATTACATAATATGGTACAAAAGATTTGAGAGATACATTGTTGATATAAAGATGGCATATACAGTACACGAGGTGAGAGATACATGTCTAGTACATATTGTTACATCTTTGTCACTGATTATAATGCGAAAATCTCATCCAGCTCTTCCGAGCTGGTGCGCGTGCCAGAATACAGCATGCATTACCCCTCTGAACAGCAGCGCTGAGTCGCTGGAACAGAATATATATATATATATATATATATATATATATATATATATATATATATATATATATATATATTATATATAATGTCGTGCCGAATAGGTAAAACTGGTCAATTAGCAAGAACTCATTTAAAATTAAGTCCTTTCTAAAATTTTATCTTATTCATTTAAAGATATATTTTTTTCATTTATGTTAATATAAAAATTAATGATTTTGTACCAAAAGAACCTTAGGAAATTTACCTAACCTTATTATAACAAGCGCAATTTAATTTAGCCTAATCCAACTAAATATATTTTATATAAGTTTACAATAATTTAATAACAAACATAAGAACATAAGAAAGAAGGAACACTGCAGCAGGCCTACTGACCCATGCAAGGCAGGTCCATCACTCCCCGGCTAGACCTGGCTACCTGAAGTTAACCCTCTCCAGGTAAACTCCAGGTAGTCAGGTCACTTCCACTTAAGGAAGGATCACGGCATAAGACCTAGTAGCACAAGCTAGTCAGGTCCAACTCACACCCACTCATGTATTTATCTAACCCATTTTTAAAACTACAATGCCTTAGCTTCTATGACGGTACTCGGGAGTTTGTTCCACTCATCCACAACTCTATTACCAAACCAGTGCTTTCCAATATCCTTCCTGAATCTGAACTTTTCCATCTTGAAACCATTGCTGCGAGTCCTGTCTTGGCTGGATATTTTCAGCACGTTATTTACATCCCCTTTATTTATTCCTGTTTTCCACTTATACACCTCAATCATATCCCCATAATTCTACGCCTTTCGTTATTCAAAATGATTTTTTGCTTAATTATTGCATACACAATTTTTCGCTTGTCCTATTCGGCAAGAAGTGCGTTGCTATTTAAGCCCAAAACCGCAAGTTTTAATTATTCGGCAATTGACCAGTTTTTCAAATCGTCATTAACCTTAATCACTCTCACTATGGTGATAATTCCGTTGGCTATACTTGTTTTGTTTCTTTTCAATGTCATTATGTTTGTTTATTCACTTTACTCTTCATTCACTATTCTTCTGCTGTTATATTCACTTGTTCTTATCATTGTCGCCATATTCACTAACAGTTGTAATGTTCACGGTCATTTACTCATTATTGTAACATTCACTAACAGTTGCTATGTTTACTGTCATTCACTTATTGTTGTAACATTCACTAACAGTTGCTATGTTTACTATCATTCACTTATTGTTGTAACATTCACTAACAGTTGCTATGTTTACTGTCATTCACTTATTGTTGTAACATTCACTAACAGTTGTAATGTTCACGGTCATTTACTCATTATTGTAACATTCACTAACAGTTGCTTTGTTTACTGTCATTCACTTACTGTTGTCACATTCACTAACAGTTGCTTTGTTTACTGTCATTCACTTACTGTTGTAACATTCACTAACAGTTGCTATGTTTACTGTCATTCACTTACTGTTGTCACATTCACTAACAGTTGCTTTGTTTACTGTCATTCACTTACTGTTGTAACATTCACTAACAGTTGCTATGTTTACTGTCATTCACTTACTGTTGTCACATTCACTAACAGTTGCTATGTTTACTGTCCTTCACTTATTGTTGTCACATTCACTAACAGTTGCTATGTTTACTGTCATTCACTTACTGTTGTCACATTCACTAACAGTTGCTTTGTTTACTGTCATTCACTTACTGTTGTAACATTCACTAACAGTTGCTATGTTTACTGTCATTCACTTATTGTTGTAACATCCACTAACAGTTGCTATGTTTACTGTCATTCACTTACTGTTGTCACATTCACTAACAGTTGCTTTGTTTACTGTCATTCACTTACTGTTGTAACATTCACTAACAGTTGCTATGTTTACTGTCATTCACTTACTGTTGTAACATCCACTAACAGTTGCTATGTTTACTGTCATTCACTTACTGTTGTAACATCCACTAACAGTTGCTATGTTTACTGTCATTCACTTATTGTTGTAACATCCACTAACAGTTGCTATGTTTACTGTCATTCACTTACTGTTGTCACATTCACTAACAGTTGCTTTGTTTACTGTCATTCACTTACTGTTGTAACATTCACTAACAGTTGCTTTGTTTACTGTCATTCACTTACTGTTGTAACATCCACTAACAGTTGCTTTGTTTACTGTCATTCACTTACTGTTGTAACATTCACTAACAGTTGCTTTGTTTACTTTCATTCACTTACTGTTGTAACATCCACTAACAGTTGCTATGTTTACTGTCATTCACTTACTGTTGTAACATCCACTAACAGTTGCTTTGTTTACTGTCATTCACTTACTGTTGTAACATTCACTAACAGTTGCTTTGTTTACTGTCATTCACTTACTGTTGTAACATCCACTAACAGTTGCTATGTTTACTGTCATTCACTTACTGTTGTAACATCCACTAACAGTTGCTATGTTTACTTTCATTCACTTACTGTTGTCACATTCACTAACAGTTGCTTTGTTTACTGTCATTCACTTACTGTTGTAACATTCACTAACAGTTGCTTTGTTTACTTTCCTTCACTTACTGTTGTAACATCCACTAACAGTTGCTATGTTTACTGTCATTCACTTACTGTTGTAACATCCACTAACAGTTGCTTTGTTTACTGTCATTCACTTACTGTTGTAACATTCACTAACAGTTGCTTTGTTTACTGTCATTCACTTACTGTTGTAACATCCACTAACAGTTGCTATGTTTACTGTCATTCACTTACTGTTGTAACATCCACTAACAGTTGCTATGTTTACTTTCATTCACTTACTGTTGTCACATTCACTAACAGTTGCTTTGTTTACTGTCATTCACTTACTGTTGTAACATTCACTAACAGTTGCTTTGTTCACTGTCATTCACTTACTGTTGTAACATCCACTAACAGTTGCTATGTTTACTGTCATTCACTTACTGTTGTAACATCCACTAACAGTTGCTATGTTTACTTTCATTCACTTACTGTTGTCACATTCACTAACAGTTGCTTTGTTTACTGTCATTCACTTACTGTTGTAACATTCACTAACAGTTGCTATGTTTACTTTCATTCACTTACTGTTGTAACATTCACTAAGAGTTGCTTTGTTTACTGTAATTTACTCACTGTCGTCATATTCGTTCACAGCTTGAAGCTTGCAACCAGGCAGGCAGGAAGCCAGACAGTAAACAATCCAGCTAGTTAACCAGCAATCTATTCAGCCAGCCAGCCAACTATTCAACCAGCCAGCCATCCGGCCAATTATTCAGCCATTCAACCAGACAGCCAGCCAGCCGGCGAGTCAGCCAGCCAGCCAACTATTCAACCAGCCACCCATCCGACCAACTATTCAGCCATTCAACCAAATAGCCAGCCAGCCAGCCAGCCAGCCAGCCGGCCCAGACGGCCAACGCGGAAACGTAATAAGCTCTTCACTTTTTTTTTTTATAAACGTACGTTATAAAAACGGGTGCAGCGAACATTTATTTCCTCTAATCTCCAATAACGACAATTCGTTGCACTTTAAAATGATTATACCAATAATACTCTAATATTTACTATAGAAAAGCCCATATTTTCACGCGTACACTGCCATAATCTCTGTGAACACGGGCACTGAAAAACGGATGCATCACACGGATATTGCAACACGAGCCCTGCAACACTGCTTTGGCAAAATGTGTGGATCAACATGAATGCAAGGTAGGTGTATGTGGTTGTCAAGTTCAAAACTTGGAAAGATGGGTACCACGTAACTAAGTTATTCCCATCTGTCGTTACTTGAAAGGCGAGAGAATTGCCTAAGCCTCTTAGGAAACAAGTTACCCATTTCCACACATCTGGCGACAACTATAAAAATATTCCTAGAAATATACAAATATTCCTAGATATACAAAAATATTCTTAGCAATATACAAATATTCCTAGATATATACAAATATTCCTAGATATATAAATATTCCTAGGTATATAGAAATATTCCTAGGTATATAGAAATATTCCTAGGTATATAGAAATATTCCGAGATATATAGAAATATTCCCAGATATATAGAAATATTCCCAGATATATAGAAATATTCCCAGATATATAGAAATATTCCTAGGTGCATAAAAATATTCCTTGGCATACAAAAATAATCATATAGAATATAGAAATATTCCTAGACATACATAAATATTCATGATGAAAATATAGACACATGTGCAAACATCTGGGTATCTTTATTGTAGACGTTTCGCCCTCCAGTGGCTTTATCAATACAGATTCTAAGACATAATTTGAAGACAGTAGAACTATATACAAAAGATGAGGTAATCAGTCCCTCGTTACCTCATCTTTTGTATATACTAGTTCTGTCTTCAGATTATGTCCTAGAATCTGTATTAATAAAGCCACTGAGAACAGTGCTAAGGTTGATACCCCACCAAAAACAGTGTCAAGGTTGATTCAACAGCACCAAGGTTGATACCCCAAGAACAGTGCCAAGGTTGATACCCCCAATAACAGTGCAAAGGTTGATACCTTCAAAAACAGTGCCAAGGTTGATACAACAGCACCAAGGTTCATGCCCCACCAAGATCAGTGCCAAGGTTGATACAACAGCACCAAGGTTGATGCCCCACCCAGAACTGCGCTAAGGTTGATACCCCACCAAGAACAGTGTCAAGGTTGATACAACACCAACAGTGCCAAGGTTGATACCCCACCAAGAGCAGTGCCAAGGTTGATACCCCACCACGAACAGTGCCAAGGTTGATACCCCAGGAACAGGCCAAGGTTGATACAACAGCACCAAGTTTCATGCCCCACCAAGAGCAGTGCCAAGATTGATACAACATCACCAAGAGTGCCAAGGCTGATGCCCCACCAAGAACAGTGTCAAGGTTGATACAACAGTGCCAAGGTTGATACCTCACCAAGAACAGAGTCAAGGTTGCTACAACAGCACCAACAGTACGAAGGGTGATGCCCCACCAAGAACAGTGCCAAAGTTGATACCCCAAGAACAGTGCCAAGGTTGCTACAACAGCACCAATAGTACCAAGGTTGATACCCACCAAGAACAGTATCAAGGTTGTAATATTGGTAGAATTACCGACAATATGTTAAGTAAAAGGACACAAATGCAACTAATATGACATTTTATTGTGGCAACGTTTCGCTCTCCAGGAGCTTTGTCAAGCTCCTGGAGAGCGAAACGTTGCCTTAATAAAATGTCACATTAGGTGGATTTGCGTCCTTTTACTTAACAGTATCAAGGTTGCTACAACAGCACCAACAGTGCCAAGGCTGATGCCCCACCAAGAAGAGTGACAAGGTTGATACAACAGCAAGAACAGTGCCAAGGTTGATACCCCACCAAGAACAGTGCCAAGGTTGATACCCCACCAAGAACAGTGTCAAGGTTGTTACAACAGCACCAACAGTGCCAAGGTTGATACCCCAAGAACAGTACCAAGGTTGATGCCCTACTAAGAACAGTGCCAAGGTTGATACAACAGCACCAAGGTTGATACCTCACCAAGAACAGTACCAAGGTTGATGCCCTACTAAGAACAGTGCCAAGGTTGTTACAACAGCACCAACAGTGCCAAGGTTGATGCCCCACCAAGAATAGTGTCAAGGTTGATACATCAGCACCAACAGTGCCAAGGTTGATACCCCACCAAGAACAGTGCCAAGGTTGTTACAGCAGCAACAACAGTGCCAAGGTTGATGCCCCAAGAAGTGTCAAGGTTGTTACAACAGCAACAACAGTGCCAAGATTGTTACAACAACAACAACAGTGCCAAGGTTGCTACAACACTAGCAACACGATACAGTAAAAGTTTTATCCAAAGGTTTAAATAAAAAAACTGGTTGAGGAGGCGACTCCCTCACACTTGTGGTGATAGGCGAATATGTAAGAAACTCTGGCATCTTAAAGATGCGCCACCAAGACTACTCTCTCCCTACCTTAAAGACAGACACACATGACTACTCTCTACCTACCTTAAAGCAAGGTAGACAACACAAGACTATTCTCTCCCTACTTTAAGGTAGACACACACGACTACTCTCCCCCTACCTTAAAGCAAGGTAGACAACACAAGACTATTCTCTCCCTACTTTAAGGTAGACACACACGACTACTCTCTCCCTACCTTAAAGACAGACACACATGACTACTCTCTACCTACCGTAAAGCAAGGTAGACAACACAAGACTATTCTCTCCCTACTTTAAGGTAGACACACACGACTACTCTCCCCCTAACTTAAAGCAAGGTAGACAACACAAGACTATTCTCTCCCTACTTTAAGGTAGACACACACGACTACTCTCTCCCTACCTTAAAGACAGACACACATGACTACTCTCCCCTACCTTAAAGCAAGGTAAGACACACTGGTCTACTTTCTCCATACTTTCATTCACGGGTAGACAGGAAATAAACTAAGAATATTACCCCAAGCAAAGGAACAATTATTATACTTTTTACACGGTTCAGTTTATAAGTTACATCAAGATGTCCTACTTCAGCTCATTTCAAAGTTCAGTTTTATCGAAGGTATACCTGGAGGGTGTTGCAGGGGTCAACACCCCGCTGCAAGGTGCATGACCAACATGAACACATACACATGAGTAAAACAGCTGCAACAGTTACGTAATTTTACTCCTGGCACGTTTCGCCTACACAGTAGATTTCAATCGAATAGTGAGTCGACTAAATATAGAGGCCGCAGGAGTCTACTGTGTAGACAATTCATTTTGGAAATATAGACATCTAAATTTTCCACGTGTGTCTTTCTAATCTGATATGCCACGATTATATTGATGAACAGATGCAGCTGGTGTAAACAAACCTGCCCATGCTTCTCGCCTCCGCCCGAGAACTGAACCCGGGTTCTTACAGTTGTAAGCTTAAGACACCAACAAGCTTTAACTACACTACACAATAAGCTACTACACAACACTATACCACACAATAAACTACTACACATTAAACTACACAATAAACTACTACACACTACACAATAAACTACTACACACTACACAGTAAACTACTACACACTACACAATAAACTACTACACAACAGAGTACTACACAATAGAGTATTACACAACACTACACAATAAGAGTACTACACAACACTACACAATAAACTACTACACAACACTGTACCACACAATAAACTACTATACAACATACCTTTGATATATCTTTGAATAAACTACCACACACTACACAATAAACTATTACACAATAGAGTACTACACAACACAATAAACTACTACACAACATTAAATCACACAAACTACTACAAAACACTACACCACACAATAAACCAGCACCCATTACACTACACAAGGAAATATACTAAGCAGTATCCCAGTGCTAGTTTTCTAGTCCCCGTCTCCTAGTACTCATCTCACAATCCATCTCGTGGCCTGCAGGTCCCCAAGTCCCCTTCCCAGCCCCACGCCCGGCGTCCCCGCCGGGTACTCCACAGCAGCGGGCGGCGCCGAAATTGCACAATATGAGACGTCTATAAAAAAATAAAACTCCAAAAATGCAATAATGAAGACTCAACACTGCGAATCAACTTGCTTGAATTTTTTTCCCTCTCCCGGTATTTGCTTTCGGGGAGTGGCCCAATTATACTCCGCTGTTTACTTGTCCAACACCGTAATTGGTAAAATTTAACGATGTTCGGATCCAATTATAATTTCAGGATCAAATGTTTTGGCTTCGTCATGTTACAGGTGGAACTGCGACCCTTACGAGTGCATGAAGCATCATTTCAGCTGGATAATCTCGCTGTCGCTTCTGCAATTAGCTAACATGAAGGTGAATGTAATTACCGCGTGCACTCCCTGCAGCTTTGTGTGTGCAAGGCCGGAAATTTTGCGGACCAGTCATCAAACTAATGCTTGAAGCAGTCTATTTGCTTCACAGGATTTCCTAGTTTATTCATTATATTATCTTTGAGTGCAGCAAGAGTTATATACGTCGTGCCGAATAGGTAAAACTGGTCAATTAGCAAAGAACTCCTTTAAAATTAAGTCCTTTCTAAAATTTTCTCTTATACGTTTAAAGATATATTTTTTTATTTATGTTAATGTAAATGTAATAATTGTGTACCAAAACCTTAGAAAACTTACCTAACCATATTATAACAAGCGCAATTTAATTTAGCCTAATCCAACTAAATATATTTTAGATAAGTTTACAATAATATAATAATAAACAAACACAATGAAATATATTTTTTCGTTAGATTCAGAATGATTTTTGCGAAATTATTCCATACACAAATTTTCGCTTGCCTTATTCAGCAAGAATAAGGCAAGCTTGCTATTTAAGCTTAAATAGCAAACTTGCTATTTAATCCAAAATAGCAAGTTTTACGTATTTGGCACGACATATATATACATACACAAAAAAATGTATAAACTACATTTCTACTCATCTGTAACTGCAGCAATTTACACATGCACAACAGACACAACAGTAACACAGTTGAATATATATATTTTGCCAACTGAATTCTCTATAGGTAGCCGTGTGTCCATGGCACCAGAGATTGCAGTACCAATATTTGAATCCTTTTGTTAGTGTTACCTGTGACGGACGGGCAGGAGACTAGTATTCCCATCCCAAAAACCCTTAACTCCCATCCCCTCAATCACACACACGCACACAAAACTGTGTTTATAAATTCTTAAGATATTTCATCATGATAACTAAATAACTAAACAGACTTAAAAAGGTAGCATCCAGGAAATCGACAAGCGTTGCCCAGGACCAGGAGCTGAAAAACTCTCTGCTGTTAAAGGTATATCAAAGGCGCCTCACTGGTTCTACAGCAGTGGTGGTCTTAGCCTGTGCAGAGACCTGCTTCCTCCCTGTAATTACATTATACTCGACGCTGTCACTTGTCATTAAGCTGTTTTTACTGCTATCACAACTTACAAATCCGACTGGCATTCGCCGGACAAACAAGCGTATGAACGGATAAGCAGGTAGCCGGACAGACACCAAGAGGACGGACGAGCAAGCAAACCGGACAGACAACCAAGAGGACGGACGGACGAGCAAGCAAACCGGACAGACAACCAAGAGGACGGACGGACGAGCAAGCAAACCGGACAGGTGACCAAGAGGACGGACGGACGAGCAAGCAAAGCGGACAGACACCAAGAGGACGGACGAGCAAGCAAACCGGACAGACACCAAGAGGACGGACGAACGAGCAAGCAAACCGGACGGATGACCAAGCAGTTGAATGAACTGATGGATGACCCAGCGAACAGACAATTACTACAAGGATCCAGGTTCGAGGATTCTTCCCCAAAACATGCAAGTACCTAACTGTGTTGGAAACAACTAATGAAACACAAGTCAGGGAAAAGAACGCAGAACAGACGAAGCTGGAAAGCGCCTGGAAAAAACAAGAGCCAAGGATAAAAAATAAACAAAAGTGTGCAGGCAACAGGTGACTCGCCGCAGGAGACTCGCACAAGACGTACACAAAATATATATTTACAAAAAACAAAGCGTATAGTAAAGTTTGTAGATGGGATTACTATTGGCAGACTTCTTCTTGGTGGTAGTGACGTCACCTTACCTCTTGTTGGTGGTAGTGGCGTCACCTTACCTCTTGTTGGTGGTAGTGACGTCACCTTACCTCTTGTTGGTGGTAGTGACGTCACCTTACCTCTAGTGTTATTGGTGGTAGTGACGTCACCTTACCTCTTGTTGGTGGTAGTGACGTCACCTTACCTCTTGTTGGTGGTAGTGACGTCACCTTACCTCTTGTTGGTGGTAGTGGCGTCACCTTACTCTTGTTGGTGGTAGTGACGTCACCTTACCTCTTGTTGGTGGTAGTGGCGTCACCTTACTCTTGTTGGTGGTAGTGGCGTCACCTTACCTCTTGTTGGTGGTAGTGGCGTCACCTTACCTCTTGTTGGTGGTAGTGGCGTCACCTTACCTCTTGTTGGTGGTAGTGGCGTCACCTTACCTCTTGTTGGTGGTAGTGACGTCACCTTACCTCTTGTTGGTGGTAGTGGCGTCACCTTACCTCTTGTTGGTGGTAGTGGCGTCACCTTACCTCTTGTTGGTGGTAGTGGCGTCACCTTACCTCTTGTTGGTGGTAGTGGTGTCACCTTACCTCTTGTTGGTGGTAGTGGTGTCACCTTACCTCTTGTTGGTGGTAGTGGTGTCACCTTACATCTTGTTAGTGGTGTCATTCTTCCTCCTGTTAGTGGTGTCATTCTTCCTCCTGTTAGTGGTGTCATTATTCCTCCTGTTAGTGGTGTCATTCTTCCTCCTGTTAGTGGTGTCATTCTTCCTCCTGTTAGTGGTGTCATTCTTCCTCCTGTTAGTGGTGTCATTCTTCCTCCTGTTAGTGGTGTCATTCTTCCTCCTGTTAGTGGTGTCATTCTTCCTCCTGTTAGTGGTAGTGGTGTCATTCTTCCTCTTATTGGTTGTTTCATTCTCCCTCTTATTGGAGGGATGTGCAACACAAGAACCTGGAGGTGTAACACAAGAACTCGGAGATGCAACAAGGCAGCGGGCGGCCAGCACCCAGGCATCACTTTCTCGCCTCACAAGTTGTCGGCAACTTTCACGACAGGTTAAGTACACTTCCCGGAGGAGCGGCCTTGGAGGTGCCCAGCTGGAAGAAACAACCTCCAGTGAAGGAGGGAGACGAGGAGGAAGATGACGATGGGAGAGATGGGGAACGAGGAAAGAGTGAATATCTGAAGCATTGGAAAGATGAGGTGACGACGGGGAGGCAATGAGAGGGGCGGGAAGATGGATGGGAGAGAATGAAGAAAAGGGTGGAAAAATAGGAGAGAGGATGATGACGAGAAGAGAACAAAGATTAGAAGGATGGGAAAGATTAGGGAATAGGATAAAGATGAGTATGAAAAGGGGTGAGAAGGGTATGATGCTAAGAGGGATGGGGAAGGTTAGGGGAGAGGATGAAAAAATAAAAAAAAAAGGATTGATAGTGATGAATACAAGATAGAACGATAAAAAGGATAAGACAAGAAGGATGGGGAAATGATACGAGGAGAATGTAAATATTGTGTTGAGAGTCTGAAGATGAGAATGATTTAAAACGATGAGAACAAGAGGATGAAGATGAGGAGGAAAGTGAAGAACAAAATATGTTGGTGATAAATACATACACAACACGTAGATTACACTATAATAAATATAATCAATAATCAAATGAGAAGAAGAAATCGAACCCAAACAGCAATAATGGATAGTAAACATCAGAGGACTCAGTACATAGCTGAGTCTCATGGTCAGGTATTCTCAGTACACAGCTGTCTCATGGTCTGGTATTCTCAGTACACAGCTGTCTCATGGTCAGGTATTCTCAGTACATGTTGATAAATTAGACACATATGCAACACTTGGTTATCTTTATTGAGGAAACGTTTCGCCACACAGTGGCTTCATCAGTCCATACAAAGGAGAATCGTGAAGAGCAGGAGGAGTATGAGGTAATCAGTCCCTCAACCTTGAGTCGATGTTGTCAGTCCATCAACCTTATAAAGAATACAGCATATGTGCGAAGAGGTAGCTTATATACCGTAGGCAGGAGAGGTGCAGCAGTCGTAGGAGGTGTCACATTTGACCAATGTGGAAGTAGGTCGTGCCCAAGGGTTAGGCAAGCGAAGAATTCTCTGTATTAAGATACCAAGATGTTGCAGTGTCATCATCTACATTCTCAGTACATAGATGTGTCTCATGGTCTGGTATTCTCAGTACACAGCTGTCTTATGGTCTGGTATTCTCAGTACACAGCTGTCTCATGGTCTGGTATTCAACCAATACTCTTTCTCATCCAGTCATCTAATAAGAGACAAAGACATAAATCAATTGTGCTGTATCATACTTCAGAGACAATGTAAACAAAGTTTTCCAGTGATCAAAATGATATCTCAATTTTCCCCAATGAAAAAGTAAACAAAAAAAACTTTAAGAACACAAAACAAACTATAGTATAGAGTGAAATACAAATAAAAGACCTAGGAGTAACTTTGAAAATACTTATTTGAAAGTGGACAATAGTTATTGCAACTAAAAAAATTACTAAATAAAAATATCTTTGCAAATATAGAATGCGATATGAAGCACAAGTTCCTGCAAATCATCTCTTATCAGTCGGGTTGACACCGACGTCAGACTGCATATTACAAGTGTCAACAGCTGGCTGATCAGCATCAGGAAGCCTGCAGAGAAGTCACGACAAGCGGTGACCTTCAGAAACATTTCATGATTATGCAGATATCGCGAACATGCGAATCAAGATGCAAACAACCCTTCCTACCTCCATTATTTGCTCACATTTCATTATTCCTTTTATTTTCTTTGTTCACCCTTGTGTTCTTTTATACTGCATGCGTTGATTCATCATGAAATGCAAAACAACCACGGGGGAAGTTGAATGATAGCTCTAGGCCTTTCATGTTGCAATCAACACATCAGGTGCTTGCAATGTTGCAGAAAAGAGGAGGAGGTCCAAGCAAATACGATCACAGGGACGCCTTTGCGTTCCTTGGCCAGGAACGCCTTTGAGTGTTCTGTGATCGTATTTGCTTGGACCTCCTCCTCCTCTTTTCTGCAACATTGCAAGCTCCTGATGTGTTGATTGCAACACGAAAGGCCTAGAGCTATCATTCAACTCTCCAAGTGGTTGTTTTGCATTTCATGATGAATGCAGTATAAAGAACACAAGGGTGAACAAAGAAAATAAAAGGAATAATGAAATGTGAGCAAATAATGGAGGTAGGAAGGGTAAAGAGAAAGAGAATATCCAAATGAAGATAAACAATGAGAGAGAAGAGAGATGGCATTAAGCTCAGGAATATCAAACTAGCGTCTTCCTTCACTCAAGCCAACGTAACAACGAAACTTACTTTCGTTGTCTTCCTCTCATTAGCGGAAGCGGATGGAAAATTTTAATGTTTACAATAAATATATATTGTAGTAAACTCGAAAGAATATTTACAATACTAGTTTAACTTACGAGGTAATTTACCCTATGTATATACAGTACTATATTCTAATACACACTAACACTTACATACTGTAATTATCCCTCGGGAAAATAACACCAGCAAGAAAACAAGAGAAAATCACTTCTATTATACGACGTTCAACTAACCCGCATCAATTAAAAAAATATATTAAACAAGTGGTATCCCCGAGGTTCCTATGAGACCCAGGAAAATTATGAAAAACCACGACTAAGACGAATCACTAATACTGTAAGCAAATACTTAAAATGTGCTCCTCTCTGCACCCTGAGGAGCAGCAGCACCTGCAAGGTCCAGGTCTAGAGAGACTCCTTACTTAGATTAACTGTGAGGAAACCTCTGCAGTAAAATAAAAAGTTTGTGAGGTGACCTGTCGAAATAGCACCACCTGAAGGTTGATTATTAGAGGGTCAACGCGGCCCAGTCCCAGACCAGGCATCTAGGTGGATCATGGCCTGATCAATCAAGCATTTACTGTTGGCCGTATGCAGTCCAGCGTACGAACCACAGCCCGGCTGGTCAAGAACTGATCTAAGGAACTTGTCTGGTTCCCTCTTGAAAACAGCCACAGGTTTATTGGTACCTGGTAATATTCAATTACGCACAAGATAACCTACAAGGACAGCTTCAAAAACTTTTTTAAATTCTCTAAGAACAAAAAAAATTACAATTGACATATTTCTGCCCGAGAAAAAATATCTCCCCAAACAATAGCATATCTCAGTGTGTGCTCGACAAGGAACGGTGCCATCAGCTCGACAAGGAACGGTGCCATCAGCTCGACAAGGAACGGTGCCATCAGCTCGACAAGGAACGGTGCCATCATGTGCATCTCTAATCTTTTGACTACCTCCCACAGGATGGGTCCGGCGTGCATAATAAAGCTCTTAAATTAAGCAGCCACCGAGGTGGCGCCCGTGTGTA
The DNA here is from genome assembly GCA_009830355.1 of Cherax destructor. Lineage (NCBI taxonomy): Eukaryota > Metazoa > Arthropoda > Malacostraca > Decapoda > Parastacidae > Cherax > Cherax destructor. Next base: position 395,349 of record WNWK01000009.1, read on the forward strand.
CGTAACTATGCAAAATATCCACAGGAGAAGATGACTGATACCTCTAGGTCTTTCGTGTTGCAATCAGCTCATCATGAGATTTTGCAACTTTTATTGCTCGTCGCGATTATTGCTTAACTAACAGTGATTGCGTAATCCCAGCGGGACTTCAGGGGACGGGACATCCCTTCGTGGGTTACAACCTATCTGACGTTTTATGACTAAGTTTACAGCAGTAATTTAGAAGAGAGAGATAAAATATTTCGCTGGTGTAGATTGTGTTCTTCAGTTGATTGTGCAAACTGGAGGACCAGGCGGTATAACAGAAAGGTACCTGCAATGGATCAGACAATCAGCTGACGGCAACGGCATCCAGTGAGTCTTGTATGTGACAATATGTCAGACTGGGCGCCTGTGACGAGCGGGTTCCACAGGGTCTGTCCTATTACTCCTGCTCCTGCCCTGCCTGTTTGTCTACATGCCTCGCCTCCTACTGCTGCTTCTGTTCTGCTTGTGTAATGCAATATGGCCCTTTCCCCTTCTCGCGTGCTCATTCCCGCTTGTGGTCACTCTTAATTGGCGGTAGCCGGGTTCACTTCCTGCTGCCCTCGTTGGCTTTATCATACCTATTCTGAAAACTGTGTATGGAGTCTTCACCATTTCCTCGTCCAGGTAATTTCACTTCCTGACCATCCTGAGGCTGATAAAATATTTCCTAAAGTTCATCTGTTTTTAACTTGTGACTGCACTTACACCTGTTTCCCGCATCTCGAGTGTTGTATTTTATAAAGTGAAACACAGGGAAGTTCGAGCACTCGTTTCCGTGTGTTTACCAAGAAAGCTCGATCCACCGTCAGCTAATCGAGACCCAATCTCTGACCAATCAGGCTGTCGCTAATCGCCATCCCGTACTCTTTTCTGCTCACTCTTTCAAGTTATCTGAGTGCCTTGAATGCAACATATGGGAATCTTTATTGAAAAACGTTTCGCCACACAGTGGCTTGATCAGTCCAATACGAAGTAGAAATGGGTAAGGAATTCTTCAATACTCGTCCAATCTTTGGACGAAGACCTACTTACACTAGTGGATGGTTCCACTATGATCCCGCCTCCTCCTGCTTCCATTCACCTGACTACAGTATATAAGCCACTTCTCCGGCCCTATGCTGTACTTTCTACAAGAGTGATTAACTGAACACATCGATTCCAGGCTGAGGGACTGATTACCTCAAACTCCTCTCCTTACCCATTTCTACTTCGTATTGGAGTGATGAAGCCACTGTGTGGCGAAACGTTTCTTCAATAAAGATTCCCATGTGTTGCATAAGTGTCTCAATCTTCAACTTGTCGGTTTTAAACCATTTATCACACACAGTAGCTATTCTGTTGACAGGTGCCTCTCATAATGTACTCGGGACTAAGCTCATCCCCATTTCTTTTTCGTAGAGTTAAGTTTGCAGCGTGTTCCCCCGAGCCTGTACTCAATTACCGGTCTTCATTACCCTTCCCCAATTTTAATAACCACGCATTTGCTGGGGTTCAGTTACAGTAGCCACTTGTCTGCCGTTTATTCAAGTTATTCCTTGTCCTTTCCCGATTTTATTCTTCTCATTAATTTCACAATATCTGCGAACAGGTATACATACCACCACCACCACAACTACTACTACTATCACCACCACCACTACCACCGGAACGTTATTTCCACATACCAGAAACGGCACAGATCCATGTTCAATCTTACATGTTGTATCTATCAAACTGGTACCTCTTCCTGGATAAACACACTCTGCTTTCCGTTAGGTGTTTCTGGATCTGCTTCCCTGTTATCCTTACCAACCTGACACCCAAGAAATTTCATGCAAAACAGAATTCAGACTCTGGAGAGACTCTATTAACAAAGGAACCAGAAGAGCGATTGAAACACACTACCAATCACACTAACATCACACATCGTAAACTGAGAACATTTGCTAGCACTGGCATCTATCTACGGCTCGACATTTGCTTGTATCTGCGTCTATACATTCCTCGAATATATTCGTGTCTGTCTTCGCCTTTTGTAGACGTGTTTGTATATACATGTATATTTTTTCTACGTGTCTACTTGTTCACTTTTGATAATTCTACAATTACCAACCTATGCCTGAGCCATGAGTCATACATTACCCACTTACGTCTGCTAGGGGTGTGCCATCAGTATCGGCCTCAAAATTTAGTATCGTTATCGGCAATAATTTTAGCAACGTCCCGTCACTAACATCAACAACCTACCACAAAAAGTTTCTTCCTGTGACCCGACCTCACCTCATTACCCAACGGATTTACCGCTCCCTCACGAATAATACACCGTGGCCCGACCACCACCTGTTTCTAATTCCCTTTAACCCCAACCCTCCTCATCCATTCCCACGCTCACCCAAAAACAAAAAAGGCACACGAAATTCATAACCTTAATATATGCAAATCAGCCAATTCCACTCTGAAGCTAATGAGTTTTGGGGATCACCTGGAGACTGCCTCTCACTTCCTACCCTCCCCAAGTAGCTCTGGAGTGCTTAATCTCAAGCTCAGGTAAGGAGAGTAATTAATCACATTTTTAAGGTAAATCTTCAGGTAAGAACCTTGGAGGAGTCGGAACCCCAGGTAAGAACCTTGGAGGGGATGGGGGGGGGGAACTTCATCTAAGAACCTTACCCGTAGACAGATCCGGAGGGGAAGGGCGGATCGCTGTCCCCGCCACTTGGTTCCAGTACAAGCCTCCCTGTTAGACAGCCTGATCAATCAGGCTGTTGAACTGCATGCGGCCAGCACAACAGCCTGATCATTCAGGCTGCTGCTGCTGGCCGCATGCAGTCCAACAAGAGCACCACAGACCGGCTGATCAAGCTTCCTCTTGAAGACAGATAGGGGGACCGTTGGCAATTCTCCTCATGCATGAAGGGTGTTGAAGGGTTTATTAAGTTATCTCTTAGTGCATTTACAGCACCCCTGACATGTACTCTAAGGGGAGGACAGACAGCTGCTGAATTACAGGCCAGAATCTCATGCATTTCGTCAACAGTTCTGCAGAAGATTGAAAGCAAAAGAGTACTGGAGTACTTGGAAATTTTTATTGCACAGCTCAGCAAACCAGCATGAATCTTAAAACGAAGTTCTTAAATTCGAATCTAGACGCTAGGGAAGGTTGTAAAGTTCGCCTACAGACTAATACCAGAACTTAGAAAAATGCTCTATGATGAGAGACTGAACGAACTGAACCTGACGACCCTGACGGAGAGAAGGACAAGGGGAGAAATGATTACGACATATAAAATCTTAAGAGAAATTATTAAGGCAGATAGGGACAGAGTGAATTACGAGAACCAAGATCAAGGGGACAAAGGTGGGAGCTGAAGACACAGATGAACCATAGGGAGGCTGAAGCAGTGGTGGAGGCAAACTCAATACACAGCTTCATGATTAGATACGGTAACACCCGAAGAGGTAAAAAAAAATTCAGTAATGTCCATCTAAGTTGCCTAGGAGGCGGGGGCCAGTAGCTGAATCTTCACCACTGTAAACACAACTCAATGAGTGTACACACACACTCATTTACTCTCTCTCTCACAAACACACATCCATACACACACACACACAAGGGCCAACGGAATTAGGGTGGAGCAGCTACGACTGAGAAAGGAGAGGGTAACATGAACAGTCGTTCCGTGAGGGTAAAATAAGTCGTCTTGTTGGGAGGGAAGGGAAAGAAGGGATGTGGAGGAGTCTTCTTGCCGGGTGATGGGGGTAGAGTCAGTCATCTTGTTGGGGAGGGAGAGGAGGTGACTTTTCCGGTTAAAAGGACAGGAGCCGTGCAGCAGACTGAGGGGAAACAACGTACAGCAGACTGAGGGGAAACAACGTACAGCAGACTGAGGGGAACAACGTACAGCAGACTGAGGGGAAACAACGTGCAGCAGACTGATGGGAAACAACGTACAGCAGACTGAGGGGAAACAACGTGCAGCAGACTGAGGGGAAACAACGTGCAGCAGACTGAGGGGAAACAACGTACAGCAGACTGAGGGGAAACAACGTACAGCAGACTGAGGGGAAACAACGTGCAGCAGACTGAGGGGAAACGACGTGCAGCAGACTGAGGGGAAACAACGTGCAGCAGACTGAGGGGAAACAACGTGCAGCAGACTGATGGGAAATAACGTGCAGCAGACTGAGGGGAAACAACGAACAATGAATGGAAAGGAGAATTAGAATTAGGAGACAACGAAGAGTAAACGTAGGCATAAGAAGGAAAGGGAGAGAGAAGTGGAGAAAGGGAACTGATGAGTGTAGTGTTGCTGGAATGGAAATATTACACAACAAAACTACAACTGTGACACTGAGAGGCTGCCCCAGACAACAAATTTCATTACAAGAGAGGCAGAGAGAGGGGAAGAAACTGCCGTATAGCTGACAATTCCCAAAAGCCTAATTCCTAGCGCGCCAACACCAGCATTCTAACGAGCCGAGCATTTTCACATCCAGGCGGTATGGAAAACAGTGTAGGGGTGCAACACCCACCCTGAGGTATGACCTCAGGCGTGGTAGTAGCCCACCACCAGCCCCTGAGGTATGGCTCACCATTAGCTCCTAATATATAACCCACTACCCGCCCCTGAGGTATGACCCCACCACTCCAGCTATGCTGCAAGGGAACCTTCAAAGCTGCCGTAGTTGTAGTTGACGAACCTTTACTGGAATACTTGACGATATTCTCAATGTTTTACTGATGTCTCCCAGCTCAGGTTGACAGATCCAAGATTCAAGTCTATTGACCATAGCACATGAGGTGGTGGTGTGTGAAAAGGGAAAAGAGGAAAAAAACAAAAGCATAATAGCCCTTTTACTTTAATATCTAAGTGTGAATGCATGTGTGTAAAACAAGAGAAACTGGCAAGCGAGATATATAGTATGTCCCAACTCGCATACTGAGGCAGGGTGGCCAAAAGGAAAAACGAAAGTTTCTCCTTTTAAATTTAGTAATATATACAGGAGAAGGGGTTACTAGCCCCTTGCTCCAGGCATTTTAGTCACCTCTTACGACACGCATGGCTCACGGAGGAAGAATTCTGTTCCACTTCCCCATGGAGGAAATAAACAAGAACAAGAACTAGTGAGGAAATAGAAGAAAACCCAGTGCGGCTTGGCCATGACTCGATCCTGCGTCACCATGCCCAGCCCTGTGTAAACTGAACAAAACACGCATCTCTATCCACTGGACCACCATCTTTCAAACACCAGGTGCTTAGTAGTACTGAGCTTGTTATCCTGGTGCAAGAACATTCGTGGTCGTGGAGCCTCAGAGACTAATTTTAACCTCATCCTGTTTGGTGTACCAGCCTTCACCAGCATAGATATATAGACTGCTCGTGAAGGCTGGTACACCAAACAGGATGAGGTTGAAATTAGTCTCTAAGGTTCCTCGAGCATAATACATCACAGGAGGCTCAGTGACAGGCAGTGTACAGACACACTGGAACAAGCGCCCAAGGTGGGTTACTTGTTCTTCCCATCCGTGAGACAGCCTTGGTAATAAAGGCTTGGCAGGAACTTCAAATGAGTGGGGTGAGATACTGTCTAGGTTGATAACACCACCACTACCTCTTGTGTTCAAAGGGATTCACAGTTGAGAAGGAATCGTCATAGAGATGAACAATGTATCAATGAATTTATAAATTTATGTATAAAAATGTGTGCTGGTAGGACCTAAAAGCTAAGTACTGCATAATCAAGTATTGAATGATGTCAGCTTTCATTCGCCAATAAAGAATGTGCACTGAGAAATCCTGTAATGGTGACTGACTTGAATATATAAAAAAGTGGCTTCATCCAACAAATGAGTCACGGTACGTAACACTCTAGCATAATTTTTCAATTTGATGAACGTGTCGTGATCGAGAAGAAATACAATGCAGAAGTGATCTGGTTTACTGAATGCGGCTTTTAACTCAAGTAACACTGTCAGATTTTAAGGGGCATCTAATGACATGTTCATTTTCCACTATAATCTACCTTATCCAAATTTGCTATCGCATTTGCTTTGTCTGTTTCGTGAGGTGAAGTGTAGGATCTTTCCTTAATTCATGGTATAACTTAACAAATCTTTGAGGTGTTGAGCTTCGCTCAGACCTCTGCAACACAATTGTCCTCAAAGATTTGTTAAGTTATACCATGAATTAGGGACAGACTTCACCTTACAAGCAGACTTCACCTTACGAAACAGACAAAGCAAATGTAATAGAAATTATGGACAAGGTAGATTATAGGGAAAATATAAACATGTTATTAGAGAAAACGACGTTTAATCCTGACTTCTCTATATATCATAAAAACCTCTTGATCCAAAGACTGGAGTTACCTTTCCCTTCTTGTGATGTTATCTGCTTACCTTCCATTCCTCAAGCGCTGCATGACCCTACGGGCTTAGCGTTTCACCATGGATATAATAATATTAATAAACCATGAAATATTCCCCATTGCTCATTGTTAGCTGAATTTGTTAAGTGTAAATTATGTTGCACTAAAATACTCATTTTCATTAGGGAAGATTAGGCAGGTAAATTCACCTCATAACTTCCCTCGTGAACAGTTAATTAAACCAATTCATTATTTAAACACACGTTACATGCAAGCTACTTTGTCATCATTAATGATCCCTTAATAAACGTGTGCTCAAGGATAGCACCTATGTTAAGCAACACACTGAGGGTCCTGTTAAACGTTCACGTTCTACATCACGTAATGTTCAGTAACACAGTAAGCTTCACTGTTCAACCTGTTCATCCTCCAACACGTAATAACTGATACTCTTTGCAGTAGTATCAGTACCATCATCGTCTTAATGCCATCTTATCGTAGTGCCATCCTCATTGTCTTAATTCCATCTTATCATAGTGCCATCCTCATTGTCTTAATGCCATCTTATCATAGTGCCATCCTCATAGTCTTAATGCCATCTTATTATAGTGCCATTCTTGTAATCTTAATGCCATCTTATCGTAGTGTCATCCTCATTGTCTTAATGCCATCTTATCATAGTGCCATCCTCATTGTCTTAATGCCATCTCATCATAGTGCCATCCTCATAGTCTTAATGCCATCTAATCGTAGTGCCATTCTTGTAGTCTTAATGCCATCTTATCGTAGTGCCATCCTCGTAGTCTTAATGCCATCTTCGATGTTCATCTGCCATTCTCACCCTTGGGTCCCTGAGCTCAAGGTACAGTACAACAAGCCCCAAGTCTCATACTCAACTCTAACTCACAAAAATATAATTCTTACCAACGTAACACACTTTAGAGACGATACTAGACTATGCATGAGAGGGACATCCATCAAGGACGCAGCAACCCTCCAAGCCGATGTAAGCCAAGTCTTCCAGTGGACTATACAAAACAATATGTTCAACATGGGGGAAAATACCAGCTATTCCGTTAAGAAATATATAACAAATAACAACTGGGAGTGTAAGAAATGTAATAAAATTACTCGACAGAGCGGAAGAGGAATGTGAGGGGCCTGGAGTGACCATGCTGGAGGAGCCATGTTGAAGGATCACAATGGATGGAATATGACATGGAAACAAGGATAATTAATTTTGTTCTCACTGTTTAACAGTCATTTAGAATAAGAGTAACAGCAAACTGCAAATGTATCCGATTTTAATATTAAAAAAAAAAAAAAAAAAAAACGGCAAGTAAATGATATGCTGAATAACAGAATGTTCCAAACAAGAGAGGGTCACTGTGTTCATTGACATTGCTGTGTAAGACCCACTTAAATATGCCATCCGTCGTCTTTACAATGCCACCCTTGTCATCAGTGCCATTCTCGTCCTCACAGTACCACCCTCTGCAGAGTGCCGCCCTCTTCACAATGCCACCCTCTGCATAGTGCCACCTTCGTCATCAGTGTCATCATCCTGACAGTGCTACTCTCGTCCTCATAGCACCACCCTCGCCCTCACAGTGCCATTAGTTCTTGAATAGCGTCTTTGCTAGCACCGACAACTCTGGCATGACCCACATTCACCAGCGGGCAACAAGTCTCACTCAGATAATAGTTCCCAGTCAATCTGGCGCTAATTAAGCTCATTAGAGGCAATTCATTAAAGATCAATGGTTATCTGTTTTTTGTTGAGGCGACGAACTACACTTGATGATCTGAAAGGCTACTGCCTCGCCTGTCTTGGAACGATCTACGAAGCTAAGCAGTAGCTTTAAGAATAGGTATGGCAGGGCTCACACAGCCAGGAGCGAACCCAGCAGCGGCCAGCGGAAAGGCGGGGCCTGGAGCCAAGAAGATTAATGCAACCACACACAGATGAGTACAAGCAACTGTTATTACATTCATGGGGAAGAAGCAAACACGCAGGGGGCCATACAGAGCCTGGGAAACAGGAGGGGGGGGGCATTAAGAGGCACGTGAGTTTCTCTGTCACCTAATATTATGATTATTTTTTCCCTATAATCTACCTTGTCCATAATTACTATCGCATTTGCTTTGTCTGCTTTCGTAACGTGAAGTCTAGGATCTTTCCTTAATTCATGGTATAACTTAACAAATCTTTGAGGACAATTGTTGTTGTAAAGGTCTGAGGACAAGGTAGATTATAGGGGAAAAATAACATAGTAGAAGATAGGGAACTGACGTGCTCCGTAAGTACCAATAGCACCAAGAACAACACAGCAGCTAACTCTAAAGTGAAGGATGTGGGCAAAATTAAGAAACAACACGTGTGTCAGCAAGGATTATACATATTATCTACTTTTACTCACTGTATTTCTAGCTTCTTATACGATCTGAATCATGCTTGTTGTTTTCCGTCTGTTGTGCTTAATCTATAATGTTAATTTTAATTTCATTGGTTACAACACTTACTACGTCGTCCACTTGTGTTCCCATTCCATGGTTGTACCACTGTGTGTAGTGGATCAAGCGACTGGTATACCAACGGATAAAACAAAACAAGCACAACACAAAGCTGTCAGAAGAGTACAATAAAGTTCACTTATTAAACCCATTCTACTCCTGATTTATGGAAATAACCTAACTTGTGAAATAAGGTCTTACATGTTAATGTTTCTGGATGATGTAAAGCTAATGAAAAGAAAGAGACGAATGATGACTTCTAGCTGCTGTAGACTTACCCCAATTTGTGGCTAAGTTATAAGTATTAGATCAGGAAGTATCAGACCAGAGGATGAGTAAAACTTAAGATACAATTCATAGAATCATACAAAACCTCTCGTCTGAGGCACATATAATAATGTAAATATGATAATGGTATACAATACGGACAAGTTGGTAATGAAGACATGTGCAACAGTTAAGTTCCAGACTATGAAGCAGAACTCTTCTCTCCAGGCTGAGGGACTGACCACCACAAAACTACGTCTTCGAGGGTGATAGATTGGTAATATCATTTTTATATCTCTACTGCTTCCTCTATATTCGACTGAAGAAGCCTACTGTGTAGGTAAAACGTTTCGGAATAAGGATACCTAACTGTTGCACGTGTATTTTACTTACCCACATATAAAGATATGAACGGCTTATATAAAGATGGTAAATACGAGAGTACACGGCATCACCAAAGAACCATAATTAATCTCTTCAGCTTTTACTACAAGTGCGTATCCTAATGAACACATTCACGTATTAATATAAGAAAATTTAACTACTGTTCGACCTTATGAAAAAAACACTCAGGAGAGGCTTACGTACTTAATAATATATGTTTTTTTCGTAAGAAAAAAGTACGAGTTAACTACTCGAAATTAAAGCTGTGTCAGAAATATCAAACAGTAATGTATATAACTGTCGATATAATACTTGTTGAGACTTTCTTAAGTGGGCCAGGAGAGGAGAGTTTACTTTTCACATTCCTTTGTGTACCTGGAAGAGCCCATGGTCCGTCCTACGTTCCAGTGGCGTAGCCTCCCTCTCTCCATCACTCATTGGCTGCCAAATCCCTTCCATCCCCTGTACAGGCAGAGGCGCACGCCTCTAATCCTTTCTCCAGAGTGCGAGAGACAGAATGGGGGGAGTTGATCCGCAGGCCTCGGTGTGCGAAAGAGGGGCCGGACCGACCTACTAGGTTGTGTTCACTCAACACGATTTCTGTGTTTCCTGGGAAGGCACTTCTCGAATCAAACGTTATCCCCAGAACAATATTCTCACAGTATAGTCCATTACTGTGTTGTCAGATCTTCAATCTTGATATGAAGTTGCATTTGAAAAATTAGCACTGCTTGCAGGCTCACACTACTTTCACCCTCATACTCTCCCTCCAATCTTGAGGTCCAATAAGCCCTGACCTTCAAACTTACTCCAGCTCTCCTAGAATGAAAATCCTCAACTAATTAAATCTCAAAACAGAGTTGGAGGGCTCTCGACGTGCACAGCTTTCTCCAATCAACTGCAAATTAGTCTAGTCCTCCCTCCTGCCTTCACTACGTAATCCAGGCCAGGACCGACCTAATCACCAGCCTGCCTGCTCCTCTAACCTGTACCTCCGACACTACCAGTAGTTTGTCTGGCATGGAGGATCGAGCTTGTATTATTTCTCCCACAGCATGACATTTTTCATCATCAAAATTAGTTACCCTTATGTATATGACATTTTGCAAGATTAAAACCAAAACAATACATGTTCATCCAGCACACTCGTCGCCCAGGATGACTTTCCTGTCACACTACATCATCAATAAAAGCTTTCAAGAATAGTAAGTGGTCCATACCGATTTTGTGCTTAATATAATAATAATAATAATAATAATAATAATAATAATAATAATAATAAAAATAATAATAGTAATAATAAAGTTCATACCAATAATAGTAATATAATTTCTGCTGCTTTGGTACTTCTACTACTACTAATAATAATAATGATTTAACAAGAAATACTGAGAGAGTACCTTAGCAGGGCTCGTGGTCCACAACCGTAGGCACAAACCCAAATAGTACAGCAAATCAGCTAAACATTATATAACACTTACCAACACAAGCTTCAAAGCTGCTTACAACTGTAAATAATGACACCACCCAAATATCTCTCAGTAATGAGAAGTTATTCGTATGAAAGTTATACCTAATCTACCGAATTTTACACCCAGTCTTTCGAGCATTTCGCCCAGTCTCTCAAATGTTAAGCACAGTCTATCGAATGATTCTTTGAGTCTTTTTAATGTTTTGATCAGTCTACTGAACATTACACCCAGTGTGCTGAATGCTAATAAACAGTGATAGGCTACAAGGTATATTATATAGGAATCGTAGTTTCAGTAGTCACGGCAACGAACCATTTACTGCTGTTGAAAATGAATCTATAATCTGTTCCAAGTCACATGATAAGTCACAGGACATTTTGAAGGGAAAATTTCCCCGCTATTTATTCTTAAAAAAGGAGAGGATGCTGAGTTTTAGTAAGGCAAAGCTATACAAAAGTAGACTGAAGGATAAGATGACCCAACATCTGGGAGCCAGGATGGCGATGACCCACGGAACAATTTACAGGCATTGAAAGGTAATGTTCTGGTTAGCTGGATAATGGGATTTATATCCTATCGACTACACAAGGGTCATTAAGACAGTATGTCCATCTTCAGTCAAGAATACTTCAATGTACAGGGATTAAAATAAACTCTCAGTGTGCATATACGATGAGAGAACACTCGGTTTCCCTACCTGGGGTCTACCTGGAGTGTGTTCCGAGGGTCAACGCTCCCGCGGCCCTGTCACAGACCAGGCTGTTGGTGCTAGCCGCACCAAGTCCAGCGTAAGTACCACAACCCGGTTGATCACGCACTGATATGAAGACAGCCAGGGGTCTATTGGTAATACCCCTAAGTATAAAGTGAGGGCACTGAAAACCCTTGGCCCATTCACACTTATTGAGTTTTCCCTTAGTGTACTCACACACAGCACCCCTGCTATTCACTAAGTATTTTGCACCGTGTGCCAAGCCTCTTACTTTCAAGGAAAGGATTTGTGTGTTCAGATTTATTACCAACCCCTCTAGAATTTTCCAGGCGTAGATTATTATGCATTTCTCTAGCCAATAACTCCAAGGAGTGCAGATGGAGGGACTTCAAACATTCCCAGTAATTTAGATGGGTGACTAAATCTATGAGTTCAGTAAATGTTCTCTGTACATTCTCCAGGTCTGCAATATCGTCTGCTTTGAACAGTTAGAGTACAACAGTACTCCATACTAGAGAGAAGAAGTGGCATAAAGAGTATCATCACTGGTTTTTGCATCCCTTGTTGTGAAAGTTCTTGTTATCCAGCCCATCATTTTCACTGCGGTTGTGATAGTGACACTGGACACTGCTGCGACACCTAAAAGTGGGATCTTCTGACATGAACACTCTCAGGTCTCCTATATTAGTCTTACGCCTTACTGAGTGACTCGAGTTTGTTTTATACTCCGTTCCAGTCTTTATTTCCTCAATCTTTCCATAATGACGTAGCTGAAACTTGTCATTAAACATCATAGTGTTGTCAGTGGACCACAAGAAAACTTTATATCAGCTTGGAGGTTTGTCGTGTCCTCCTTAGATGCCACTCTCATACAGATTCTTGAATCGTCTACAAATGATGATACGGTGCTATGATTTATGCCTCTGTGTATGTCAGATTCCACGTGATTAGCAATTTTCCTTCTTAATACTAAAAGATTCTGATAATGCTGGACGTCAACTACGTCGGTCTATAGTTCTTTTACGACTGCTGAACTGCCACCTTTGTGGAGGACTAAATATAACTATCCACATTGGATTTTTTTTTAAGAGTAATGAGATTAAAAAAAAAAAAATTCTTATTAAGCAAAAAATTCAGTACATTATTTAGGAGGAAAACTTATGAACACTTCTGATAACGGATATATGACTTAATGATTGCATCATAATCATAATTTTTAAAGGGGTGGACCGGTAAGCCAGTGGAAGGCCTTGATCAAATGACCAGAAGCTCCAGCTGCGGGTCATCACATGAGACAGACCCGCGTCAGGAAACACTCGTCCTGTCTCTTGACAAACCTTACCTAACCTAAGTTCTGATATAATTAAAAACGTAATTTTAACCGACTATTTGTAACTGACGACAAGCTTATCACAATTTATACACTGTTTACACTGAACAGTCTTCCCCAGAGCATTTATACACGATCATTAGCAAAAATATAAACGTAATCGACTGTGAAATCACACTGATAACATGCAGGTTCAATATGAACATCCTTTGGCTGGTATTAATAAGGCTTTCCCCCACTGTCATTTAGACATAATTACTGTTCGTCAAACCACTGGAAAAAAAAATAGAAGCCTGTCTTTCTGCCAACAGATATGATGAAAATTTTACACAAAACTGCTGGAGAAGAGCACAAGTGTGTATTTGTGACTTAAAATTGTTCTTGTTTCATGTTACAAATTAATGTTTTGGTAGTGTCTAATATGTAAGTTGTCGCAATCCATTCACTTGAGTATTCTCTTTATAACAGTGTTAGGATATTTTCCAGGTAGACAGCTTGTAATGGATATGTGGGTCAGCGGACCACCAGCAGCAACAGTCTGGTTGACTAGGCAAGCACCAGACGAGCCTGGCCTATGACCGGGCTCCGGGAGTAGAAAAACTCTCGGAACTCATCAAAGGTAAAGCGCATGTGACAGAGGTACAAAAATAAAACTATGTATGAACCACCACAACGTTCATTGACCTCAATAAACAACATTTCAGTAGAAAAGTAGAAGAGGCTTTTTAAAAGGGGTGGACAGGTAAGCCAGGAAAAGACCTCTGTCAAATGACCAAAAACTCCAGCTGCGGGTCATATGATCAATACCCGCGGCAGGAAACACTTGTCCTGTTTCCTGACAAGCCTCACCTAACCTAGGCACACTGTGTAGAAATGGTCCAATATGTCATTAGACACTAACACCAGTTGTTTGTTTGGGTATTGTGTTTAGTTAAACATCCACACACCAGCTAGCCAGACATAAAGACGGATAGACACTCACAAGCACATACACAAACATCTCATGTGTAGAAGGAAAGTGAAATGAAGTGGTTGTGGAAGGAGTGGAGGAAACAATACACAGCTTTAAGGTTACGTATGACTATGCTCTGAGGCCAGAAACCAATAATGACGGACGAGGAAGCTAAAGAGAAGGGTACAGTTTTCCCGTACTCATACCCAAGAGAAGCCCACTAACACACTAGTAACCTACGTGTAAACAATTTTTTTACTCAAAGATACATACCTCAGTGTATAAAGATACATACATCGGTGTATAAAATGATATACACACCTCGGTGTATATACTTTGAGATAGGCGCGTCGGTGTATATAATCCGAGCTACACACCTCTTGGTGTATACAAGAGTTGATGTGTGGTTGTTGGGTGGGCGAGGTGCTGCTGCTGCTGTGTCATTTACCATAAGCACCAACACCTCCGCCAGGACAAAAGCGACGCTTCACAGCACAATGCATACAGGAACGTATGGTTAATTGCTAACATAAATTCCTTCAGTTTACACTGCCCTGCGGGCGAGGAAATTCCTTGTATTTTGTTGTCACCCACGCCTTATTTTGCAACTTTTTTTGTGTGTTTCATTGTTTTGTTATGTTGGAGCCTTGATGGTGGGAGGCCCTTGTGATGGTGGCCCCTGTGATGGTGGCCCCTGTGATGGTGGCCCCGGTGGTGTGGCCCAAGAGGCGACTGTAACTCACATGTAGCATGTTATACACACATTAACCGTGTCACATCACCGTTTTTGTTGTCGTTTATGAGTGGTGCTTGTGATGAGCTGGGATATTGTGGCCTATACTGCCCTCCCTCACTCTAGCCTACCACCCCTTCCATCCCATTAGCCTACCACCCCTTCCATCCCTTTAGCCTACCATCCCAATAGCCTACCACCCCCTTCCATCTCCATACCTCTGGCCTTCCTCAACATTCTACCTGGCTCCCTGTTTCTAACGCCTCTTCCCTGCTATCACCAACACACCCTCTATCAAGTACAGGTAACATATATTTACTCCAATTTATTGTACTTTCTTAATTTATGTGCAGGTGGAACCATCAGCAAGTGTTCCATTACGTGAGCACACTGTGCGCGTGCGTGAGAGTGAGAGAGAGAGAGAGAGAGAGAGAGAGAGAGAGAGAGATCCAGCTGTACATGCCTCTTCTTAGCCTTTATATATATTCTTCGTGTACACAAAACTAAGTTAATTTTAATTTCTTTTATACGCTTTTGTTGAATTTATTATAACTTTTATTTGTTGTAAATTCAGCCGAACTCTTTGCTTTCTAATTTTTCTTTTTAAAATTAAATTAAGGTCTCAATTTCGAGCTAAAGACTAAAATCTAATTCAATTAGTAAGTGTGAGCACCCTTTGTGACAACTTCATGTCTGGTGTAAAGTTTGTAGCTATTAGATTTTACTCGGATAATTATTAACCCGAGGGAGAATTAGCCATCCAGGATAACTCAATAAAGTCAGTGTGTCATCGGGAACTGTTTGTCTTATTTCCATTGTGGTCCTTTAATTCTGTCCCCCAGGATGCCACCCACAACTCTTAAAAACACCCAGGTACCTACTTACTGCAAGGTAAACAGGGGCAGCAGTTTTCACCCGTACGGGAAAGCGATACCCGGTCCCTCAGTGTGTGAGCTGAGGACGCTAACAACCGACCCACGAGGTAGTGTGTGGAAGAGCGGAGGGGGTGATCCCTCACGACGTGTCACACTGTGTTTTGTCCAAACTCTAATCCTCAGTATCCCGGGCCAGGAATGGCTTAACTCTTCGCCTGGATGGTTGACATTCTCCTCGGCGATACATGGGCGAAAATATGTTGGGCTTTTTCCATAAAGCTGACGGAAATACAACGAAGTTCATTCTTGCCACACTTGAAAATACTCTCTCGACACAATACAGGCTAAGACTAGGCGACTATCAACACAATACAGACTAAGACTAGACTACTACTCTCGACACAATACAGGCTAAAACTAGGCTACTCTCAACATTGAAGGGTAAGACTAGGCTACTGTCAATAACAATGAAGGGTAAGACTAGGCTACTGTCAATAACAATGAAGGGTAAGACTAGGCTACTGTCAATAACAATGAAAGGTAAGACTAAGGCTACTGTCAATAACAATGAAGGGTAAGACTAGGCTACTGTCAATAATAATGAAAGCTAAGACTTGGCTACTGTCAATAACAATGAAGACTAAGGCTCGGCTACTGTCAGTAACAATGAAGGCTAAGACTGGGCTACTGTCATTAACAATGAAGGCTAAGACTGGGCTACTGTCAATAACAATGAAGGCTAAGACTGGGCTACTGTCAATAACAATGAAGGCTAAGACTGGGCTACTGTCAATAACAATGAAGGCTAAGACTATCTAGGATACTCTCAATAACAATGAAAACTAAGACTAGGCTACTCTCAATACTGTAGAGACTAAAACTACGCTGCTCTCAACAGTACAGACTAAGACCATGTAGATGAATGGTTCAGAGAACCGAGAGTTGATAAATCAGCCACTGTGTGGCGAAACGTTTCCTCAATAAAGATACCCAAGTGTTGCATATGTGTCTAATTTACCAACTCGTCGGTTCTCTGAACAATTCATCTACATCCTGTCTGACACAGCAACATCTTGGTATCTTAATACAGGGATTTCTTCGCTTGCCTAATCCTTGGGCACGACCTATTTCCACATTGGGCAAATGTGACACCTCCTACGACTTCTGCACCTCTCCTGTCTACAGTATATAAGCTACCTCTTCGCACATATGCTGTAGTATATTCAAGATTGATGGACTGACAACATCGACTCCTCCTGTTCTTCACGATTCTCCTTTGTATGTACTGATGAAGCCACTGTGTGGCGAAACGTTTCCTCAATAAAGATACCCAAGTGTTGCATATGTGTCTAATTTACCAACAGACTAAGACCACTCTGCTCTTAAAACATTACAGGTTAAGATTCAATGCTCTCAACACAATAAATTTTTAGATATGCTGTTGTCAACACATCATAGGCTTAAGACTTACTTTGCTTTCAACACAAAATCTAAGAGTTACACGGCTCTAAACACAACTAAAGCCTAAGACTGACGCTGCTCTTATCACCTTTGCAAGACACTGCTTTTAAGGGACGCACTGTAACTAGTTAATTTCGAAAGATTCCCCACGAGTGAACGACGTGAACAAAACCTGTTGAGGTCATACCACACCTGGGGGAGAGATGATGGAAGGCATTCAACCTGATTCAAGGAAATGGAGCAGAGGTCTGTTTCCCCTCTATCAAGAGCCCCTCACCAGCGTGAAGGAACCTCCCTTGAGGGGTGTCTGTGTTCATTACCAGACTACACTACCGGAACTGTAGTTTCCTTTAAACGTTCATTATTTAACGTTTGTAGTCATGTGACATCACTGCTTTAGTGAGTGTACTATCTTCACTTTTTATTATTGAGAGAGAGAGAGAGAGAGAGAGAGAGAGAGAGAGAGAGAGAGAGAGAGAGAGAGAGAGAGAGAGAGAGAGAGAGAGAGAGAGAGAGAGAGAGAGAGAGAGAGAGAGAGAGAGAGAGAGAGAGAGAGAGAGAGAGAGAGAGAGAGAGAGAGAGAGAGAGAGAGAGAGAGAGAGAGAGAGAGAGAGAGAGAGAGGAGAGAGAGAGAGAGAGAGAGAGAGAGAGAGAGAGAGAGAGAGAGAGAGGAGAGAGAGAGAGAGAGAGAGAGAGAGAGAGAGGAGAGAGAGAGAGAGAAAGAGAGAGAGAGGAGAGAGAGAGAGAGAGAGAGAGAGAGAGAGAGAGAGAGAGAGAGAGAGAGAGAGAGAGAGAGAGAGAGAGAGAGAGAGAGAGAGAGAGAGAGAGAGAGAGAGAGAGAGAGAGAGAGAGGAGAGACAACACACCCAGACACACACACACACACTTCAAGGAATAACCAGGAAGAACATAAGTCTTCCGGGGCCCATCTGGCAGACGCGCACACGTGTCCCTGGTCATGGCTGTCGGGGTGGTTGAGGGGGTCCAGCATTCACTGTTGCCTTAAGCTAAACAAACGACCACACTGCACTTGCTGCCAGTCTCCCACAAGATGAACGACCTCGTCACGTCACGTTGGTAGCCCCCTAACACTCAACGTTGTATAATATAATGGTCTTCCTCACACAGTAAGGCTAAAATACACATTTACAAGTACAGTCAGCTCTCTTGTAAAGCTCCTCTGAGTGCAAATTTTCGTAAATGCCATCTTAATTAAAGTGCATCGAAATTTTAACAGCGTCTATTCTGACGGCCTTTCCACGCGTTATTCAATTCTGGATGTACTTTTTTCAATCGCATTTACGAAAAGTTGAACTATATAAAAAAGCTAAGTTGTTTGTGCCAAAACAATTTAGCTCGTCAAGGAACAGCTGAGAATAGTTTAGGGGGTCAACGCCCCCGATAAACAAAATCTTTGTAGGCAGGATTCCATTAGACCAGGGGTACCTAACCTTTTCACGATTAGAGAACCTCAATGGACTGCCTAATATATTCCCATACCCCCTTCGTCACTGTTGAAATCATCTTCATCAACAGTCCTATTAGGTACAAATATGACTTCAAAATATATCAATAGCTTGGTTTATTCTAATCTAACAACCATTTGTTTTAAAACTGTTCAGAGATCGAGTCCCATACCCCTATTATTTGGTTCCCATACCCAGAAGGGGTATGGATACTTCCGTTTAACCCCTGCAACAGTCTATTCCAGGCAGGGCACTGCCATCCTGCCAGAAGTTCTGTACTCTCCCATCACTCACTCTCTCTTCTCTACTCAACCACTCCTCTAGTTTCTCTACTTTCCCATCTACCACTTCCTCTGCCCTTTCCCTCTCCCTCTCACCTTACTATTTCACAACTTTACGTTAAGTTGCGTGGTGGTGGTAGTAGGACGGTGTTCCAGCCATCCACACAAGTCCCGTACTTCCAACCTATCCTCATTTGACAACGGAAAGTTTATTAAACCAGACCGACGCGTTAGCCACTGGGCCAACTAGCTACAATAAGATTCATCCAACTAGGTATATTTATACACCATAGGAAGGCTAGCATAGGCACCACTGTGACCACAAATGCAAAGTTTTTACAGACGAATCTCCCGCTAGCGTAGTTTGTTTGCAATCGTGTCATTACGATTTCGTGAGTCATGAAGTTTATTATGTCGTTCCCAAAGTCAATTTCTGAACGCTTCCTGTAAATTTACAGATGTTATTTTCTTTACGGTAGACTAGATTACGATGGCTTAGGACAGATTACATAAACCCCAAAAAATTTATAGCGAATCTCAATTTAGCAGAAGATGCTTGTCTAGAGTTGATAATTTCCTAACATGCTCAGCCAAATCGTATAACCAGCTGATAATGCAGATAAATATTAGCCTTGAAGATTAGAAGGCAATCAGTAAAGGCCTTCCCAGGTGATAATAAGGAAACTAATATCCATTTTTTTTTCAATAAAAATGATCAATTAGGATATTATACAGCCCAAATCTAATTCAAACCTTTCCAAAAATTCAATATTCAAAGTAAGTTGTGTGTAAACTTGTGTACATAACATACAAATGTTTAACAATGTATTGAGGGCACACACATGTTACAGGCACTTTAAGGATCATTAAGTTGATTTAATCTAGGATAAACAAAGTCAAACATTGTGATTTATTTTTTATCAGAAGAAACATTTTCTAATCATTTCACAGAAACCAGTTTGGTTAATAAAACTGACACATGATAAATTACACAACCTAACATCAAGAGATTGCTTCCTTTCAGGAAAACACCAGCACTTACAGTGCTCTCAGAGTTCATATGTTAAGAGTTTACTTTAATCCCTATTTTAGGGATTAAGTATTCTTATCTGGTGGTGAAAAAAGTTACATGCAGCCTTAATGATACTAGTGTAGTCGATAGACTTTAAACCCCAATAAACAATCAACCTCACTCCCTTGAAACGATGATCTACAAACCCACCTCTTATTACTCTCTGTACTACCTAACACATGCTAACCCCTACATGTTATTCCTCTTCCTGTGAACTCTCCCTACTTACAACCCCAGCCTACACGCCCTTCATACAAGATTAGTTCCAGTATGGGGAAGAGAGTTGAAGAAAGTCAAGTGGTGAGCGGCCTCATAGTGCCATGCTTAAAGCAAAATATTGCTTCCTGTTGCTCACTCCATACACTACCTGACTTGCGTTCTAGTCCACACCTTGGCGTGCGTCCCACTCCATCCCCTTGACGTGGGTTATGCTACACTCCCTGATACTCCACTTTACCCTCTGATGTGAGTCATACTCCATCTGCTGATATTCCACACTACTCTCTGGGGTGCGTCCTACTCCACCTGCTGACATTCCACTCCAGCCAAGACACTCCACTACATCTGCCTGGGTTAAAACACCTTACATTACGTGTTATGACTTTACATTGCCATTCCAGAGTGAGTGGTGCGTAACGAGTACCATAATAAGAACTAACAACACTGGCTTCCCATTCCACGACTTCCTTAATGGAAACAAAGAGGCTGCCTTGCTTAAGTGTTTCATTTGATGTGCTGGATCAATGGTAACTGCCACTCATACACACCCAGAAACTGATACTAGATCCTGATCTCTAGTCCATTCCGGAGGTCATGGTCCAAACGCCCCGGTCCCAGACCAAGTCTGCTGATGGCATAATCAATTGCTATTTAATGCAAATGTCTGATTTTGACTTTGTCACCTGTTCACCACTAGTCAGAGATACTATAATCCCTACAATGGGAATAAAAGAAAACTCTCGGCTTTTATACAATGAGAGAGATGTATCTCTCAGAGGATATATTGTGTGGTCATCCAATTGCAAGGAGAGACTTAACGATCATTATCTAACAACATTAGAGGATAAAAGAACTAGAGGTAAAATTATCAAGACAGAAAACAGGAGATTCGACAAGAGGATCTCGAAAAACTGCTTGACATGAGAGCAGAAGGGAAAAGCAGATGAAGCTAAAAAAGCAGACGAATCATATGGATGTTAACACGTATTTTTTTCCTCAGTGTGAGGGGAAAGGTAAGTGGAACGCACAAAACAAAGAGGCAAATACCATACACAGTTTCAAGAGTAGGTATGATCAGGCTCTAGAAGACAGGAATCAGCAAAACCAGTTGATGAGACCAGAAATAATGATTCGACTCCTGCAAACACAATGAGGCAGGTACACAGACACAAAAACAGACAGACACACACACACACACAAGCATTAGAGAAAGCGTAAAGGTTTGCAACTAGTCCCGGAACTAAGGAATATGTCCTGCGAAGAGAGGTTAAGGGAAATCAACCTGATGACACTGGACGACGGGAGGGATAGGGATGACATGATAATGCCATAAAATAATGAGAAGAATTGGCAAGGCGGATAGGGACAGGATGTTTCTGAGATGAGACACAGCAACTGGAAGTTGGAAACTCAAATGAGTCATAGGGATGATAGGAAGTATTTCTTCAGTCAGAGTCGTCAGGACTTAGAAAGTGAAACAATCTGGAGGGTGATGTAGTGGAGGCAGGATCCATACATAGCTTTAAGAAGAGGTACAATAAGGCTCATGAAGCAGAGAGAATGTGGACCTACTAGCGACCAGCGAAGAGGCGGGGCCAGGAGCTGTGAATGGACCCCTGTAACTTGTGTGTGAGTACACACACACACACACACATTAATGCGTCCCATGTAGCACGTTATTATTCACTTCCATTATATCACCATTCCTACCTCCCCCTCCCCTTTTACAATTTTCTATATTACAAACCGGGTGGCACTAAAATAAGTGAGGTGAACGTCCTTCTCAATTATGTAATAGGTCAATTATTCTCACTTAGCAGCGGGTGTCGCTGCTAGCCAGACCAGACGCCTACCTCAGTTGACATGCTTCACCAGTCCTTGCTCCCTCTCATACTCCATTCTTATTATTTTTTAACCAAGCTACCTCCATTGAGAAACTTGAAGAATGAGACACTTGTGCAACATTTGTGAATCTTTATTGTTCCACAAGTGTTTCATTCTTCAACTTATTGTTTTTTTAAACTATTTACATCACATTACGAAGCGGAAGGTCTCGGTCAGATGATCAAAAACTCCAGCTGTGTGTCATAATATGACGAACACCCGCGTCAGGAAACACCTGTCCTGTTTCCCGACAAACCTTACCTATTACATTATGAAATTTATCTACAGTCCACATGATGCTTGGATTAAAAATTTCATACATACTGATCAATGAAAAGTGAGAAATTACTTAGAAAAATTAGAGACAAGTGATTAAAAATACATGGGATTCTCCACTAATGCAACTAATAATGGTCCGCAGGCTCGGAGAGGTAAATAAAATAAGGGAAAATTCATATTTATTTTACAAGTTCCTCAAAGCACTCTGACCAATCGGGCTGTGGTTCGTAAGTTGGACTGCGTGCAGCCAGCAGTAACAGCCTGGTTGATCAGGCCTTGATTTACCAGCAAGCCTCGTGAAGTTACTGTTGCAATAACCCACCAAAAATCAGTCTGAATATCGGGGGATTAATGCAGTATATTAGTATATATCACTGATGTTCAATAATTGCTAAATAAATTTTAGCTAACTTAATATAGGTTGAGAAGGATCAAGATAAATAATGTTATGTTTATTTGATCAAGGTTAGGTTAGGTTAGGCTCCCAAATAAATTTTAGTGTAAAATTAACAGTTTGTAGAACATTTACAAAAATATATACATGTATATCAATACATAGCAAATTATCGTACTGACACAACTGTGAACAACTCGTTGGAGAGAGGTGTTCGAAAGTGACTGGAGCTAGAGCTTGCTACAGACATGCTGGTGTGAGATTCGTCTGTTAAAACCTGCATTTGTGGCCACAGTGAGGGGCCCATGCTAACCTTCCTAGTGTGCAGAAATAGAAAATGCATGTCGCGCTTATAACAGAATCGGTCAAACAAGGCGAATTATCTATAAAATGTTAATAAAACACACATAAATAACCCGCACATAGGAGAATGAAACTTGTAATGACGTTTCGGTTTGACTTGGATCATGAACTAGTCGATGATACAGGTTTCACTACGTGCGGGTTATTTGTGTAGTGTTCCAGTCACAGCATTGTGGCGTTTTTATTCATAAATCCACAGTACACCTCTTCAACATCCTCACCTTGATATACAAGGTAAATTACACACTCCTGACTATCTTGAAGAAACAAAACAAATTTTTCCAGCCAGCTCCTGATCAGCCAGGCTACAGTGCTTACGCTAAACATCTTACTGAGGCTTTCAGAAAGCCTGGTCTGAGAGCGAGCCACGGAGGCGATGACCCGAGGAACTATCAAGAGGCAGTCCTCCAGTTAATGTACAACACCCAACATAAATAATAACATAGAGATAACGTTAATAAGTTACAATGTTAAGTGTGCGATAAACAATGTAAATGAGCATATGTAGGACGTGCTGGTAGCTTGAAGAACACTGTACACTACAGTCAATAATTTACTTCCCTTAATGCTACTAATGGACCTCTCCAGGAACAAGTATTTTAAAATAATCTAAAACTTTTATGTTAAATATAATCATTCCATTTTATGTTTAGGAATTAATGCGTAGTGTTACATTCTTAGTTTCCTATTATTTATTCATTTTATGAAACTTATTTTACTCTATTTCTTTTATTAAACTGAAACATTCGTTTAAGAACGTCTTCCTACATCTCTGACTATTGTTATTGTTACTATTACAACAAAACTTTTAAATTACAAGAAAAACAGCGACTAACAATACGCTTGTCGTAAAAACGAAGAGAACATTAGAAAATGAAAACTATTGAGAACCAAGCCGTGTGAGTGAGCACATTCACGGCGTATGTACACGCAGTTCTTTGTGTGTGAGAGCATTCATTGCGTACACGCAGCTCCTCCCGGCAGCCTCAAGATTCATGGAAGAGAATTCAAGGACAAATCTTCGATTTCCAACCCGGACTAATGGAACTGATAATGAGGTCTGCTGGGTACACCTCACCTTGGCTACAATTACACAAAATGTTTGTCAGTATTGAAGACGTCTAAAGACGTCTAACGGTGGATTCCTACTGGGTTTCTCGCTGATTAATTTCTATATTTATTAATGCCTGCTGTGGCACATTTCTTCAAAATTTACAAGATGTCACTATAGAAAGCAATCCTTGGTTGATTTTAGTCAATATCGAAAAAAATCTTTCGTATTTTATACATTAACTAAAACCTGTTTTGTTGCATAAGGGAAAAGTGCAACATAATTTCGATTTTACTAGGATTTTCTCGCATGCGCACACAATTCCTTCTAGTAAGAATAAGTCCTAGGTAACGACCTAGGTCAGAATTAATACATGTTTGGTCTTCAGAGGCCATCAGTGTTATAAACCCCAATTTTATTTTAAAACTTTACTAAAATGAGGTAAAAAAAAAATTAAATCTAAATATACCAAATTTTTGGCATAACCCTCGCGTACTATTGACGGTATTTTGTCAGGAGAAACAAAAAATAGGATATACATTACATGTATGTTATGATATTTAAGTTTCCCTCACACCTAAAAAAAGAAACACTTGCAAGTTTCCTAAGATGCTAATGCATTTTGCTAACCTTTAAAAAAAAAAAAAAAAAAAAAAAAGGACGTTACTTTAAGTCAATGCTTCTCCTCTTTCACCTAAAATCTAGGGAGAATTATAATTTACAGATTATATACATAACTGGGTAACTGCCAAAGAGAAAATCATGAGCGGGAAATCAGATAGCCATTACTGCACACCCTTGGACTCCCCGCAAGACTACATGTTCCTGGTACGTAAATAAGATGTACAATACAGGTTATGGCATTTGATTGTGAAGACGTTTCGTCCATCAGGGACTATCAATTTAGGTGAATTAATAAAGTCCCTGATGGGCGAAACGTCTTCAAAATAAAATGTCATAGTCCGCAGTACGCGTCTTATTTACATACTCTCGGTATACTCCTACTACCTGGAGTTTACCTGGAGGGTATTCCGGGGATCAACGCCCCCGCGGACCGGTCCATAACCAGGCTTCCCGGTGGATCAGGGGCTGATTAATTAGGCTGTTACTGCTGTCACTGTATTATCATTTTCTTCTTAACAATGATCTTACCTTAACTATAGACACTGAAAAGAACTAACAGACACCCTCCCTCCGTAATTAGGATAATTACCAACAAAGAACCGTTTTTCGTGTCAGTAGTGTTACTGTGTACTTGTGTAGTATACTTAGATAATCCCAGCTACTTTAAAGATGCCCAAGTGTTGCACAAGTGTTTCATTAATCAACTTGTCAGTTTTCTATACCATTTATACAAAATTGTACTTTCTCACTAAAAAGTGTTCTTGCTGACCGAAGATTATTTTTCCTCACTTATAAATACTGTCCTTGTTATCTAAAAAAATCCTTGCTCATTATAAACTGTCATTTTTTATAAATAATGAGTTTACAAGTGCGGGCCTGGAGCAGACTAGTATGGGCATACTGTCAATGACATCTTCACTGTCAAGGCAGGTTTGGATTTTGTCAGGAATTTTGGCGTTGTTTGAAGTTTATTTAGGTACAAATCCACACACGTACATTTATCATACATAATAACAGTGGAAATAAGTCAAAGTGACTTATTTCCACTGGGGTCTTTATCAAAGACAATAATGTTATGAAGCTGTACCTGTCCGCGGGGGCACTGACCCCCCCACCGTCCTTTAGGTATCCTGCAGGTGAGATGCGGGATCAGGAAGAAGAGAATATTTAAATGACGAGATGGAAAGACACTTATGCTTGGGACAAGGAGTAAGGATATCATTTAAAATGAGAGAAGAGCTGGAAGTGTGCAGGGAGTGAGGCAGTCAACAGGTGTAAATGATGAGTGACAGCATGAGGCTTTACAAGAATCCCAAAATGCAGAGGTGGTACACACGGACTTTAGCATTTGACAGATGCGATCATGGAGTGACTCCATATAAGATACAATCATAGGTGTTGCAGGAAAAGTAGGCATGTGGATATACAATTTCCTAACGAACAGAACACAAAGAGTAGTAGAAAGTTATGTAAAACATAGCCTCAGCAACGTAAAAGGCTGAATACCCCAAGACAGTACTGGCTCAACTCCTGCTCCTTATTTTCATAACATAAATACAAACACAAACACCAGCTTTGCATCAGTTGTGGGTGAGCAGGGAGGGTAGTTACAGCAGGGAGGGTAGTCACAGCAGGGAGGGTAGCCACAGCAGGGAGGGTTCGGGCCAGGTTTCCAGTACTTCAACATTCATTATTCACAGTAGCTTTGTTGCCCTGAAATTCCTTTATTTACACCCTGAGCGTTGTCCTCCCTTGGTCTCTCCTCCCATTTACTATCCTTTCTTTCTCTTTCTGTACAAAGTATTTTACTTTTCTTTCCCTCTCACTATTTACCTCTCTCTCCCGCCTGGCATTCGTTCCTTCTCTTTCTCTCTCAATTTTCTATTTTACCTCCTCTTCCTGTTCTGTTTTTATTTATTTATTATTATTTACAACCATACACAACCAGAGAAGTTTCAGTGACACTAGGAGTAAAAGAACGACAAGAAACGACACGACTGTATCACTACCACGAATATGGTGGGGTCGAGAACCTGGCGTATGAGGGAGAGGCGCACCTGAATAACGAGAGAGGGGACAGGCGCACCTGACACATGAGGGAGGGGAGAGACGCACCTTACGCATGAGGGAGGGGAGAGGCGCACCTTACGAATGAGGGAGGGGAGAGGCGCATCTAACGCACGAAAGAGGGGAGAGGCGCACCTAACGCACAAAGGAGGGGAGAGACGCACCTGACGCACGAGGGAGGGGAGAGACGCACCTGACGCACGAGGGAGGGAAGAGACGCACCTGACGCACGAGGGAGGGAAGAGACGCACCTGACGGATGAGGGAGAGAAGAGGCGCACCTTACGCACGGAAATACAAAAACCCGAATGGAAATAAGTCACTTTATCTGACATTTTTGGGGTTATCCTAGGTAATTTACAATATGTAAGATAATTGTTCTTGTGTGTACCTGTGCCTAAATAGCCTTACTTAACACCTGACGCAAGGATGGGGGGGATGACGATTCTAACGCACGAGGGGATGGAGGGTGGAGTCATCTGACGCACAAAGAGAAGGGTGGGTGTGCCAGACACACAGGGGAGAGAGTGGGTGTATCAGACACACAGGAGAGGGGTGGGCACACCTGACACTGTAATTACCTGACTGGACTGTGGATTAAACAACTTTAATATTCCTTTTGAACTGACACACCAGTCTTTGTTCCCTCCTACCACCCAGTCCTCTTTACCATCACACTCACCTACCCCTTCCCACCATCACTGTCCTCTATTCTTCCTCCCGTCTTCATAAAGCCTCACATCCCCCATTTCGTAGTCCCACCCTGCTTCTATCCCATTCCTAAAAACCTCTAATCCATCTCATGTCTCCACCTTCCCTATATATCAACCTTGACTTTGCAAGACCACGAAATCTAGGCTCTCACAACGACCGAACCCATAGTGGAATACCCCCATGTATGCAATCAATCTTGTGTAATAAAATATGACAGGGAAACATACCTAACTGCCGTTCCCACGATGAAACTCAAATATATATATATATATATATATACAGTGGACCCTCGGTTTTCGTTGAAAATTCTTTCCAGAATGCTGTTTGAGTGCCGTTACCAAACGAATTTGTTCCCATAAGGACAAATGTAAATTCTTAGTCATTTCAGACCCCCAAAAATACACTTACAAAAGCACTTACTAAAATACACTTACATAATTGTTCGAGTTTGGAGGTGAACGAAAACCGAGGGTCCACTGTATATATATATATATATATATACTCATGCCCATGAGTCGGTAAATATATACTCATGACCTGTATGAATTCTCTCATATATAATGCTTAACAATTAGCAAACTGGCGAAATTATTTACAAACATTATCTCTCAGTCCACAGCAGGATTCGAATCTGCAAACTCGGCATCAGAGTACACAGTACTTTATGTAGCCTGATGCCACGTTTGCAGGTTCTAATCCTGCTGTGGAGTGAGATAATGTATATATATATATATATATATATATATATATATATATATATATATATATATAACACAAGGGTATCAGTGATCTAACCCTGTTATACAACAGTAGTGATCTACCACTGTTGTACAACAGTAGCAGTGATCTAACACTGTTGTACAACAGTAGCAGCGATCTAATCCTGTTGTGCAACAGTAACAGTGATCTAACACTTGTACAACAGTAGCAGTGATCTAACGCTGTTGTACAACAGTAGCAGTGATCTAACGCTGTTGTACAACAGTAGCAGTGATCTAACGCTGTTGTACAACAGTAGCAGTGATCTAACGCTGTTGTACAAGAGTAGCAGTGATCTAACACTGTTGTACAAGAGTAGCAGTGATCTAACACTGTTGTACAAGAGTAGCAGTGATCTAACACTGTTGTACAAGAGTAGCAGTGATCTAACACTGTTGTACAACAGTAGCAGTGATCTAACACTGTTGTACAACAGTAGCAGTGATCTAACACTGTTGTATAGCAATGATCTAACGCTGTTGTTAACTAGTAACTAGCAATGATACAAAATTGTTAAACTAGTAATTAGCAATGGTACAAAATTATTAAACTAGTAACTCTCAATCTCCTTTAACTGCAGGTCGACTTCACATCCATGTTATGTTGCAGCATGAGTGGGAGGCTTTCCAAGGTGGTTATACCTTTACCTTTGATATACCTTTGAGTTCGGAGAACTGGTAGGCAGGACCACGGCAACACCTGCCATGCAAGTCAACCCACGCAAGCTTTATTGCAACGTCCAAATTTACAGTCAAAAGTTAAGGCCGAATAAATTTCTATCCTGTCTCGTTCATCTTCGATTGAAGCCTACCTAATTTACTCACGGTTTCTCCATTCTCTCATCTCGGGCTGCCTGCCTGGTCAACCAGACTGTTTCTGTTATCGGACTGCAATGGGTTGAAATTACAGAGTCTTAAATACGTGACTTCATAGTGATAGGAATAAAACCTTAATAGATTCTAACACTGGAGTATGAATCACAGTAAACAATAAACAAGATGATGTATGTTACAAGAAAATGATGTTAGGTCAAAGAAAAACAACAGTAGCCAAGGGGAGCCAATGTAGTTCCCTACTTATTGAACAATGATTAAATAAATACAAGAAGAGCAGTCATTCGTGCACCATCACCCGTGCACCACCAACGCCACCCGTGCACCACCACCGCCACTTGTGCACCACCACCGTCACTATTAACCAAGCCTTCAAATTTGCTGGAAAATAATATGCTTGCCACAGGTGATCGCTGGAGCAAACTATTTACAAATGATATACTGACTATAAGAAATTCCCATTAGCGTGTTATGAGTTCACTCTCATTAAGTAATCCACTTTTTATGTAATCATTAGACATTCCAGGTTTCAAGACTACACAGCTTTATTACTGGAAATGACATGAAAAAGTTCAAAGTTTGCAACGAAACATTTTCAATATTGACACGACAGACAAATGATACCATACCTTTGATGAGTTTCCAGAGACTTTCTACTCCCGGAGCCCGGTCATGGGCCAGGCTCGTCTAGTGATAGCCCGGTCATGGGCCAGGATCGTCTAGTGATAGCCCGGTCATGGGCCAGGCTCGTCTAGTGATAGCCCGGTCATGGGCCAGGCTCGTCTAATGATAGCCCGGTCAACCAGGCTGTTGCTGCTGGTGGCGCGCACCATAAAGCAAATGCAGCCTCACCATTAGCCAGTCTTACTGTCTGACATACACAGCGTGCGTGGAGATACCAACGCTCTAAGTAGCTGGTAATTTCAAGATATTGAGCAAATGTTTCGCTCGCGAACGAACTGACTTACTTACAATTACAATTTCATCAGCAACCTCTGTCTTTAAGAGAACACTTTCATAAGTTTTTGACGTTGGTTCTGTAACAAACAGACTGTAGTAACTGCACTGAACTGCATGCAGCTAGTACTGACAGCTATTATTACTCAGGCAATCAACCAGGAGACCTGCTTGGGACAGAGTCGGGGGTGCGGTGACCCTGGGAATAAACTATTGATACCCTCCACATATTTTCTGACCTTAGGTAGGAGGCTTTTTCTATTATGTTACTCCTATTCAAGAACAGTATGATACACAGTTATACACATAGCTGCATGCAAAACAAAGAGGGAAGTTTAATGACAGCTCTAGGCCTAACGTGTTGCAGCCAACACTCAAGTGTTTGCAACAAAGGAAAGGAATGGAGATCAGCCCAGGAAGGTGTGTCTACGGAGGCATCCTACAAGGGAAGAGAGGAAGACAAGTGCCACTGGCCTTACTAAACCGTCAGATGCCAAATGTACAAGGAAGAATTTTAAGAAACAGCAGAAAAAGGCAGCCCAGCCCATAAGCATTGTAGGTGTGGTAATAAACAGGAGAATATATCACTAATGACACGTCAAGAATCAAGAACGGGCCAACAAAGTTCCATAAGTTTTGTTATAAAGGAACAACAGCAACTCTTACTCGTGTCTGTGGCATTGTTTTTCCCAAGTTTTGGAAATTTCCTCACAAATTAGCCTCATAAATCAAACAATTAACAAAAAAATTGGTATTTTTTCTAGATCCAAAAAGTTTCATAATCAGTAAAAATGTTTCTGGCTCGCAAAATGGTAAAAAACACGACTGCAAATAAACCACAGGTTCAAACCCCACCCGTCCGTATGTTTTTAAAGTAAAAATATATTTTATGGGATTTTTTGTTCAAGGAATATTTGGTGGTCTGGTGGTCTGGTGGCTAAAGCTCTCGCTTCACACGGCGAGGGCCTGGGTTCGATTCCCAGCCAGGGCAGAAACATTGGGCGTGTTTCTTTACACCTGTTGTCTATGTTCCCCATCAGTAAAATGGGTACCTGGGTGTTAGTCGACTGGTGTGAGTCGCATCCTAGGACACTGACCTAATCTGCCCGAAATGCTCAGCATAACAAGGGACTTTCTATATAGTAGTATGTCACTGATGTCAGCTAGGCCTGTATACCATGTACATGTACTTGTAGTAAATAAAGATATTATTATTATTATTTGGTGTTATAGAACCTTTCAAGGCTATTAAAATTTCTTCTCGTTATTAAATGTGCGATACCTGTGTAACAACGAAAAATTAATCTGTACAGTTCAACAATTTTTCGTTCTAACACCAGCAAAAGACCGAAATAGTTCTCACTGCATTAGTAAATGCAATTATTATCTGTACGGTATACAGAAAATGGGTATTAGGGAAAATGGATAGACACGCGAAAAAATATATTGGGCTCTACCACATCACATGTTAACTGTCTATATGCAATTATGGTTTATTTTCTTTCCCAAATAAGCTTACAATAGCAATAGAAAATAAAATAGAATAAAGGATTCAGAATCAACAGCGAGGCACTGACTGGGAAGGCAAACGCACCGCTGAGGGCATGGTGGAGGGCAGTCCCACCATTTTAGCTAAGGTGGTTATTAATTCATAAAAAACGAAATAGTCCCCTTACAACCCACTGGTAGACAACGGTCTAAAGCGAAGGGTTGGCAGGTCTAACAAAGGCCGAAACATCAAATTTTAGTTTGTAGCAGCCAGTTGTCGTCGAGATGTTCACGTACCATCACAACAAAAGCCTAAGCTATTATTTTATAGTGAAAAGTTATCATGTTATATAATTACCAAGTCTAAGATATTTCTTTCCAGCCAAGATGAACTAGGAAATATAATTCAGCCTTCCCACCATTTTGCAGGATTATTGTATACACCTGTGTGATTAAATATGGCTTTAAATTGTTGCGTTGTTCGGATCGAGTATCAGTGTAGTGCTAAGCTAACATCAAGAGGTTTACATGTCTGTCCAGCCTAAGATAAACTACAACCGCTGCGTCCCACTCTGTAATCACCGCCTACACAGCTTTTTGGAGAATTCTTGATCAACATCTTAATCGTCCTTGAATTCTTGAAGACTTACTTGTAAGTTGAACCATTTTTGGGCATTCGGCAAAACAGATAAGCCTCTTCTACGAACTCCTTAGGGTAACGAAGTTTCGCTGTAATATAAAAGATTTTCGTAATTTCCTCATCGAGAAATTCGGGACTGCAAAGTCGCAAGGCTCTCCAGGAACATAGAAAGATGCTCCTTTTCACTCTGCTTTCATGACTGTAGAAATAATGGATACAGGAACACACATTAGTGACCTTCCTATATTATTGTAAACTTGAAATTTCTATCCACAGGATGATTCAGAGCATCCAGGAAGAGGAGTTGGCAATCCACTTCTTTTTCCCACTGTGAACTTGTGTAGGTATAGTGATAAGTCTACATAAAGACATTTTGGGAAGCACATCTATATGAAGAAGGCTTAATTAAGGCAGCTGGCGGCCGTGCATAAATTTGGCATAAACTTAATCGTCTTTAATCTTCCAGTATAATGGGAGTGCTGTTACAACCTGTCTGCAGAACATGCGTGCTCGCATGCATTACACCACCTTGATTTCTGCCTGATCTAAATAACTACAGACATTACTCTTCCCAACAATAACAGTAATCGAGTGACACAGGGTAATGATAGTAACAGAAATTGTGTAAAACAAAAGCTGAAAAAGGTTCACAAGAAGATACATATCAATGTATTTTATACTAACTGTCGAAGCGCCAGAAATAAAATTAACGAATTACGTTTGGTAGCATGTTCTGGGAACTTTGATGTCATTGCAATAACTGAAACATGGTATAATACCAAGAGTCGGGATATGATTGCTGAGTGTCATATTGGAGGATAGATGGGCTAGTGAGAGTGTAGGCAATGGGGTTGAAAATGTATGGGGTAGATTTAAAAATGTAGTGTTAGAGTGTTCAGCAGAAGTTTGTGGTTACAGGCGAGTGGGTGCGGGAGGGAAGAGGAGCGATTGGTGGAATGATGATGTAAAGAGAGTAGTAAGGGAGAAAAAGTTAGCATATGAGAGGTTTTTACAAAGTAGAAGTGATGCAAGGAGGGAAGAGTATATGGAGAGAAAAAGAGAGGTTAAAAGAGTGGTGAAGCAATGTAAAAAGAGAGCAGATGAGAGAGTGGGTGAGATGTTATCAGCAAATTTTGTTGAAAATAAGAAAAAGTTTTGGAATGAGATTAATAAGTTGAGGAAGCCTAGAGAACAAATGGATTTGACAGTTAAAAATAGGAGAGGAGAGTTATTAAATGGAGAGTTAGAGGTATCGGGAAGATGGAGAGAATATTTTGAGGATTTGTTAAATGTTGATGAAGACAGGGAAGCTGTGATTTCGTGTGTAGGGCAAGGAGGAATAACATCTTGTAGGAGTGTGGAAGAGCCAGTTGTGGGTGTAGGGAAGTTCGTGAGGCAGTGGGTAGAATGAAAGGGGTAAGGCAGCTGGGATTGATGGGATAAAGATAGAAATGTTAAAAGCAGGTGGGAATATAATTTTGGAGTGGTTGGTGCTATTATTTAATAAATGTATGGAAGAGGGTAAGGTACCTAGGGATTGGCAGAGAGCGTGTATTGTTCCTTTGTATAAAGGCAAAGGGACAAAAGAGAGTGCAAAAATTATAGGGGAATAAGTCTGTTGAGTGTACCTGGTAAAGTGTATGGTAGAGTTATTATTGAAAGAATTAAGAGTAAAACAGAAAGCAGGATAGCAGATGAACAAGGGGCTTTAGGAAAGGTAGGGGGTGTGTAGAACAAGTGTTTACAGTGAAACATATAGGTGAACAGTATTTGGATAAGGGTAAAGATGTTTTGTGGCATTTATGGATTTGGAAAAGGCGTATGATAGGGTAGATAGGGGGCAATGTGGCAGATGTTGCAGGTGTATGGAATAGGAGGAAGGTTACTGAAAGCAGTGAAGAGTTTTTATGAGGATAGTGAGGCTCAGGTTAGAGTGTGTAGGAGGGAAGGGGACTATTTCCCAGTAAAAGTGGGCCTTAGACAAGGATGTGTGATGTCACCGTGGTTGTTCAATATATTTATAGATGGGGTTGTAAGAGAAGTGAATGCGAGGGTCTTGGCAAGAGGTGTTGGGCTAAAAGATAAAGAAGCAAATACAAAGTGGGAGTTGTCACAGTTGCTTTTTGCTGATGACACTGTGCTTTTGGGAGATTCTGAAGAGAAGCTGCAGAGGTTGGTGGATGAATTTGGTAGGGTGTGTAAAAGAAGAAAATTGAAAGTGAATATAGGAAAGAGTAAGGTGATGAGGATAACAAAAAGAATAGGTGACGAAAGATTGCATATCAGATTGGAGGGAGAGAGTATGGAGGAGGTGAATGTATTCAGATATTTGGGAGTGGACATGTCGGCGGATGGGTCTATGAAGGATGAGGTGAATCATAGAATTGATGAGGGGAAAAGGGTGAGTGGAGCACTTCGGAGTCTGTGGAGACAAAGAACCTTGTCCATGGAAGTAAAGAGGGAATGTATGAGAGTATAGTTATACCAACGCTCTTATATGGGTGTGAAGCATGGGTGATGAATGTTGCAACGAGGAGAAGGCTGGAGGCAGTGGAGATGTCATGTCTGAGGTCAATGTGTGGTGTGAATATAATGCAGAGAATTCGGAGTTTGGAAATTAGGAGGAGGTGCGGGATTACCAAAACGATTGTCCAGAGAGCTGAGGAGGGGTTGTTGAGGTGGTTTGGACATGTAGAGCGAATGGAACGAGACAGAGTGACTTCGAGTGTATAAATCTGTAGTGGGGGGAAGGCGGGGTAGGGGTCGGCCTAGGAAAGGTTGGAGGGAGGGGGTAAGGAAGTTTTGTGTGCGAGGGCTTGGACTTCCAGCAAGCATGTGTGAGCGTATTTGATAGGAGTGAATGGAGGCATATGGTTTTAATACTTGACGTGCTGTTGGAGTGTGAGCAAAGTAACATTTATGAAGGGATTCAGGAAACCGGCAGGCCGGACTTGAGTTCTGGAGATGGGAAGTACAGTGCCGGCACTCTGAAGGAGGGGTGTTAATGTTGCAGTTTTATAACTGTAGTGTAAAGCACCCTTCTGGCAAGACAGTGATGGAGTGAATGATGATGAAAGTTTTTCTTTTTCGGGCCACCCTGCCTTGGTGGGAATCGGCCGATGTGTTAATAAAAAAAAAAAATTAAATATTTGTTACCTTAGGTTACGTTAGCGTAATTTAATCGCCAATAGAGCAATAACAAACGAGTGACATACATCTAGTTGCGCGGGACATACAGTTGCGAAATGATTGGCTGCATGATCAATTTTAAGTCGACCAATGGGAGAGCTTCGCTTCGCCGGGAGCTGCCGTTTTGAATGCACTCAGCCAACAGGGTGGCCACCACCAGCTTAAAGTTGTATATCAATGGTATACAATATCTATAAGATGATGAATTAAACACATGTGAAACATCTGGATATCTTCATGCAGTGGCTTTATCAATACAATACATGGACATAATCTGAAGACTGTAGAAATATATACAGAAGACAGTGGAAGACGAGGTAATCAGTCCCTCAACCCAGGAGCAGGTGTTCAGTACCGTAGTCTTGAAGAATCTGAAACACAGGCAGGAATATTGGTGTTTATATACTGGAATCAAATGAGGTGTGAAGACTGGCGCTTATATACTAGTCACCTCATCTATTTAGAGTATATAAGCGCCAATCTTCCTGCCTGTGCTTCAGATTCTTCAAGACTACGCTGCTCATCACTTGCTGTTAGGTCTTCCACTGTCTGCTATATATATTAAAGTTTAAAGTAATCTTGACTGGTGGTGAACATGTTATATAGAAACTTAGTGACCCTTCGTGTAGTCGATAAACTTAAAACTAAATCAACTAACCAGCCGTCGACCAGTCATCAGCCAACCAGGGAAAGGCAGAACACAATGTTTTATGTTGCTAGGACACCTGGGTCATGCACCGCTGCGAGGTGAAGAAAGAGAATATTGGTCGTAGTTGTTAGTCGCCGTTGCTTATCTAATAATTGGCCAGTAGATCTCCAGGTCACGACCAGTGGACACACTGCCAGTCTCTTCCCCCTCTACCTCTTAGGAGAAACACTGATATGTCTTGACGTTTAGTGATATCGTGACGCTTAGCGATGTCTCACTTGCGATTTGCAACATTATAAAGAGTGACATCGTGTCATACGAAGCTGTAGCAGTGATTAGTAACAGTATGTGAGAAGCTGCAGTCACAATACATTGATAGTGATAGTGCTGTGAAAGTAATCACGAGTTAATTCGTCCAACAGCAGTAGAGTCCAGGTGCTATTTGACGAGCCACGAAAGATCAGGGGTCACGAAAACTTGCTAGGTCAAAGGTCACTGGGTCGGGGGTCCAGGCGAGCTACATTACTAATTAACCGAATGAGCCGCCGCCTCCCGAGAGAAACACTTTTGATAAAATATAATGAAATAGAAAATTCCCATGTTACAGACTAATGATGCATCATTTTATCCCAGGTCATCATTAAAAGTTTGCTGCGTAAAATATTCAAGCATTTTTTTTGTTACACATTGTCAGCGCTGTATGATTCTTGTGGGTTTAGCGCTTAGTTATGATAATAATAATATTACTAATAATAATAATAGTTACACACTGTCATAATCAACCTTGTATTATCATATTAGTTGAAGCTTGCTTTTTTATGGCGATGGTTCCTAGGCTCTAAGATGAGCTCAGATTCATAGCTAGTTTTTGGCTAGCAAGTAGTTTAGGCTCCTGTGTAGTTCTAATCTCGACCTGGAGAGAAATAGTAGAAAATACTAACAATGGATGAAAACATAAATGTAATATAATACGAATCTTTATTAAATGACAACGTTTCGTATATACAATCCCTTGCAACGACTGTGACCAAGTATACGTGGGAGAAACATCAAGAGACCTCCACACACGCATTTCTGAACACAAATATGCCAGCAAAATGGACAATTTGATCAATGCCTGTGTTTCAAGCAGAAACTCCCACAGCCACTTGATCAACGCCAGTGTTTCAAACAAACTCCAGCAGCCACTTGATCAACGCCTGTTTTTCAAGCAAACTCCCACAGCTACTTGATCAACGCCAGTGTTTCAAACAAACTCCCGCAGCCACCTGATCAACGCTTGTGTTTCAAGCAAACTCCCACAGCCAATTGATCAACGCCAGTGTTTCAAACAAACTCCCGCAGCCACCTGATCAACGCTTGTGTTTCAAGCAAACTCCCACAGCCACTTGATCAACGCCTGTGTTTCAAACTCCCAGTCACTTGATCAACGCCTATGTTTCAAACTCCCACAGCCACCTGATCAACGTGTGTGTTTCAAGCAGAAACTCCCACAACCACTTCAGCAATTACAACGTCGCAAGACTCACTTCAAAAATCAGATTTCTAGAATCATCACCAATCAGCATATCAAACAACTTCAGCCATAAAAACGGCTTCTACAACACAGCTGAGCTTCTTGCCAGGAAACCTCCTGATTGTTATTCCTTATAGCAACAGGTCATTAGTATGGAGAAACACTGTAATAACGTTGGTAGAATTACCGACAATATGTTAGGTAAAAGGACACAAGTGCAACTAATGTGACATTTTATTGTGGCAACGGCTTTGTCAAGCCGTTACGTAACGTAACGGCTTGACAAAGCCGTTGCCACAATAAAATATCACATTAGCTGTACTTGTGTCCTTTTACCTGGAGGAACACTGCAGCAGGCCTACTGGCCCAAGCTAGGCAGGACCTTCTGAGCCATATCCTATGTCATTAGTCTACTCAAGTCAGCTTCAATATACGTTACCTGATTTATCACATACTAAGTACGAGACCAACGTACTCTTGAAGGATGAGTTGTATTGAGTACGAGACCAAGGTACTTTTGAATAATGAGATATACTAAATACAAGACCAACGTTCTCTTGAAGGATGAGTTGTATTAAGTACGAAACCACCAAAGTCATGTGTCGCCTAACTGGACCAACTTCGCGGACAGCCAAAAGACATCTATCATGATACGGGGAGCCATTAGAAGTTTCATTATGGTGATTAACTTTGACAAGAATATCACTCCAGCGACCATTTCTTAAGTTTTCACGGTAAATTAACTTAGGAAAAATCATGTTAACTAACCCAATGAAGCTTTGAGCCACAGATGACTCAATATTAAATGTTAAATGTGTACACCTATAAACTTACTAG
This sequence comes from Cherax destructor, assembly GCA_009830355.1. NCBI lineage: Eukaryota > Metazoa > Arthropoda > Malacostraca > Decapoda > Parastacidae > Cherax > Cherax destructor. The sequence continues at coordinate 433,705 of WNWK01000009.1, forward strand.
GATGAAGTTAACAGTAAGGATGTGCCAAGGTAGGATAACAGTTGTTCATTTGGAAAATGAGTTTATGTAGGATCACAGATCTTAGCTCTTAAAATAATTTTTTGAAGCTAATGAACTCGTTAAGTCGTAATAAACAAATGTCAATGAACACACAGAAAGGTAGGTATAATGTTTGTCAGGAAACAGGACAAGTGTTTCCTGACGCGGGTCATATGATGACCCACAGCTGGAGCTTTTGGTTATCTGACCGAGGCCTTCCGCCAGACAGATAGACAGGTAGACCTGGTAGAGCGTTGGACTGGTGATAGACGACGGCTTGCGCGTTCTGTCCATCTTTCTGTTTATTCTTAATAGCTAATCTTCAATTTGTTGAACCCTTAGGTATAACTTAACACTCCCCCCGAAAAATAAAATTGGTTGACTGCTGAGGAGAAAAAGTTGATACTGTACCATGGTTTAGACTTGAGGCAGGAAGCAAAGAAGATAAAGGCAACTTTATTTTCCCTTCCCTATCCCACCTCGCACGAGATACAGCGCCCACGATGTTCCCCACATAAAAATAATGACGCTAAATGTCTAAGATGAGGCGAATATATAAAAAATTGTACACATGCATACACACATACACACCCTGGTACATGCTCGCGCTCGCTCGCTCGCTCTCTCTCTCTCTCTCTCTCTCTCTCTCTCTCTCTCTCTCTCTCTCCTCCAGAAACTCGCACGCACGCATGCGAGTGTCTATTGCCAAGAGCCTTTTCACTGATGATAACTAACACAGAGTATTAAATGGAGAATGAAATCGCAGCAAAGGCCAAATCAGAACCGAAAATATTATACAGCCACAAAAGAAAAATGACCATAAAAAAAAGGAATGAGTGGAAGTGCACTAGCAAAAAAGGCGAGGAACTCATCAGAAGATATAAGGAGGAATTAACTGAAGAATCAGATATGGTGCCAGAGAGCAGGGGCGGAACGGATGCCAGAAATTGGATATCATCCAGAAATCCAAGTGGGTGGTAATAAAACCAGAATGAGGGATGAACACGTCAAAAACCGGAGTGCCTGACAAAACAATGAACAATAACCCTGCCATCACATAGTTGCTGCTGCTGATACTACTACTACAATTACCACTACTATTACTACCCGAAGTATTATTACTACTACTACTTCTAGTATTACTACAACGATTATATTGTGTCTTACACCCCACTCTAAAGCCTATATATACTCTCTGTGTCCATGTATTGTTTTTAACGGTTTGACAAAGCCGCATTACTTGCAATGGTGTCCTTTTACTTAACATATTGTCGGTAATTCTACCAACATTAATACAACGTATAACGGTTAGTTGTAAAATAAGTTAGAGAAGCACTGTGTGAACACTGGTGGGAGAACATATTACTTGACAATGATAAGGATCTACAGCAGTCACTGGAGAGGGAACAACTACCCGACAGCTGCAAAGCATGATAAATGAGACATTCGTGCAACATTTGGGTATCTTTATTCTGGAAACGTTTCGCCCTGCCACTGGCTGGCGAAAAGTCAGCATCAACTCCAGGCTGGAAATAAATGGTATAAAATACCGACACAATGGAAAAATAAACACATAAGCAGTATAATGTGATCCTTTATTGACAACGTTTCGCCCACGCAGTGGGCTTTAGTGACTCGATAAAGCCCACTGCGTGGGCGAAACGTTGTCAATAAAGGATCACATTATACTGCTTATGTGTTTATTTTTCAACTCCAGGCTGAGGGACTGATTACCTCAAACTTCTCTTCATCTTCCACCATTCTGTGCATTGAACTGACGAAGTTACTGGCTGCCGAAACGTTTCCAGAATAAAGATACCCAAATATTGCACAAGTGTCTTATTTATCAACTTGTCGGACTTCACTAAAACTGAGCATGTGTTCGCAGACACACTCACGAGAGGCACTGACTCACAGGCCACCATCACCAACATGTGTATTTTCCAAAGTATTTGAAACGATAATCCGGACCGAAACGTCGTTGTAAGCTCCTCTCTTTTTTATATGTGCGGGTTGTGTGTGTATCTACTGGAGTTCTATGATAGAATGAGAGGTCGACTCCAGGCTGAGAGACTGATTACCTCAAACTCCTGATCTTCAACTATCTTCTCTGTACTGAAGAAATCATTGGTTGGCGAAACGTTTCTACAAAAAAGATACCCAAGTGTTGCCAAAGTGTCTAATTCCTCATCAAGAAATACAAGGTTGAGTCGACTCTACCTGGAGTCAACCTGGAGGGTGTTTCTGGGATCAACGTCCCCGCGGCGCAGTCTTTGACTAGGACTCCCGGTGGATCAGGGCCTGATCAACCAGGTTGTTACTGCTGGACGCACGTAGTCCAACCTACAAACCTCAGCCCGGCTGATAGGGTACTGTAGGTATCTGTCCAGCTCCCTCTTGTAGACAGCCAGAGGTCTATTATCCTATATATTCTCTGCCTCAGAAAAGTATATGACACTGGTGCAAGATACTGTTACGGTGGATCGACGAATAACTAACGAAAGAAAGATAAAGGACGCCATATAAAAAGTGACTTAGCAAAATGGAGAAGTAATCGGGGGTACAAGAAAGGTAATTAACACAAATAGGAGAATATATAAACAGAAGCAAAAAAGTCAATATTAGAGATAAAACATCAGGATGGGAAAGTGTCACTAGTAGGGTTCCACAACGACCACTGCCAACACCCAGAATGATCGAACTGAACATAAAACTTCCGGTCACGGGAGTTAAATTCCACATATCCTTGTTCGGGGACGATGTCAAAATAGAAGATGCTGAAAGTTGCAAAACAACCTGGTTATATTTCAGGACTAGTTGGATAAATGATTCCTGGAAATTTAACTAGCAAAAGCAACGTTATGATGTTGAGACAGGAAAAGAAGGCCGAAAGCTGAGTATCATCTGTGGGGAAATAAAACAAAAACATTTAAAGAAAAAGGACACTGGAATTGCCATTACCCCAAGTATGTCTCCTGAGGCACATATAAACAAACTAGCCTCAGCAGTGCAGGCTAAGCTTGCAAATAAGAGTGACATTTAAGCTCTTAGATGCTCTTTCAAAATGCACAACTCTATAGTTCGGCCCATTCCCGAGAATGCTGCGCCGGTGTGGAGCCCCTTTAAAGTAAAATACAAAGTGAAATATGAGTGTGCAAAGAAGAGCATCAAGATTTGGCCCTGAGCCGAAGACAACGAGCAGGGATGAGAGAATCCGCGAACTGTCCTCCTTATGTCGCTGAAGGAGCGAAGAACAACAGTCAAAATGTCAGCAACGTACAACAAACTACGGGGCATGGACAAGGTAGACGAGGAAACACTACCTGAGATACAACAAGATGGGAGGGATATAGTTCAAAATTTCCGTATTCCACTGTTTTTATTTTTCTCGTTAGCTTCACATCCTGAGAGAGAGAGAGAGAGAGAGAGAGAGAGAGAAAGAGAGAGGGAGACGGGTACAGAGAGAGACGGAGGGGAGAGGGGCCCTGAGTCTTAGTCTTGGAGGAGTCACGAATCCCTAACTATACTCGACAAACAGGGAACTTCAGAGGCGAGGATATCCAATTACCCAGGAAAGCGGAAGGAGCAGAAGCCAAACTGATGCCCTACCCAGCTTGGTCAAGTCAATACACCTTTCGCATTATGAAGAGTAAACTGAAAAAAGGCGGCAGAGGAAACGAGAGCCTAAAGTTACGGAAATTAGAAGGTAAAACGAATACGAAATAGAAGGAGGCAGTGGAGAGGGCGCTTGAGGGGTCGTGAAGACAGGCAGATGTGCGCAGAGATGATTATGATAAAGAAAATAAAAAATTACCATATGTTGCATAAGTGTCTCAATCTTCAACTTGTCGGTTTTCAAAACAATTAATAACACAAAATAAAGCGAAATAGATAGTAACAGGAAAAAGTGAAACAAAATAATTAAATACAATACAGATCAAGAAACCTATCAGCCAGAAGAAATGTAAACAGCAAAGTGAATGAGAGAGAGAGAGAGAGAGAGAGAGAGAGAGAGAGAGAGAGAGAGAGAGAGAGAGAGAGAGAAAGGGGAAAGATAAAGAATGGATATGCACCTCTCAATCTTATGACTATATGTTCATGGTTCCTGTGATCATTACCACCCAACGACCCGGCTGCACATCTCGCCTTCAGGTTCATCCCCTTGTTTAATCAGGCTGTTGGTGCTCGCGACACGCAGTTCGAAATCGACTCGCAACCAGGCTACTCAGGAATGGTCTGCAGGAACTTGCCAAGTCATCTCCTACAGACTATGGATATTGGTACGTCTCTATATTTGAAGGCAGGACGTTAAGCTTTTATGTTTAGCCAGTCTTCTCTTAAGTAGCACTTCCTGAACATTATCCAAATCTGCAATTTCGCCTGCCAGGACTGGGGCTATTAGCTAACAGCAATATTCCGGTCTAGAGACTACAAGTGCTTTAAAGAATATCATCATTGGCTTGGCAGCTCTATCTCTGAGGATTTTGTGGGAGAGGAATATTGCGGATCCACTTTAAGACGAAGTTATCTAGAGCGTGTGAGGCAAATTATGAATACGCTGGGAGAAGAGACTGTAGATAATGCATATGATCATACATAAATTAATTCGAAGGATATGATGGGGGTAGAACCAACTGCGGCCTACCTGGCAATCGATGTTAGTACGAAAAAACAGGAAATGGGTTACAAACATTTGCGAAGGAAGTTCAGGAGACCTGGGTTCAGGGAAGACCTGGATCCAGGGAAGACCTGGATCCAGGGAAGACCTGGGTCCAGGGAAGACCTGGGTCCAGGGAAGACCTGGGTCTAGGAAAGATCGTGGGAGACCGATGAGCTGCAATTTGGGTGTATGCCAAGGCAGAGGAATTGTAAACACAATATTCGTGATAAGATAAATGGCGCCGGGAAACTTTTCTGACGGGAACAAGGCGAGCCACTATACTTTGTTGACCCGGGAAAGGCGTGTATCAGAGACTACCTACTGGAGGCCCTTTACCAGAAGATATACTGTGTCTATTTGAGATAAAATGGCGTCTATAAGCTGCTCTACACACACAATATGTGTGTTATATATATATATATATATATATATATATATATATATATATATATATATATATATATATATATATATTTATTTACCAAACTGCGGCAGGCCAGGATTCGACCCCACGACACACTGTCCTGCCTGGAGACACCACAACGTACGTGTCACCCTATCCACTACGCCACCATATCCACTACGCCGCGTAGTGGATAGTTTGACACGTATGTTGTGTTGTCTCTTGAGGCATCACCAGTTGTGATGCGTTTGTATTTTCAAGATTAACATTCAACACACTGTTCATGTTATATCTTAAAAAAAAAAAAACCCGCAAGTGTGCTATAGAAAAATTTCTGCAGTACAAACCTGCATATATGCAAAAACTGTTAACTGTCTTCAAGATGGATCTTGACAGATTCCTCCACGCAGTTCCTACCGATAGGATAGGATACTCTCAGGTAAGACCCACGAGGGTGAGAGGGAAGGGCTGCATAGAGGGAAGATAAGTGAGGGAGAGGAATGGTTTGAAGAGGGAGGGAAAGATCCAACCGCATGGCGTTGGTTGGCCAGTTGAAAGAAAAAAAAAATGCTGGTTGTTGTGGTGACTGTATGCTTGCTACTGCAGAGCGTGGTCCGGATCCAAGTAGCAAAGGATTGGCAGTCAGCCGGGTTATGGTGCTTAGACTGATCTGCATGAAGGAAGCACAAATAGTCTGATTGACCCGGCCATCAACAAGGAAGTCTGGTTGATGGCTCCGGAGCGATGATCTCCGGAGTCATTAACTAATGGGAAGAGATTTAAAAATAAAACCGACGTTAAAATCAATGGTGAAAATAAACAGAGAAGCCCACACACACACACACAAATGAATCACACCGGCTGGCCAGTCAGGTCCAAATATGATTATAATTCCGGGATAATTATTATCCGTCGATGCTGTAATTGAATATTCACTTGCAATTATACACGATTATTCAATTCCCACACTTTGTGGCCAAGGTACGTGCCATCATTAGTGACTGACGATTTACAAAAGAATATTAATTCGCACTAATGAGAATTTTCCCTCTGCGCTTTATTCTGCTCATTAACTCGTCTACTCTTCCCCCATTTATCTCTGGCTTTCCCTTACTCCTACCAGATATTATTCCTCCTTGCCCAAGGCATATCCCCCTCCTCTCTTTCATCACCAACGTTTAACAGACTAGAAATATTGTCTCCATCTCTCCTTCTAACATCTCTCGTCTTTCAATTTTAACTGACATTTATTTTCTCTCATGGCTTTTTAACTTAATAAACTCTCTCCAAAACTTTCTTGTTCCCGTCAAAATTTACTGAAAAAGACTTAGGCATAAGAATTAACAACGGCTACTACATTACGAACTCAATTGTTTGTCATTCTAATGACACTACAAATTGAATTATTTGTCATTTTAAAGACACTAAAAACCGAATTGTCATTCTAATGACACTACAAACTGAACTGTTTGTCATTCTAATGGTAATAAAGTTAACTTTGACAATGATCCTGAACATTACTGTCATCACTGAAGGCACTTGCCTCACTGGAGAAGCCAGATATAGACATTAAAACAAATCAGAGAGAAAGGAATTAATTTTACAATATTTATGGATGCCGTGACTTACTGAATTATTCGTACACGATAAAGTGTCATGAAGGAAGAAGCTCGATAAAACATTACTCTGTCTGTCAAGTATTATAAATAATATTAGTGGATGGAAGTAAATAATGAATCTGAATGTCGCAGGAATACAATTAGAAGCCTGAATTGATCTATAACTCACTACACACCATAGAAAACAATCACTATTACACACTATACAAACTCACTGTCATAATATGAACACAGATAACTACACTTATGAAGCAACATGAAATGTAAATATTCTAATTGGAACACTGTGCTTGACACTCTACTAACTGAGGAATATTGAGATAGTTAATAACCTATGTGATATCAACGTACTTTAATGGAAAAAAGATAATAAACATTTGCTTGTAACAGATGAAATATTAAATACAAAGATATATCCAGATGTATTCCTGTTAACCCTCTAGGGGCGTAGGTCCTAAGACTTTTGTATATCCATATGTGCTTGCGCTACCTTCCACAGGATGGATGTGGGGTGCATAATGAACCCGCCGCTTCGACAGCAACATGTAATCTAAATCTCAAATGAAATCCAATTAAGACTTTTACCATCCACATCTTCAGGGGATTTTGTTTGTCAGTTGAAGCTCATCTTATATATATATATGCAGAGAAAGTTGGAAAATCAGTTAACCTTAGCACACTTTTTTAACTGCCTTACACAGCAGCTAAATCAATCTAATTTATCATACTGGTACCAGAGTATAACCATAGTGAATGTATACTCGCCCCATACCTGTGACCAGTTTCGAGGGTTTTCCACCCTCAGCCTTATCAGTGGCCTATATAGACACTACATCCTGGCTGTTCGGGCACTTGTAAAAACTGATCTGGTTTCATGAATACCAGTATGGAAATTGTTTCTATTGTTTTGATTCTTACATCAATTTGGTACCATACAAAATGAGCCTTATTAAAAAATGATCATTTGCATGAATTTAAGGTGTTCCTGTATTACGAACACAGATGTAGTCTAGTGGCCTGCACACCTGGTTGTAGCACGATAACCAAGGTAGAAACGAGGAACGAGCAAAAGGCAGCAGAGAGTACTTAAATATTTACTTCACCAAATAGCAAGCAATTATATGTACAATATTTACAGAGGATATGTACAGGAAGGCAATTTTGCAAGCAAGAGACACGGTAAGAGCCGCCTTCGACCAGGCTTGGAGGTATGTCTGCCAGTGTTGATTCAAGAGTGTACCACATCGCTTCGCAAATTTGACGTGCTTCCTTTTGATTGTCTGTGTTGAACCAAGGTGCCAGCATTACGAGTGTATAATGAGTGGGGGCCCCACTCATTATACACTTAGCATCTGTTTTGCTGGTCGAGAGGGCATGCCTATGTGGTTGTGTGACATACGCCGAATAAAATGTAACGTAGCCTTAGTAAGCCACATCCTTGAGGAGAGGCTGAAGGAACTGAACATAACGGCTCTGTCGGAGAGAAGGATTTGAAAAGACATGATTATAACTTACAAAAATTTACGAGGAATTTTTAGGACAGACAGATACTGTTTGGATTAGGAAGACCACTGACAGGGGGAGAAATAAAGACAAGCTACAGTGATAATAGCAAGCATTTCTTTACTCTCGAGAGTCCTTGAAAAGTGCAAGGAGTTGAGTAGATGGTGAAAGGCTAGGTATAATAAGAAACTAGAAATCAGTGATACCGGTCTAGTCTTGAAGTTAGGGTACGGCGAAGTTTCTCGATCTCCACAAACAAACTGGGGCGTACACACACAAAAAACACATACACACCCACACGCAAATAAAAAAAAACAGGGGCGAGGGAACAGAAGGTTAAGAAGCTAGGAACAAGGTAAACAGAGGGGGTGGAAGACTGACAAATGCACAGCTGACAGGGTCGAGGATGTACTGGAGACTCAGTAGAAAACAAGAGGAGAGAAGAGCAGGAGGGAGTATGAGACAGGCACCACAGTAACAGCTCTGGCGTAATCCTCGACTTCGTTTCAGAAGGAACGGGAGTTAGACAGAGCAAAGTGTACCTTGAGACACCTCGATAACTGTAAAAACCATGACGAAGGCGGAAAGGCCTAAACAGTGGGCAAACTGTTAGACAAGGCGGTGATTATAAATCCTGTGGTATACATGTTCATTGAGAGATGGTAGTTCCAGAGTGATACTAACTACACCTCTACTGAAACGAAACATTCGAAGCTGTCATAGCTATTCAACCCATAGTGGAATGTTTGTCGATATCCTCGTCCCACTGAAGTCTCTCAGTTCAGTCTGACAGATTTCATGACCTGTGTGATGGAACACGACAAGAAAACATTACTTAGCCTCCGTCCCCACGTTATTTACCTCTACCTTTGATGGAATAGAGTACCTGCACACTGCGGGTGTACCGAATTTTAAATAAAAATTATCCGCAAGGTTTACAACCACTTCTACTTCCTAACCCACTTGAAGGGATGAAGAGACCTCATATACACTGTTTATAGTTCAAAGGTAAAGAGAACAAAGAAGTGCTGAGCTGAAGATCCTACCTAAGAGGATCTCTGAGACTCCCTGGTTACATATGCGAGGACCTGCCACTGGATAAATAAGTATCAGATCAAAGAGTACCTAGCAAAAACAAGGGATAATTGGGCTAAGAGGAAGAGGACGTCTTCCCCGGAGAAAACATTTGCCAGATCACACCAGTGATGCGCGTGCCGATTTGAACATAAACCTCACATTTGAACACAAACCTCACATTTGAACACAAACCTCACATTTGAACACAAACCTCACATTTGAACACAAACCTCACTCCCAGACATGCAGCTGCCGTTTCTTTAATTACTTTGTGGTTAAATACAAGTTTTTAAAGAGATATTTAACATCCTATCTCAACCTAAAAGATTTTTTCCTAATTGTAGACAACCTTCAGAAAATACCAATAGAAATTGCGTAAGAAAACGAATGTTGTAAAATGAGGATAGTGTGCCCCTTGGAAAGTGTCGCGAACGTTGCCACATTCATGAAGATAACAGCTAGCTGCTCTTCCTCCCTCCCACTGCATCCAACACAGGTAAGCTAGCAATTGTTGATGGCCTGACCCACCACAGGGTCATCGGTTACCTCGCCACGCTTCGCCTTGCCGTATCTTACCTGGCATAAGGCAGGAACCAGTTCACTGATATTATAAAAACTCGTGTGAGCTTACGGAACGGATAACATTCGAACCCATGGCAAGCGAGTCTTTAAACTAGAAGACCAGTGCTTTAACCACTGTACCTTGCCGGCCAGCATGGTACAATGGTTGGATCTTATCCATTCTGTAAGAAGCACGCACTTCAACAGCCCTTCCTCCCCACCCCAGTACTTTCTCCTCAAACCATTAACAGCAGATGACCCAACACCATCCCTTCCTATACCATAGTACATGTACACCATCCCTTCAATACAATAGTACACAGACACCACCTCAGACAGTGTGCTCTACCACCCACGATTATTATTCTCTCCGTGACTTTCCCTGACGAATACATTAACGTGCAACAACGCTCCTTAGTTTGTTTAATTCACATTTCATAATTTGTGCCTCGGTGTCTGGGAGCTGATAAGTAATTATTGCGACATTATCCTCGTCCGCCTCAACGTCCAGCCCTTTAACAGCACTATTCTTTCTGTTAATGCTTTTGCCTGCCACTTGTACAATAATAATACAATCAAATTAAAAGCTAAACCCGAGAGGGTCATATAGTGCTTGGCACTTGTACTGGTTTAGTGAGCATTCTTGTGATCATTCGCTGCAGCAGCTGCAGGAAGAGATAGTAAACTGTAGTTGATATCGGGTGTAGTGAGATCAGGTCTGGCAAATGTCCTACCGGAGCTGGCAACAACAAGGTTTCCTCTCGATTCTAAAAGTCCTCTGACAAACTGTTAGAATCTGAAGATGAAGATAAAAGTATCACCAGAGTCATGTCAAAAAAGTACTGGGACTTTCACTAATCGTGTCAGAAAGATGGACTAGGACTTTGAAATCTGGCATCACTGGTCTTCTCTGTTGAGTTTTATGGCGAAAAGATTGATAATATTTTATTGCTATGCAATGTGTACTAATTTTCTACAACTGTCAAACAAATACAGCACTTTAATGTTAGACACATGATTCTGTCTCTGCACGACAATCTTTCAGCACAGATCAATAGTAGTACAAAGTCGACTTGAGCCTTGAGCTTGACTCAGTTATGTCCTGCTGCGTTGTACGTAAGGCTTCTGAAGCCACAGATGTGTTAATACATTCTATGTATCGAGATGAGGCACCTGCTGACAACACTAATCTTCGTTCTCTTCCGTCTTGGAAGTGTTTACTTGTTCTCTATCATCTTGGAGATGTTTACTTGTAGAATAACTGTAGGGGCTGTCGGGGATCACTGCCCCCTGCAGCCCGGTTCCAGATCAGGCCTCCCAGTTACTGGCCTGATTGACCCCAGGTTGTTGCAGTCACTTCAACATATGCACCCCACACACAGCCCGGCTAATCAAAAAGTGACGAGAAATTTGAGTTCCCTCTTGATGAGTCTTGGTCCCATTACACATATTGATGAGCCTTGGTCCCATTACACCTATTGAATTAGCGTACTCACTGCATCTCTGCTTTTTATTGAAGGCATTATGTACTGTCTGCCAAGCCTCTTCTGTCGTAGGCAATAATTGTGCAAATTTGGGATTAGTCCATTCAGAATTTTCCAGGAGTGAAGTATGATGTTGTTTTCTCGCCTACGTTCCAAGGACTACAGTTCAAGACAAGGCAGCATGCTACCACCTTGGAGGGCGGGACTGAGCAGTTCTGCTTGGACGGTCGGAGTGGGAGGTCGGGTGACCTGACAAAAGGGAATCCAAACGTCGGGGATGCCAGCTTCGCTTTGACTTTATTCATTAATAAAAATTGTGCTTGTGCTTGCAGCAACAGCCTGGGTGACCAGGTAGTGAACATCGAAGTTTGGTCTTTGTCTGGGTTGCTAGAGCAAAAAAAAAAACTCTGGAAATCGGTGACAGGTAGTGCTCACTACTGTCTACTGTACCACTTGCATGAAGGAACTGACTTTCAATCTTCGCTAAGAATGAGAATATTATCACATTATGTTTGATCTATTACTGACGAACACAATATTCTTCATCATTACTGTTTTCAACATTATATTCATCATTACATTCTTCAACATTATTATATAACTCTATCTCTCGCTTTTCTCTGCTCCAGTGAGTCCATATTAAGGACTTTAAGGTGTTCCCATTAATTTAAATGTTTTATTGGCACTATGCGGCCATAAATGATCTCTGCCCCGAACGGAGCCATCAACACTGAACAATATATTCTAAACGAGAGAGCACAAGCTATCTGTAAAGTGTCGCCAATGGCGCTATTTCTTGTTCTGAATGTTTTCAGAATCAATCCGTTATCTTTCTGGCTGTCGTAACATTTGAATTGTGTTCTTTGAAGGAAAGGGCAACCCTCATAATTAGTCCCAGGTAGTGAGCAAAGGAGACGAGGTAATGAGCGAGGGAGACGAGGTAATGAGCGAGGGAGACGAGGTAATGAGTAAAGGAGGAGAGGTAGAGAGTAAGGAAGAAAAGGTAGAGACAGGAAGGCCACACCCCTAAACTACAATAATACACACTAAAGGCAATATACACAACGGCAATCAAAATTTATTATACATTTTAATTGCAGGAAAAAAGCAGGCAAAAATATGCGTATACTCTCATACTACATTATAAACAAATCGAAATACATATTAAAGTCAGTATATCAGCGCAATACATATTTATTACATGCATGTCGATTCAAAAAACATATATCATAGCACACCACAATCAGTACCGTTTTTTTTTTCGTAAAAAAAATTACTGAGGTATGAAAACAAATTAGTTGACATACTATATCATGTATATATATATATATATGTCGTGCCGAATAGGTAAAACTTGCGATTTTGGCATAAATAGCAACGCTTTTCTTGCCGAATAAGGCAAGCGAAAATTTATGTATGCAATAATTTCGCAATAATCATTCTGAACCTAACGAAAAAAAATTATTTCGTTGTGTTTGTTTATTATTAAATTACTGTAACCTTATCTAAAATATATTTAGTTGGATTAGGCTAAATTAAATTGCGCTTGTTATAATAAGGATAGGTAAGTTTTCTAAGGTTCTTTTGGTACAAAATTATTAATTTTTACATTAACAAATGAAAAAATAATATATTTTTAAACGTATAAGATAAAATTTTAGAAAGGACTTAATTTTAAATGAGTTTTACCTATTCGGCACGACATATATATATATATATATATATATATATATATATATATATATATATTATATATATATATATATATATATATATATATATATATAGAGAGAGAGAGAGAGAGAGAGAGAGAGAAATACTGGATAGACTTTTTCAAAAGGTAATTACTTTTTACCTGTGTATACACTCGTTTCGTTCGTCCCCTCCCCCCTTCCGTCTCTCTCTCGGTGATAGCCAGGTGGCACCGTGGGTTATAATCAGTACAGTGAGAGAAAACAGTGAAGGCATCCACAGGACGAGTCTTGTGATCTGACGACAGTGAGAGAAAACAGTGAAGGCATCCACAGGACGAGTCTTGTGATCTGACTACAGTGAGAGGAAACAGGCAAGTGGGGGAATAAAAAGTATAAGAGGGTGCACGAGGGAGAGAGGAGAACTGGAAAACATGGATAACAGAGGAAAAGGTGAAGGCGAAGAAGAATGAAAATAAGGAGAGGAAGACAAGGTGAATGATAATGATCTGGAGAGGAGATGATGATGAAGGGGGAGAATGTTGAGAGGGTTATGAAAAGGGGAATGAGAAAAGCGAGAGTGAAGAGTACGAATTTTTGGAGAAGGGGAATATGGGAAGAGGATCAAGCAAAAGAAAAAAAGCAGATGAGAGAAAATGGAAAGGAGAACATCAGGAGAAATATAAAAAAATATCTGGACTCCTGCAGAGATTAATTTACACAATGGAGGGAGAAGAGAGGGGAAGGGAGAAAGGAGGAGGAGAAGGGAGGGATAAAGAGAAGGGGAAGAAAGCAGAACGAGAGGATTAAGTAAGACACGTAAGGGATGAGAACAGAGACAGAAATAGAAGTGAAGGAAGAGAGCAGAAGTGAGGGAGAGAGAACAGGAGGGAGAGAGAGAGAGAGAGAGAGAGCAGAAGTGAGGGAGAGAGAGAGAGCGCAGAAGTGAGGGAGAGAGAAGAGCGCAGAAGTGAGGGAGAGAGAGCAGAAGTGAGGGAGAGAGAGAGCAGAAGTGAGGGACAGAGAGAAAGCAGAAGTGAGGGACAGAGAGAAAGCAGAAGTGAGGGAGAGAGAGAGCAGAAGTGAGGGAGAGAGAGCAGAAGTGAGGGAGAGAGAGCAGAAGTGAGGGAGAGAGAGCAGAAGTGAGGGAGAGAGAGCAGAAGTGAGGGAGAGAGAGCAGAAGTGAGGGAGAGAGAGCAGAAGTGAGGGAGAGAGAGCAGAAGTGAGGGAGAAAGAGCAGAAGTGAAGGACAAAAGTAAAAACATGAGAGAAATTGAGAAGTGACAAGTGAGAGAGGTGAGGAAGAGAACAAGGAGGCAGAAAGGGGAAGGGGGAAGACATGGAGGGAAAGGGCGAAGAAAACAGGGAGATAGAGGGAAAGGATGCAAGTAGGAAGGGTGAGTAGAGGGATAGGAAGAAAGTAAGACAAGAGAGAGGGGGGAAGAAAGAAGCAAGGAGGGGAGAGAAGAGAAGAAAGGAGCAAGGTAGAGGGAAAGAGCAGCATGAGAGGGAGTGAGGGAGGAATGGGAGGAAGAGAGGAAGGGGAGTGATAGAGGGAGGGAGGGAGGGGAGGAAGGGAAGGAAACATGCTGGGTCACGGATGCAAATTTATAAAAAAAATGTGGATGGTCGAGGGAGATTAATTTAGTGTTGTAGGGAGAGAATACTTCACACCTAAAGGGAGAGAATACTTCACACCTAGAGGGAGAATATACGTCACACCCAGAGGGAGAGTATACTTCACACCTAGAGGGAGAGTATACTTCACACCCAGAGGGAGAGTATACTTCACACCTAGAGGGAGAGTATACTTCACACCGGGTCTGCAATCTTACATGTTTGGAAGGCTGTATGTTTGGCAGGATGTGTGTGTGTGTTTATGTGAGGGAGTTCATATGTTTGGCAGGGCATGTGTGTGAGAGTTTACATGTTAAGTAGGATGTGTGTGTGTCTGTGTGTGAGAGAGATAGAAAGAGAGAAAGAGAGAGAGAGTGTACATGTTTGGCAGGGTGTGTATGAAAGTTTACTTTTGGCAGGGTATGTGTGTGAAAGTTTACATACCTAGGACATAAACCTTATTGTTGAAGGGAAAAAACAATAATTGGATAAAACTTTGTAAAGAGGTGATGCAAAAGTGCACAAGGCCGAAGAAAAATATAGGTGAGGGGAAGAAGGTGAGATGAGTGAGGAGGGAAATGAAGGGAAGGGGTAGATGGTGATAGGAGAGGAGGGAGGGAGGAAGACTGATTAGTGATGAGACAGAGGGGAATAAAGAAATGAAGATTGATATTATAAGAAGATATGAAATGACGAGTAGCTAGAAACAAGGGATAAAGGAAGGAAGATGGGTGGCGGAAGAGATGAAAAGTACAAAGGTGAAGAGAGCAAGGTAGATGGGTGATGGGAGAGGAAAAACACTATTTGGAAATTTACACCTGTGTCACTGCATGGAACACCACGATGATATCCACAATAACAAACCTGTATGCAGGTCGAAATAAGATTGACAATACTTGACTCTCAATGTAAATTTTACCATTACACACATGATCCTGGAGCTTTATCATCAATAAATGCATATATAAGATATCGAGGAAAGTTAAATATCAACTGTCACTTAACGCATTGGCGCGGTAGTTTCAAGACTTTCCTGCCATGGGTTCGATCCCTACCCGTTCTGTGATTTATCGTGTTAATTAAAAATGATTTATTGGTCTAGTTGATATACGTATCATAGTGCATTTAACAATTTAATAGTGTGTTCCGGAGTACAAAACAGCGTTCTATTTAATAATAGAGTAGTAGGTCACTCCTAGGTATTTAAAACCTTATTTGCAAGTTAATGATCGTGGTGACTTTGTACAGTGAGGGGGAGGAACATATGTGATACATTTTATTTACAGTTATAGGACTACATATGATATGAATATCCACGACACCTTAAATATCCTGTCCAAGGTAGATAAAACATTCTGAAACATTAGTTAACACCTTGATCAACAGAAGCAAACGTGGAACAGTAATAGCGGCCATCAAACACCCTAAGGTGGGCATACAAGATCCCAATACCACAGCAAAGTCCCAGTTAAACCATACCACGGGCGGAGATAGAACCTGCGGTCAGAGAGTCATAAAACTCCAGACCGACGCGTGGTATGGTTTGTTTGCAATCGTGTCATTACGATTTCGTGAGTCAAGTCCCAGTTACAATGCTAGGAAGTGTAATTACCTTGTACCCTGACTGTGACAGTGTAAAAATAACCACAACAGAAAATCTAGAGCCAAGCTCTGGACAGCTTGGTATCCACAAAATAGCTAAATATATCTTACATAAGATCAAAGTTAGGTAAAACCCACAAGAACACAAATGCACACTGACTCACTACCAGAGATGTGTAAGAACATACACCAAGAAAAAATGCTCAGAAGTGAGAAAAAAAGGGACTGGACACGACACCAGGATCAGAGACAACCTTCGACTACTGTAACTTCAGAATCAAGTCAGACACACCTGGTGCGAGGTAAGTTAGAAGCTTCTGAGAATGCTGCCATGGGTGAACGAAACACAGCAGAAACGTTGTTCACACACCTACAAAAAAGAAAGGTAAACAGTATAATCTTAAATGAGTAATGACGCACAGACTTGACACCGATGGAAAGGCCATACCCCCTTTTCGGCTCCAGCCAATCTGGAAGAGTGTGGGAGTACAGACTGCAGGCTTTATCCTATTTGAGGGGACCAGGGATGACCCACCAGGCTAGCGAGTTGTCACACATCCCTCTTTCAAGTGCACAACTGCGCACTTCCTAATACACACAACTCTAATGCCATAAACATTACTATCGTCATTCCTACATATAGTAGCAATAATATACGTTTTTATATTAGGTAAATATTGAATCTTGTATACAAGATAAGAAAAATATAAAATCATAGTTACAACACTCAAAAATATACACATACTAAATTGTAGAAAACTCTGGTTGTGTGTTACTCTGCGTCTCACACTTTACTGTATTTTCAAGCACTGACATGCCTATTTATCAGAAAAATGTCTGTCTGTAGGCCACTTTGTAGGCACATAATTAGCACAAAGGATGACTTGTGATGGGAGAGAAGGGGTACAATAGATGCGTGATGGAAGAGAAAGGAAAAACATTTGGGTGATGAAATAGAAGGGTAAGATAGTTAAGCGATGGGAGAAGAAGGTAGAGGGAGAAGGGAATTAGAGGGAGAGAGGGGGAGATGAAGGTAGGGAGGAAATGCATCTACCTTTGATATACCTTTGAAGAGTTTCGAGAGTATCTACTCTCTGAGCCCGGCCATGGGCCAGGCTCGTCTGGTGCTTGCCTGGTCAACCAGGCTGTTGCTGCTGGAGGCCCGCTGCCCCACATATCCATCACAGCCTGGTTGATCTGGCACCTCGTGGTTGATGCCAGAAATGATTACTACTTTGTAATTAACACTAATTACGTCGGCAGCAACACATTGACGAATAGATAACTATGCCAGCAGCAACACCTTGACGGCAGGCAACACACACACATTGCAGGCAACACCTCCCCATCAGACAACACACACATACCCTGCTCAATTAAGGCAACAAACATACATCTCCCATCCCAGGCAAAACACACACAAAGACAGACAGACAGACCTCCCACCACACTCAACACTTACAAAAGCACGTTCACTAAGTTCCATTACTCCTTGAACAGCATGAGAGGAAGGTGTTCACTTTCATTTAACAAAAGTTGGGAGAGGATTTGAAAAGTTTTAGTTCAATCCAATTTTTTCCTCCTCATCCACTCCCCAGGCGACCTAATTTTTTCCCCAGACTTGACGTCGCTTTTGATGTTTGTACCCTGGACGTCCGCCCTCGTGGGGCGTGTCTGATGTGTCTGAGCTGCTGAGTACGTGGTGTGAAGTCTATTACAGGATGGCCAGACCCGCCTCCACACCTGCTGCCACACACACACACACACACACACACACTCATCCTGCTCTGAGAGCAGGGAGTGAACCTAAGAGCGACCAGCGAAGAGGCAGGGCCAGGAGCTACGAATCGACCCCTGCGACCACAAATAGGTGAGTACACACAAACACACACACAGATGAGCCATTGAGATGTAAGAAAATATTTCGTCTCATGGCGGTTGAAAAGTGGAATAATTTGGATGAGGTAGTGGTGAAGCCTAACTCGATACACATCTTTGAGAAGATAAAAGCGGGGCCAGGAGCTAAGTCTCTACCCCTGTAAACATAAATCGGTGAACACACACACACATAGCACCTGGTGTTAGCAGCAGCCATCACACTGTAGTCTTAACGTGGGTAATATTAACATTGTGCGAGCCACCTCCCTGACACAATATACTCTCTCGTGTCCACCCTCACTCCCTGTAATTTGACGATAAAAGATATTTCAACTCCTCTAATTAAGCTTGAAAGTTAGGCATCGTAACTCTAGCAAGGCTATGCATTATAGTGGCTTAGTGCTGCGGGCTTAGGTTATGA
This sequence comes from Cherax destructor, assembly GCA_009830355.1. Lineage (NCBI taxonomy): Eukaryota > Metazoa > Arthropoda > Malacostraca > Decapoda > Parastacidae > Cherax > Cherax destructor. Next base: position 452,260 of record WNWK01000009.1, read on the forward strand.
TGTTGGGTTTAGTAAGCCATGATGGACGACCCTGACAACGGCAGTGACGCCCCTGCACTGGCAATGATGACGAAGGAAAATACAATTGCGAATATCTGTAAAATTTATAGCTGTTGCTTTAGTATAGCTGCAACAACAGGAACAGGGGCGTACCTGTGACCAGTTTCGTGAGTTCATCTACTCACGCCCGCGGATCAAAGGTTAGAATTACCTGTCGAGTCAAAAAGCCTGTATACAGTTC